>WFKH01007768.1:57129028-57171011 GCA_016163765.1 Magallana hongkongensis | reverse complement strand
ATAGATATTTGTTAAAAACTAAATGCATGGATATGATGTCCATGAAGTCTTCTACCTAAATTGTGAAATTTATGGTCCCTGGGACAGGGGTTTAGGCCCTAGGGTGGGGCCAATATAGCCATATAGTAAAAATGTATTAAATCTTAAAAATCTTTACTCCCACACATGTGGGCAAAAAACTGAATGCATGGTTATGATCTCCTCTACCTAAATTGTGAAATTCATGACCCTAAGTCAGGGTTCAGGACCTAGCATTTGGAAAGAGTTGAAGGGGGGGTACACAGTTAATGGAGTTATTTTCCCTTGCTTCTTCCTAATGGAGTTATCTTTCTTAGCTTGTTCATATTTAGTAATTAATCATTGAATATAGAAAAATAATGAAGCTGTCCATCAACAGGGCTCGACACTAACTTTTTTATGCATTAGTCCAGCCGGACTAGTGCCTGTTTATTTTAACTAGTCCGCAGGCAATTTTATTTGCCCGTCAAAAATAAATTAAAATGAATTACCGTATTTGTCTTTTATAATATTCACTTTTTAAATAGAATTTGTAAGAAAGGGGTGCGTAATATACACCAATGTCCATAATGTTTTTCTTACAGGTGCTGCACTTGTTTAGTTGTATTGTGCTATGCAGTACATAGCAATGAGCTGCATATTCACTATCTCCGTGTAGTTGGTGTATGCCGCCATTACAGATGTTATAAATAGATCTGTACAATAGATCCAGGCTATGAGCTACCTTGTTCTTTTCATTATCTAAGTTCTTTAAAAATCTGTTTAAAATAATAGGTAATTTATGACAAATAATTTAAACACAATTCATTTTAATTAAACAACTTACAGAAGAATCGTTTCACCTTTATTATTTTAAAACACGTAAGCGTCCCTATCGAAGCTTGTTGTGAACATGGGCGCTTGTCACCTATTTTCTTGGACATCCCCTTAGGGCAAAGAAATAATCAAGTCACCCATAACATCATGCATACCTCTGTTGTTTTTGCTCGGTAACTCTATAATCATGGCACTTATGTATCATATGCTAGATAATAAAAATATATTCAGGGTTTTCCAGTAAAATGTCAACAATCGCACATCGTAAATTTATACATTTTTTTTAAAGCAAAACTTTTGTTAGTCCGACCGGACTGACTAGACAGAAATTTTGTTAGTCCGAAGGAAAATCTATTAGTCTGTGAATAACGGACTAAGACTAGTGTCGAACCTTGATCAAAGTTATTGATTAGATATTGTGAAAGCATTTGAAAAGAGTTCAGGGAAGAGGATTATAACAGTTAATGGAGTTATCTTCCCTTGCTTCTTCATAATGGAGTTATCTTCCTTGGCTTGTTCATATTTAGTAATAAATCATTAAATAGAATGTAATTATAAAGTTGTATGATCAAAACAGTTATGCAAATATTTTATCATTTGAAACAAAAACAGTTTTTAAATTTTTTAAGATAAACAAATAGACTTGTTAATAGTAAAGTAATAAGTAGTATACAAGCCACCTTGTTTTAGTTTATCTTTGAAAACATATAAACATAAAACCTATTTTGTAAGTTAACATATGTGGGATAAATAAATTGAATGGAATCTGGGCACCTCTTCTATAGTATGTCATACAGTCTGTTAAGAGCTTCAAGTCTTATGCTAAACTATAGGGTTAAGAGTCCTTTCCAAAAGATTTCAGGCAGGGAGGTGGATGTCATTACATTATTATAATCTTCTAATCCATTATGAAACTCAATTAAATGCATTTATGAGACTCCTCGACAATTTTGTGTATGGGCTATGGTACTCAGGTGACCGTTAAGGCCACTTGGCCACTTGTTGAATTATTATTTTTCAATTTTCAGCAATAAATAAAAAAAATTCAGACGTGTAAGGTGTTGCTATATATAATTTATTTGTTGTTCTATCGTCATTTCACAAACTAGTTATAATCAAAGCAGAGATATTTGGGAATTAGCGATTTTAAATTTGAGGGCAATACACCCCCTTGACGACGGGCTGAGACAGAGAAATATCAGCCCCGAGGGCGATACAGCCCTAGCTTTTGGTTGCTGTCTCACCTTGTCCAAAACACGTGTATCAGGGCTGATACACTTCTAGGTATATGATATAAAAGATTACAACTTCATCAACTCAATAGA
Organism: Magallana hongkongensis; assembly: GCA_016163765.1. Lineage (NCBI taxonomy): Eukaryota > Metazoa > Mollusca > Bivalvia > Ostreida > Ostreidae > Magallana > Magallana hongkongensis. The sequence goes on along the minus strand of WFKH01007768.1, from coordinate 57,168,852 downwards.
GTAGTGTTAAAAACACCCCATAAACCTTATATAAATTTATACAGCAAAATCAGAAGTCAAAGTTTTACTGTTTATGTATATAACAGAGACAAATGTTGCCTCTACTGGGGTTTGCACCTACTGTAGGTCCTCTGGCATGCAAATCCAGCACTCTACCGATCGAGCAAAAGGGTCAACCCACTAGCCAGAGCTAATAGGAATGCCATATACCTGACTCGACCACATGTACATTGTAGTCATGATGCCTTTTGAATTAAATCCACGTTCTTTAAAATTCAGAAATTGATAGAATATTACATTGCATGGTAATTCAAGGATTAAATATACTCTGTCCCAAGATATTTATGCAGCACATTTTCTTAAATTATTCAATATTTATAAATGCCTCAGGGTTCAAATGATGTTCATTCAATAGTATAAAAAAATTCCAAGATTTCTCCTTTGAAACGCCCCCTCTAGCTTCTCAGGTTTCAATATACAGCTAAAAATGAAAAGTCTATGAGGATTTTGCATTGCAACAGACATGAAAGTACCCAGTTGATAACGTTGAAAAATTCTGCAAGGTATTCCTAGTGACTTTCGACTGGAGAAAAGATGTCAACATTTCCCATCATAATCTCCATAAGAATACTATTGTAAGAAATCTTCTTTCGTTCCTGTTAACTTTTCTGAGTGAAAAATGATAATGTGTCAATTAAGATATTATTTTCCCTTTCATCAATTTCAATTGCACTTCTTTGGAAGGAATGGGTTTTATTAAAAATCGTCCAAATGTGCTGCATAAATATTTTGGAACAAACTATAAAAGCATAAATTTGAAGAAACATAGAAGCAAAACAAACTTTCTTAATTTTGTTGCTTGTTTACAAATTTAAATCTGCTGAAGTGCTACATTTTTGTATCAAGTAATTATGATTGATGACAAATCAAGAGTATTACAGGTTTCCTCTTGGACTATATGATATATTTACTGTTGTTTGTTTACAGTCTAGAAGATGTGCTGATGCAGGAAAACAAGCTGTATCTGGTGTTTGAGTTTTTGTCCATGGATTTGAAGCGTTATATGGACACCATTCCTAATGGACAGTTTATGGACAAAATGCTTGTCAAGGTTTGTATCCCCTCTTTATATTCTTAGACAGCTTGGGTGTAAAAGGTAACAGATTAAAATAAATCAATAATAAAAACTTTCTTATAATTCATTCATCAAGTTTGAAATATTCAGATTCTCTGAATTATAAATGCTTATTGAACAGTTGAAACAGAAAGCTAGAGCATAATTGTGTGCATAGTAATCTCATCAAGCAGATCACACAACCTACTATACATGTGACTATTCATCTGTGGTGTTATGGTGAATGAATGTTGGTTTTGAGCTACAGCCTACAAAGTTATCTTTCAGAGATTAATCTAGGGCACATTTACTACCGATATTCAATATTTTTTCCCCAAGAGAAAATTTCCCCTGAGTACCGGTATTCAATTTTTCCCTTTTGATGAGAAAAAATTCCCCTTACGATAATTAAAAGCAAGGTAAAATATTTTTTCTTCTTTTTATTGTACTTATAGCTGCCCCAAACAGGGTTAAATATGTAAATTGTGTGAGCATTTGAATTGAGTGGATATTTTATGCACTCTAAATGGTCATATAAATATGCTGAAATTCATATTTCAGCAAGAACTCCCTCTTTTAGCAGGCTTCTATCCCCTGGCTGAATTTCCCAATTTCTCCTGAAGGGGTAGTTTCCCCCTGAAATGTAGATTAATCCCTGTCTTTTATTATACAAAGTTAAAATGTCCATTATATATATGTGTTGTGTTACAGAGTTACCTGTACCAGATCATGCAGTCCATCCTGTTCTGTCATCAGAGGAGGGTCCTTCATCGAGATCTGAAGCCACAGAATCTGTTGATTGACAACAAAGGAGTCATTAAACTGGCTGACTTTGGATTGGCCAGGGCTTTCGGAATTCCTGTGCGAGTGTATACTCATGAGGTAATCCAATTTTTTCTTATATACTATATTAAAAGATGTAATGAAATATTGTTTACAGAGCTGGATATATGTAGGTTTACATGCCATAGAGCTTCAGTGCATCCCATGCAAAAAATATGCAATTTACACCCAAAAAACGTCTTTAGAGTAATGTTTAATATTTTAAGATATATAACAAAAATTAAAGATGTTACAGGTCATTGTAATGGGAACAGATAATATTATGAAACATCGGTGTCATTAGGGGTTAAAACATGCTATGTCAAATTGTACAATTTGTGTTGACTGTTGTCTTGAATCAGTGTTTGTTGATACAATCATCTATATGAGATTACATTCTCACAGATCAATAGTGTATAAATTGTTACCATCACAAAAGTTATGGAATAAAATTCCTATTAATTTTTGAAAATTGGCAATCCATGAAAATTTGTCCCTGAGACTTCATGCCAATGCAGTTTAAGAGAATGTCATAATTTTTATTACCTGTAGGTTGTGACATTATGGTACAGAGCCCCTGAAATCCTGTTGGGGAGTCAGAGATACTCCACCCCAGTAGATATTTGGAGTGTGGGATGTATATTCGCTGAAATGATGACGAAACGACCATTGTTCCATGGAGACTCAGAAATTGATCAGCTGTTCAGAATATTCAGGTGTAACAGACTGTTTGAAATAATTTTGAGTGGCAGTTTTTCTTTGAAGATTCTATTGAGCAGTTTTGTTTCTTCAAGACAGTGTTGTAAACCTGATTGCACATGTGGCTATGCACTGTGATATATAGAATATCACACTGTTGTTTATATCATATATCTAAAATCAAAGACTTTTATTCAAATTCCAAATAAGGAATTATTATTTATCAAGATCATGAAGAAGCTATAAATTTTTTTCGGATTTACAGAACTCGTTCGTTTTTATTCCTTTTTATATGTGTTAAGAACTGTCAGAGTAGTCGGACTTTGTTGACAAACAATCGTCGTTTGAAATACAGTAGAAGGGAGTCTGTCGTCTGAGATGAAGCACTATATTCTAGAACTCAAAATTATCGAGACAGAAACTTCCATCCTACGCAACTCCGTAATGAGTCAAATTCTTTCACTGGGATTTCGTAAGTTTCCTGTCAGATTCCATTCATAAAAATCCATACTGTTATAGACTCTACCGTTTGAGAGCGTTTATAAGCGCGTCCATTACTTTAACTACTTAATTTTTACAATATAAACTCTGGTCTTCTAAGATTAAGTTTCGTTTTATCCTTCTCTATATCCTCCCTAATTTAAATGTTGATTGATATTAAATAAAGCGTGCTATTGTTCTAAATACACAACCGTCGTGTAGGTTACCTCCCCTTACTTAGATACATATCACGCTTTGGCGCTATTTTTGAATTTTTATTTTTCAATTTTCAGCAATAAATAAAAATATTTAGACGTGTAAGGTGATACTTTGTATTATTTATTTGATATTCTATCGTTATTTCACAAACTAGTCTTAAATTAAAGCAGATATATTTGGGAATTAGCGATTTTAAATTTGAGGGCAATACACCCCCTTGACGACGGGCAGAGACAGAGAAATCTTAGCCCCGAGGGCGATACAGCCCTAGCTTTTAGTTGCTGTCTCACCTAGTCCAAAACACGTGTATCAGGGCTGATACACTACTAGGTATATGATATTAAAAAGTATTGTAGAATAGTTAGGTTTAAGAAATAAATATGAGTATGGTGAAATAAGATTTTTTTTGTTCTTCCTTCATTTCTATATTTTTTTTTTTGGTTCCATCAGGACACTGACAACGCCCACAGATGAAACCTGGCCAGGAGTGACCTCATTACCCGACTATAAACCCACCTTCCCCAACTGGAAAACAAACCAGCTGGCTAGTGCTGTCCAGAGGTTAGACAACACTGGGCTGGATCTCCTACAGGTAGGTCAAGAAATCAGTGTGTAATCCAATGAAACTATCGCAAAGAAATGCATGCACTTGTAAAGTTATTAAATTTGCTGAGGCATGATTTGCAATGGAAACTAATAATTATTAGACTTGCTAATGTTGATTTTGTGTTTCTATATTTCTTACAAATTTTACTGTGTTTCAGAAATTTTAGTTCCTGCTCTACCATTCTTAAATGTTATCAAACTTAGGTTTGGCATCATTTGAAGGTATTAAAGAGAGCACCAATTAATAAACATCGATACTTGAGCAAGTCTAAACCATTATGTGCACATTATTTTGCAGCAAATGCTAATATATGATCCAGCCAACAGGATATCTGCCAAAAAGGCACTAAATCATATTTACTTTGCAAACCTTGACAAGTCAGCCCTACCCGCCTCCACCATCACGAGCTAGGAGTCCATCACGAGCTAGGGGACCTACCATACAACGTTCCATCTCATCACTGGAACCAAACACACTGACTTGTCATCTTCACCGCTCACTTTTAGCTCCTGTATTTGTTACATGTCAATACATCCCACCCGAACATAAAATCTACTTAACTCTGTTGCTTGAAATAGGTACACATGTACCATTACTAATTGCTGTATGGGCAGATATAGTCGGTCATTCTACTAGTACTGTAAACATTGTGTTTATCTTAGTTTTAATGGCATCAGTTAGGATTTTGATATGGTACTAGAACAGTGAAGAAAAGACAGACATTATATGAACAATGTATAAGTAATTTGAGTGAAAACATAATGTTGCCATGTTGGATTGCTCAGGGTTTTTTCTGCTTGTTCAAGAGTTTTATTTTATATTTTGTCTGACTGAATGAGCTCCAACCAAATATATAATCATGCTGTGATTGTGTTTTTGAATATTAATCACAATCTTATGCTGTGCACAAATTTAAGGGAGAAAGTCTTGAGTGTATAGACTTGAGTTAAATGTTAAATTGAATGAGAAGTATGTTGTTTATTGTATTAGATTTTGCAGTCAACTACTGTCTTTTTCTTTCTATTCTTCTCTCTTTCTTCTAACTTACTGTAATAATTAAATGGAATATTAAAGTGCTGTTAAATAAAAAAAAAAAGTTGAGGTCAAGGTGAGACCTAACTGTGACAGTTGATTCTTAAAATATAAATCATAATAACCATAATTTTGATTGTGTCAATGGTTATTGTTGTAAGAAACTTCCTCATTTTTCTATTTAACAATCCATCCACCAATTGTGTTCATTTTAGATGTTGTTCTGGTACATTGTGTATTAGATAGCTTTCTCTTCATATACTGTGTTACATTTATAGTGAACAAACTTTTTTTAAAATGCAAACACAACATTTCATTTAAGGCCATAAAATAAAAAAAATTGTAAAACACCTAAATGATTGTGTTTTTTAGTCTTTGTTTGAAAGGTGAAGATGTAGTAAATGATTGTAGAGTTTTTAGTACATGTATCATATTTAATTTGATATACATGTATCTTTTTCCAGTTCTTTATAGCTTTAAGGTGGCTCACTACACCTTGAAATAGTTTCTCAAATCAGAAAAAAATATCTTGATTATGATAAAAAGCATGGTGCATGAGAAGTATATGTCAAAAAGGCAAAAAATATGCAATTTTTGATAAAAAGTTATGATTTTCAAAGTTTTAATTTGGTAATATGAACAAAAGCTCCATGTGGATTTGAACTCATTATCTGCGGTTCACAAGCCTGATACTTTAATTGCTGAGCTATGAGGATTTTCAAACAAATCGATTGATACAAACAATTTAACAAAACATTTAAATTGCCATCTTGTGACATAGTGTCTTAAAACGTATAAGTCTTCATGTAGTGAGGTAGCTTTAAAGTAATCCAGATAGTGTATATTCAATTAAGTAACATTTTAAAGGAGAGGTCGGGAATGTATTAAGTATCGTCGTACTTTTTTGGTTATTTGTCAAAAAAACAAGAAATTATATATTGGTGCATTGTTTTTTATGTTATTTCTTATTATTTTGAGAACCTCTAGCAAGTTCAGAATTTTTCTATGTGAATTAAATGTTTAGATTTTTCAGGGGGTGGGGTGGGGTCCAGCCCCCTTTCTTGATCCACACATGGGGTTGCATTGTAAATACATACCTGGTTACGGAACTGTTTGTTCAGAATTTTTCAGTTTACTGACCTTCTCTATCTGCAGGGTACAGAAGGGGGATTATTTAATTGGACAGTATATTAACCTATGTGTTCTCTAAATATTCTATAATGTATAAGAGTGAACTGATCAATGTCTGCTCCTCATCAATTTTCAATATCTTTAAAAGTACCACTATCCTGCATTTATCAGTGTATGGTTCATATTGATTTGGCTTTCATGTTTGAAATGTGTTAGAAATAGTATTTAAAATTGTGTTTAATTTATTTACAATTTACATTATGGCAGTTATCAATGTCTTCTGGATCCAGAAGTTAAATTAAATTATTTAGAATTTTCCAGGGGGCAGGATCCCCATTTCAACCCGAGAAAGACTATTGTCCATATCAATGTTATGAATAATAAATGTAGCATATTGTACAGTGGGGGATTCTAAAACCCTGATTGATTGGCATACATCCAACAATGGTATCTTATGAATGGTGTCTATATGAATATTAAACTATTTTTGTATTTATAAAGAGAAATGTTGAAAGCCAAAGAGCTTGGTTCATCATTTAATACTATAAGTATCCAAAAAATCAATTTTTTAATTTATTTTTATCCATCATGATCAGCAATTAGTAACATATCAAATAATTAAATTTCTTGGGGTTTTGATAACCATTGGGTTACTAGGGATTTATAAACGAACAGTTATACATATTGAAGGGTCTCGCTGGGCTGTTCCCTTATTTTAGACTCGCACTCTTCAGTTTGTGGAGGTAGGAAAGCTCAATGGCTGCTTCACGTATTGCTTCTTCGAGAAGACTGTGTTGTAAATACAAATGTATCTTTTACGTAGCGTTTGTTCTTTTGTGTGTTCAGTTCTTTTTATACAACATAAACATCAAGGAAGCGGACAATTCAACAGAAGACAGGGAGGTAAGTGGTTTAATTATTTTATCATGTTTATACCGCTTCTTCGCCAAGGGGCTTTGCTCTAGGTTTAGAAAAAGAATCAGGATCAAGTCCATGAGATTTTTTCCGAACTGTCGACTCCATATAAATAAAACGACACCGAATAACCTCTGCAGTTGTGCTGTTGGGTTTTATTTGACGATGCCCAAAGTGTTTGCAATATATCAAAAATGCTCCCTGGCCTTGTAGCTGACTGATTAAATTTCAAACTCCTATTTTAAAGTATGTATGAACACTAGGCTTTGAAGGGACATCGCTCAAATGAGTCATAATTTTAAAAAAAAAAGGTTTTATAAATGATAAATGAACTTTGGTGACCACTACTCTGTCCCAAGATATCCTTGATTCACATTTTGCTTAATTACTCAATATTTGTAAATACCTCAGGGTTCAAACGATGTTCATTCAAAAGTATGAGAAAATAAATTCCATGATATCTTGAAACACCCCCTTTAGCTAACAAGGTTTCAATACACGGCTAAAAATAAAGGAGTCTACAGGGATTTTGCACTGCAACAGACATGAAAGTACCGGCCCAGATGATAACATTGAAAAATTGTGCGAGGTATTCCAAGTGACTTCCAAATAAAGAAAAGAAGTCAACATTTCCCATTATAAATATCACTAAAAAGTTTGTTTTCGTCCCTGTGAATTTTTTCAAGTAAAAAATGATAATGTTTCAATGAAGATACCTTGGATATTTTCCCTTTCGTCGATTTCATTTGTATTTCTTCCACAGGTATGCATTTTTTTATTAAAAATCATCCAAATGTGACATAAACAATAACTTGCGACAGACTATAAATTAATATGATCAAATGTTTTTATATACATATTGTTGTACAGAATATCTAATGGTTTGTGATTGAATATTATGATTTTTATCAAATAACTTGTTAGTTTTATATTCCTGAGCCTTGCATGGCAAGAGAATAGAAATTCACAATTTGTTGGAGTAAAATCATAAACATGATATACCATCAAATATCATAAGAAATTCTTTTTTTTTTCACAGGTTTTACCCCTTTTGTGTGTAAAAATCCCCTTTTGGTAGGCTGGTAGCTTATGCAAAGATCTGTAGATGAAATTTTAATGAATTCAAGAGCTGTGTAAAAAAAAATATCCATCAAAAAGTTATTTCATGAGTCATATTTAATGCACATTTATGCAAAAATGTGATAGAGTTACTGGTAACTTGTGTGTATTTGTAAGCATTTATAATTCATTTGAAATATTACTGTATGTGCTAAAAAATGTAGATGAGGATGATATTGATAGATCAGATAAGCTCAGGTAAATTATTGATTTTAAGGTAATGCTTTGCATCAAATGTTAATTTTGTATCAAATTTCATTTTGTTTTATCAAACACACAAGAATGATGCAAACAAATTCTCCAAGTACTATTGCAGTGAAAACATTCTTCACTTAATTTTTGTGCATGTCTTGATTGTGACTCGGGTTTACCTTAAATCTCCTGTTATGATTGTTGATTTTTGACTTTATCAATTTAAATACATTATTTCAACTTGTGGATACTTGGTTTTTAGTTGAAAATGAATGAATTCATTGTTGTTTAAGCTAACAAAACACAGGTGTATACAATGTCAGTATACAGTCACACGACAAAGAAAAATAAACTATTCATGCAGCTACATGTATATATAACATGTCATACAAAAATATTATTTTGTTTTCAAGGAGGCTCACATCTAATTCCTTAATTAAATATATTCACCAGACAATTTCTTAATAAATAAAGTTAAAAAATTAAATTGACTTTAAGAAGTACCCGGTACCTGTAGAATAAAATATTACTCATGCTTAATATTGTACCCCACGCAACACATTGGGAGGGGTATAATGTTTTTGACTTGTCCGTCAATCAGTCCAGTTTTATTGTAAGCGCAACTCCTGTTTTTTGGGAGTTATGCCCCTATATTAATTTATATCTAATGCATACCCTGCAATTCATTATGTATAGCATTGTCAAGTAATAGGGGAGCTTGGAGTATGTGAGCTTGCTCACTTTTTCTTCCATTTATTAAATTCAGTACATGAGGGTCGCATAATTTTAACATGCTGTTCCCTTTTCAGACTGTTATTATATGTAGCAAGACTTGATCTAGATGGGATAAAGAGATCATGGAGTGTTTCACATCTTTGTTTCATATCCCCATTCACTTGCTACATGTAATGTAACAATTTTTTTGGTAACAATTAAAAAAAAGTTAAACTCCTGTGTCAATTGAATTAACAGGAAAATGCCTGAACGTTAACTAAGATTTTGTTTTTCATGATCAACCCTATCACATTCTCATTTTTAAAGCCCTTTTTACAGAGAAGTAGGAACAATGTGTTGGTTGTTTATGTTACATGGAAACTGAATCAGAGCAAAGTAATGAATCATGAAGTAATTGAGATATTTTCTCTATTAGTCATGTTAAAATTAAAACATGAGTAAGACCTATTGTAACAGAGAGATGTTGCTTTTACCGAGGTCCTCCGGCATACAAGTCTGGCACTCAACCAATCTAACCCACAAGCTGAAGCAAGAGCTAGTAGGAATGCTATATATCTTTACCATACTTACACTATTATCACTGATGACAATTGTATGGAACTTGTCTTACAGTCACATGAGGAGGAGAGAGATACTAGAGTCTTGATTAAGGAGGACTCTGAGGAGAAGAAGCAGGAAGATAACGGTAATGCCAACGAAGGAGAGGACCTTTCTGAAGAGGTCCTAGTCAGTGAAGAGAAACTGTCCAATGAGGGCCTTGGAATCAAATCAGGGTTCCTTGTGGGTTATGCTCCTCCCTGTAAGATTGAGAGTGCACAGGCAATGTCAGCCATTGAGAGAGCTACAACCAGGGAGTGTAAGCAGGAGATAGCAGACGTAGCCTGCGGGATTCAGGAGGGAGGGGTCTACCCAGGCTCCCTCCCCAACACTTGTCATCTCAAAGGTGAGTTACCTGTAAGTGGGTCCAGAGATATGTATGCAAAGAAAGTCTGCAACAAGTTTTTGACTTCTCTTAAGTTAGACTACAACGTATTTGTAGCAAACAAAAGAAATTATCTTATGTTTTCATAAAAAATTTGCAAACTGTTTAATAAGTTCAATAAAGAAACTAAACATACCTGTCTTGATTTAGATTAGCAACAGAAGTAATTGTTGCATCAGAAGTAATTGTTGCATTAGAAGTAATTGTTGCAACAGAATTTAGTAGTCGCAACTGGATTATTGTAATATTGTCACAAAAGAAGTTGCCTTGGTTATTTTACCCCACTCAAGGAAGTCAAGAGGGGTATAATGTTTTTGACCCATCCATCAAGCCGTCAGTCCTGTTTTTCTTTGTAAGTGCAACTCGTCTTAAACCGCTGCACGGAATTTCGTAATTAAGACTTTGTAGGTATTTAGGACACAATGTGCAGAAGTGCATATAACCAGGAAATTCCGATTCCTGAATTTTTCTCGGAATTTCAGCCCTTTGAAATTTAGAATTTTGTGGTTGACAAAGGAATAGATATGCATATTTGCAGGAAGTTTTTATCTGATAATTTTTTGCGAGTTATCAAATTATTTTGTGTATTTATTCTGCCATTCATTATATGTAGCATTATCAAGTAATGGGAGAGCTTGGAGTACGTGACCTTGCTCGCTTTTTCTTTCATTAAAGTGATTCATGTATGATTGGAATTGAAATATGTATGGAATTTTTTATAAGGCTAATAGGCAATTCATGATTGTTTGTTTCCTATTAAAATACAAGAAAAATGATTCATCATATATTATATATTTGAAAAATACATGTATTTATGAAAAATTTCTTGTTTCATAAACAGGAAAGACAATTTTCAATTTTAAAAACATGATCATCATGTGAGAACAAATTTCTCTAACATTTTATATTGTTGGTGATGATTCTGTCAAAAAGTGACTCAATTTAAAATTTGGTCAGCAGCAGAACTTTGACATCATACAAGCATCATTTGTCCAAGTTTGGTATAGATAGCAGTAAATTATATAACTGTGGTTGATGTGACCTTTGTGTTTGACAGGAAACCACTCTAAAGGTCATTACTACGGCTGTTACCTTGACGACGCTGAGGACCGGGATCTGACCCACCAAAAGACCCTCCCCTCAGAGAACTGGTCCCAGCTGTGTATCGACTACTGCTTACAGATAGGTGAGTGTACTTTTAGTACACTGTACATGTACTGTACAGCTGTGTATAGACTACTGCATAAAGATAGGTAATTTCATACTGTTGTATTACATTGAATTCATTACACTGATGTTAAGTCTTGGCATTTTTTTATGTTAGTGATATATTCATTGAATTAAAGTTATTTCAAGTTTTTTTTTAAGGAATTAATGGTTTGATAGGTGACTCTTGTATAGTTTTCAGAGATACAGGTGTTTGATTTGTGATTCTTGTACATGTATTATATGTTAGACAATTGATATATACAGTCAAACCTCGTTATCTCAAACTAGATGGAACTGGTTAAAACGTTCGAGATATCCAAGTATTTGAGATATCAATGGTAAATTACTTAAGGTAAAAGTGGTTGAGACTTACAAATCACTTCGACATATCCATTGTATGCGAGATATCAGTGTTCGAGATACCGAAAACTGTACATGTACAAGTTTTTGTCACAAGTTTCTTGTACATATGTAAGGTGCGTGGAAAGTTTGACATGTGATTCTTGTACATGTGTAAGGTATGTGGGTGGTATGACATGTGATTTTTATAAACAGGCTTTAGGTACGCTGGTCTTCAGTATGGGAGGGAGTGCTGGTGTGGAAACTCCTTTGGGAAGCATGGAACTACAGGAGCAGTGTGTAACCAGCGCTGTCCCGGAAATTCGGGGGAATTCTGCGGGGGATACCTCACTAATGATGTGTACAGCACAGGGATCCAAGGTAAATAATGGCCAAAGTTTTAATGGTTTCTGCATTTTGGAATCTTTGTTTCCTGTAAGAGGGTTGTTAAAAAAGTTCGCAGACAAGTTCGATTGTGAGCGGACTATTCGCATGATACCAGCGAAACTTTTCAGATTTAAACTTGACGTATTTTCTAAGAAATATGTAAAGACTTGGTTTTGTTAAATGAACCATAAAAAATGTACAGCTTAATTATAATGATAAGATATGCTTCCTGGAGCATGTAAGCTTCTTATATTTTTATATTTTGTACGCATTTTTCCTTATTAAAAAACGTACCGTTTTGGCTCATAAAATGCACGATATTTCATGACACATCACAATAACTTATGAAGGTCAGTTCGTGAAAGTTTCAATTAAATTGAAGAATTTTTGACCGTTTTATCGCCGAATATGGACTACCAACACTTGAAAATTAAGTCAAAAACGTTAACGTCAATGGACATCTTGGAGCTCCGGGCCGTCATTAAATTTTGTGTGCAAGCAGGAACATCTCCGATGGAGACCAAAATGTTCTTAGATGCTACCAGAGATGGCCCACGTGTCCATTTTCATAAAACAAAAGTCTACAATTTAAATCAGAGGTTTAAAGATTGAAGAACTGATATTTTGAGCACCCCACCCCCATACAACCCGGATCTTGCACCTATGGATTTCGCTTTATTTTCTTATCTAAATTCGAAATTGCATGAACAGAGATTTTCGGACCTAAATGATCTAAGATATGCCACAAAAGACATTATACGAAAACTTGACAAATAATGGTATAAAGGGGCATTTTATAAATGGGTTAAATGACATGAAAAGTGTGTGGAACTGAAAGGTGTTTACTTTGAAAAAGAGTGACAGGTTTGTTTTTCAGTTGTTTGACATCACCTGACGTCGTGGAAATATGAAATTGTGCTCTGAAAATCTATTTCATGCAAAGTAAAAATTGCTGTATATTTAGAAAAATTATTAAAATCATATGATTTTTTGCATACTTATTTTCAATTGATAGCCATTTAATAAAACATACGTAATCCTACAAGGTACACAGTAATTTTTCCGTAAATTACTATGTCCGCGAACTTTTCTAACAACCCTCGTATATCTAGGAGTTATATGATAAAAAATTGCAATTATCAACATTTATAAACATTGTTGGTGCTATTTTCCACCTTGAAGTAAAATAGAAAAATTGTTGTTTGCCATCAGCAATATTAACCTTGTTTTAATCTGTAAACACAATATGCATTGAATTTGTAAAGTTAAAGTATCTTTTTTGCTTCAAGAATGACAGTAAGATTTTCCATTTTAAAGTAATATCGACCAATGTCTTGTAGGATAACCAATGATTGAGATTTTTGTAGCAGATTTTGCAATATTATGTTGACTGGGATTTATAAATGGTACATGTAGTTGGAAATAATTTGTACCACAGATTGAGCTATGGTAATTTACCATAAAACATTTATGTGTTATTTATTATTGAAAGCAGGGAGCTGTGTTGTTTACACTTGCTTTTTCTTTTAAAAACAAAATTGGCTTTTTGGGAGGATAAAAGTCACTTGCATTCTGTTACAATTTTCATGTCATTGCTTTTTACATGTATTTTAAAAACAAAATTAACATTTTGGGAGGAAAATCACTTGCATTCTGTTACAATCTTGATGTTATTCAAAATTGTATAAAAGATTAAGGAATTTATAAAAAGCCTTCTTTGTTCAGAGGTAGGAAAATATTTTATAATAGACAGGAGCCCTCCATCTTAACAACAGTCAAACTTAGTCCTGGTAATTCTTTCTTATGAACTCTGTTTGTAGATAAATCTGAAGGTAGAATCATTTATTATGTTTATTTAAAAATATGGTATACAATAATACAGTACATGGATGTTGATGAGACGTTATTGAAATCAATATCTTTATGCATATTGAACGAAAATTTCACTTTTTTCTGAACCGGTACATGAAAGTACATACAGTAGACAGCTGTAATGTAATTGCTCTGGTAGCTGCTACATCAATATACATAATGTACTCATTATTCTGTATAGCATTCAATTATAAACTACGTGCTCAGACTTCTGTATAAAGTGATCAACTAAGTGCTCAATATTGTTTATAAACCAATCAAATTTGTGTGATAAATAAGTGCTCAGTACAGACCTATCCACACTTTGCAAAAATTGGATTAAGTTGTTTCTCTTCGCAGAGTCAACCCAAAAATGAATATTCCCCTTTATGCTGCCAAACATTTTTGCATCCTGTGATGAAATCTCTTTGGGTTTAAAGGGACTTAAACACGATTTGAGCTTAAAATTTTAAATTTTATTTTTCCATTTTTATTGTTTAGAATGGTTAATATGGGTATATTTAATGCTTTGTCAAAACTTGAAAGTCAAATATTGAGTTATAACCAAGATACAGAGTTTGAAATTCTTTGTTTTGTAAACAAAGCCCGAGTCTTGTTATTGTTTACATATGTGTTGTACTGGTATAAGTTTCAATCAAATGGTGCTTTTTTCTGTTGTTAATATTATTTATGAACACATTGAATCAGTTTATCTTGTTTGCCACGAGTCATTTTGTCAAATAAATAGTAATTCATTACTTATCATTATTTGTAAACAAATATAAGACTCGAGCTTTGTTTACATAACAATGAATTCTTACCTCTGTATCTCTCTTATGACTTGACTTCAAACATTCAAATTTTGGTCAATCATTCAAAATGCACAAGTAAACCAGTTTATACATAAAAAACAAAAAATAAAATTTTGAACTCAAATCGTGTCCAAGTCCCTTTAATTTATTCCATGAAAATATAGATAGCCCCAGCCTGGGGCAATCAAAACATATAATGGAAGTGGAGTATTTAATGCCAATTGACAAAGTTACAAGATCCTAAACTACATTTACAAAGGCTACTGTGAGAAATGTGTACTGGTCCCCCCCCCCTAAAGTTGGAGTCCAAGGGACATAACTTTTTTAAGGTTTGAATTCAACTATTGCATTTAAATCAATCTTGTCTATACATTCTACTTTCAGAGCGGTTCAGTAATGGCCCAGGGAATCTTCACTTTGAGGAGGAAGATGTAAGACCAAAGGTCAGGGTCCTGTTTGTGTTGACCTTGAACGGTCGACAAGTCCGACAGGTGCGAAGATTGCTAAAGGCCATATACCACCGGGACCACTTCTACCTCCTACATGTTGATGCAGTAAGCCAATCTGTTGTTTGTTGATTTTAGAGAGCTTGCATTGCATTATCTATCATGTGTCAGTCAAAATATTCAATTAAGTATCATGGATCAACAGGGCCGTCACTCCCCTCAAATTTGAACCGAATATCGGACCCATTCCCAATGGCAAAAAGTCGCAGATTTTCCCAATTTCAGGATAAATATTCCCAAATGCATAATTATTTAAAACTTGCGAATTGCACAAGCTGTTTGCTTTTTGGTCAGTAGATTAGCCGTAATTGATTAAATGACTTAATTATATCATGAATGATCAAGTAATGGGGAAGACACTGATGATTATTTTAATTAAAAGGTTCTCACAACTGGACTTAACCCCTGTGGTGACCTAACAAGCCCAACTAGCAGAGTCCCTTATACAGCTAGCACTTGCACTGCACTGCATGAGTGATGCATTTTAAAGTGCTCTGAAATTTACTAACGAGGGTTATAAATTATTGTGATCACAGTATCATTGGTTGATATCTTGTAATTAAATAATAAGCATTCCAAGTAAATTCTTTGGTTATCAGGAAATCATTTAGACTTCGTAAACATCTTTTTCATTGCGGCTGTAATTGGGTCACAGGGTTTTACTAATACCCATAAATACACAAGATGTCAGTAACATACATGTATTATGCAGAATTTTGCTTATAGGATATTTCAAATAATTCCACATCATATAGATTTGGTTCCCTTTTCCAAATTTGATGTTTATCTTTTTTTTCTTTGCTATTTTTGAAGAAATGTTTTTTTTATATATATACGCCTGTGGGTTACCTAATTGATTTAAAAAATATTAAACCAACATGTATCAATCATGTGATAAAAAAATGAAGACTTTTTATTTTTCTGACCACTTTAAATTTTCAAATCAAAAATTTAAATTTGTAAATCAACATGTTTTTTTTTAAATTGAACTCTTCATAATATTCTGAAAATTTCTCTATTTTTTTCAGTTTGTCTTCTTTTTACTCTTGGTTAGTTCTGAGAACATCATGTGAGCTGTAAAACTTTAATTTTAAGAAGTGAACAGATTAAGCTATTAAATACAGAAGTCATTTTGATGATATATTAAAGTATTTTAAATTTTCCCAATTTGACAAAAAATGTCGATAATTTTCCCAATGGAGAGGGACTCAGTCCCTGTACCAAAAAGTGCTGCGACAGCCTTGATCAAGGTATTTTTTCAAGAAAAAACTAGATCTTTGTGTATTTGTTTTCAGTACAACCTTGCCAAAGACTAATTATTTTTATAATAGTTTGTTTTGTTTTAACATCTCCAAAGTCACATAGTTGCATCTTCTTATTAATGTCAAGTTGTTCTTTATCTTAGAGGCAGGAATATCTTTTTCGAGAGTTACTTCCCTTGGAGCAGTTGCTGTCCAATGTTCGTCTTGTGCGTAAGCGATTTGCCACGATATGGGGCGGAGCCAGTCTTTTGGATGCCCACCTACACATCATTGAGGAGGCCCTGGAAATGGACTGGATGTGGGACTACTATGTTAATCTAAGTGAAAGTGACTATCCAATCAAGTAAGAAACACAGAAATTAATCAGAAAAGACATGACAATCACTTGTTTAATGTTCACTTATTTTCTAATGTACTTTATGGATGCAATTTTTGTCGATTCATCATGTTATAAATGTTTTGGTCTTCAGGGTATGAAATCAATTGATCCATTTCTTACAGGAAACTCGATTCTTTGGTGTCCTATTTAACAAAATACAGAGGTCATATTTTCCTGAAATCTCACGGCAGAAACACATCTCTGTAAGTTGTGGTTTATATTCAGATTTACTGTAGTGAGTAGTACGCTGAGAATGTAGTTAAGAGCTACAGTGTATTCATCTTCGCTAGCCAAGTGTCAGATTTGTTTTTCTCGAGATGAGAAAAACGAATCTGACACTTGGCTAGCGAAGATTCAGTGTATTATTGTTGAGGGAATTCTTTTTGGATAAAAAAAAAATTGATACCCTATCATATATTAGTTGCTGGAGGTTTTATATACAGACCAATGACATTGAAATTACAATCTCTTTAATCCACTTACTAAATATGTATAACATAGTATTCCTGAACGAATCTACCTGGTACAATAATTATTGAATAATGCTAGAGCGATATATTATTAAGGAAAAACTATTATCCTATTTTCTTGTAATATACAGTAATAAAATACCTTGAATCTTTCCTCCTGGTTTGTTACTACATAACATTGAGGATGAAGCCCCATACATGTTGTACATGTACTTTGTAGGTTTGTAAGAAAGCAAGGTCTGGACCAGACTTTCCTGCAGTGTGACAACCACCTGTGGCGGCTTGGAACTCGGACTCTGCCCTCGGGGATCCAGGTGGATGGGGGCAGTGACTGGGTGGGGCTCCCTCGACATTTTTGTCTGTACGTGGTCACCTCCAAGGATAAACTCCTGACCGGACTGAAGAAACTGTACAAATATACACTGTTACCAGTGGAGGTTATTCTTTATTAGTTTGATCGTAAATAAAACACATTAATTACCACATCTTTTTAAAAAGATTTATTGAACCTTTAATTCATTCATATAGAGTGTTTGTTGTGCATTTTTCGTTGATTAATTAGAGACACTCACAGAAAATACTTGTACTTAAATTTTTACTTTTAAGTCCAAAATATCCCACAGTATAATTTCTAACTGATTTGATGATTGAAATTGAAGAGCACTTATTTTGTCAACATTAACTCATTATCTGTGTTCCAGATGAATAACACTTTTATTATAGAGTTACTACTATAGATTCCTTATTTTATGAGAGTACTTAATTATGCGATTCAATCCTTTTCCATCAAATCGCGAGAACATAAAATTGCGAATGCCAAATTTTCATCATAGTTTCATATACATGTAATTTACACATGTCCAAAATAAAAGCGAGATTTTAACATTCGCGAGAATTGCTTCTTGCATTTTTACGCGGATATTAATTCCTTGCGTTTAATAAGGAATCTACAGTATCATTATTCAGTATTGCATATGCTGGTAAATAAAAACATATTGATATATCACTGATACTTTTCACTTTCAGTCTTTTTTCCACACCTTGCTTCACAACAGCCATTTCTGTGACAAGTGGATGGAGAACAATCTCCACGTCACCAACTGGAACAGGAAGCGTGGCTGTAAGTGTCAGCACAAGAACGTGGTGGACTGGTGCGGCTGTTCTCCCAATGACTTCCTGTCCCAGGACCTGGACAGGATTCTGGTCAGTTAATCTATGTACCTGCTGCTTCTTTCCTCACAGGGCAGGTACTGATCTATGGGAGCTTATTTTAAGGGTTCTCAATTTGTAAAAGTTCTTGGGAGTATAATTTTCCTCATGTAGAATTTAATATATGTATTTTGGTGTGTAAATATGTGTTTGTGCTGATTCTTTCCCCATAGGACAGGGCTGGTAGTGAGGGTTTATTTGTAATACAGTGGGCTAAGTTTTAGTGAGCTCAATATTTCTAAAGGTGCATGGGAGTGTAATTTTCATGAACAAAGATTGTTGCATTTTATGTGAGGATGTGAATTCATAGATGAACCATTAGGAATTCTAATTGTTCCATACTGTTAAGTTTGGTTGTGGTTAACATCCTCAAGTCAAACAAATTTTTTCCCCCAACTTTCACATGCCATCATCTGTCAGATTTTAACTCATATTGATAATGATTAATGATATTGTTATATACAATCATATGTATATTAAGATAATACATGTATGTATAAAATATATGTGTAGATATAATTTTTTTTCAGTCATATGAAGTCAAGCCAATATTTTTTGGTAGAAAGTTTGAAGCAACAGTAAATCAGGACATCATCAATAGCATGGATGTGTACCTGTTTGGAAACGAGATGACAGGTAGCCAGAAAGATGAGGAACACTGATACATTTCTGTCTTTTAGTGTACATGAAATTGTTTTATTTCAAAATACAGGGCTATACAACATGAATCAATTTTTATTTATCTATGTAATTCTACTTTTATTAGTGTAGTAAGGAATTCACCTGTGATATTTGAGATTAAAGTACTAGTAGGTTTAACACTTTTACACCTGTTTCCAGATCTGACAGCTTTGACCAGCTACTGGCAGAATGAGTACCACCACCTGGACCTCCACACCCCGGTGGATGACACCTTCCTCAGTTTCTACCTGTCTTTCATGCGTCTGACCACCACTCGTCTGGCTGCAGACACTGCTGGGCAGTGTCAGGTGGTTCCAAACAAGGTGCTCCAGGTCCATTTGTTCCAGAGGGGGGACCGTAACCAGGGGTTGCTGGTGTTGTTTGAGACCACTAATAAAGAGGGGACCAGATTAGTTCTGGAGAGCCATATGATGCTGAGACAGCATTACTCTGTGATAAATCCTACAGGGCCTGCTGGCAGGCTCATCAATCTGGAGGTAATTATGAAATATTTTGTACATGTACATGTAGGTCATTAGATCAATTGTCATGATTACTGTAAACATTGATCCATTGTAAATGTTCAATAGCAGTCAAATGAAAATTTACTAATACAAAAATGTACAAGTTTATTTATCTGTTTAATTTCAGATTATGATATATTAAATGCAATACATTGTAATTGTAAAATGTGTTTTGATGCAAAATAGTAAAACTGAGGAAGTTTGATGTTGATATACTTATCCATGTACACACTATACAATTTGATGATCTTATTTTTTTCAGGTTGGGAGTGACTTTGACTTGAAAGAAGCTATATTTCGAAATTATGGACAATTATTAGGTCCTTACAGTGACCTGGTTTTGAGACATACCTGGGGACCAGGTGGACCTTTGGTAGTGTCCATTGCCTGGATTGACCCAGCCAAGGTCATTGCCGCTTCTTATGATATCAACATCACAAGTGAAGGTCAAATAGGACCATTCAAACCCCAGCTGAAGCAGCCATTGAGACCAGGTGTGTGGACTTGTGTACTCATGTACAGGTACGAAGTCATTGCACAGGTGAATTTCCTTGTGCTTCCTTTAACTGTGTTCAGAGGAAATCCCTTAGATTCCCGAAAGGCAGCCCTTCATCATAATGGACCTATTGGGTATTATGCAAAACAAGATTTCTCAGAATTTGAGGAAGTGTTGAGAGTGACCAATGTGAGAGAAGCGCGAGCAGCGGCGGATGAAAATGGCCAGAAGTACGAGCGTGCGCTGGAAGAGTGGACGGACAGTCTGTGTGCGGAGTTCTGGAGTGTCCAGGATATGTGTAGGACAGGAGATGTCAGCAACACCTGTTCCTCTGTCAAAAAGTGTGAGGAGTCGCCGTGGAGTTCACTGTCACCAGATCCAAAGTCAACCATCACAGCAGTTAACCCCATCACTGGCCTCATACGATAGTTACTGGTACAGATCCAAAGTCCTCCATTACAGCAATTAACCCATGACTTGCCTTTTACAATAGTACCCATTTACTGGGCTCATAAGTTAGTTACCTGTACAGATTCCAAGTCCTCCATTTCAGCCATTAATTCACAGGCCTCCTAAAATAGATAACAGTACAGATTATTAGTCAATCATTAAGCATATAATCCCTTTCACCCTCATTTAATAAGTTTATCCCATGTCACTTATTTACAATCCAAAAACTGTGTTATATGTTTAATAGATATCATGTTGATTATTGTAATCCAAAAGTAGACCTCACAGACTGATAACATTCAAAAAGGGTGATAATTACGAGGGTTGTCCAAAAAGTTCATGGACACATGTAATTTTATTCAAAATAACGTTGCCATTTTCAGGAAAGTATAATATTTTTATATAGAGTATAATAATGCATATGTATAAAAATCAGAACAATTTACATTTTTATATTGGAGTTATGATTATATATACATTGCCTATGCAGGCCGCACGGCCCAGTCTGACGTTGAGTAATAACGACGTTTCTATAACGTCGTAGTCCTGGGTTTACCCGCGAGTGATATGCTGCATTCACCGACTGGCTAGAGGGCACAATCGCATACCCTATCAACCAATCGCTTGTGTCACTTGTAGATAAGTAAACTCGAACTTTTTCGATGTTTTCCTGTTTCCTCCATCATTTGCTTCGTTTCTATCGGTGTTTTATCTCAGTCGATACAGAATTTTATGATGACGCACTGATTAGTGTGGTCAGCCGACGTCGCTTTTTTTGGCGTTTTTAAAGACATGTTCTTGCCGTAATATCTTTAAAAGGTCATCTGTTAGTGTAAAAACGGCTTAAAATGACGTACACCATACAGACTACATCACAATAGAAGATTATGAAGTTTTGACATGTTTTATAAAAACTGTATATGTTCATATCTAAAAACCCAATTACAAAGTTTGGGCAATTTTGACACTGGGCCGTGCGTACTTTCCGCGACACTTTGATATATTAAAATTTTTGTTTAATTTTATGGAAAATGTTCAAAACCGCTTTTGTTTGATTTGCAATTTTATGACAAATATTTCGATATACAATATGTAGATATAAACCTACTCAAAATGACAAAAACGCGATTGTCCATGAACTTTTTGGACAACCCTCGTATATCTATAGAAATGTAGTACTAAGTATACAGAAAAATCCCATTACAACAATCAATCCCAATACGGGTTTTATGTACAGTACATGCACTGATTATTGATCTCATCTCGTGATTACAACTAGTAATAAAAATCACAAGTTTACTACAGTTACTTGTATTACAGAGACGGTTTCTTTGGCCTAATGAAGCAATTATATAAAACCAGACCAAAGCTTTTACATCAAGCTCCAATACATCCAAAGGAATCAATTCATTTTTTAGCACTTTCAAATTTATGAATATATAATTAAAAAACTGCATTTATGGTTGTGTTTCAACAAACTTTTTCTGTTATCAATTTTCCATTTTCTTACTAAATTCAGTATGGTCAGTGTTGTAATATCTGTGTGTCTGTCTGTTGTGTTCCCAGTATAAATGAGATGAATTCCTGGAATACACACTGCAGAAATGTCCCATACAGGGTTTGGTGTGCCTGTGATATTAACTTGTTCATGTACTTATTAATCCATTTTTAATATTGTTGTTTATTTTTCCATTTAAAATGGACATGTTTCTTGTATTTAATGACCAGGTGATACCTTTGTATCATTGTACACAAAACAAGGGGGTTATTAATCACTGCCGGGTAGCTTTTTGTACACTGCTTACATTGATACACTCAACCTATATTTATCTATTTCCATGTAGTCTTAACACAATTCAAATGAATACATGTATACATGAACATGTACTTAGAACAAAAGAAAAGAATTATCATGTTAAATTTTTATTATTTTATCATCTGTTTTATGTGGTAAAATGAATGCTTATTTACAAGCAAGTGATATACCTGTACCTGTATTTGTTCACAATGGTGCTATTAAGTCATGTGTTTTGTTTTGAGATGTTATTTGTGCCTTTGAATAGGTAATGTATTTGATATTTTTACAGATTGGTATACATGCTAAATGCGGTTTACTCTTTATTCTTTATTGATAAATGTTAATCAAAATACTTCTGTTATAATTTATACCCATGTACATACATGAATCCATTTGAACAGTTGGAGTGCGGTAAATATCTGCGGTTATATGCTAATTAACATGTAAAGGGATCAATTTTGTGTTTTTAAGTATAGTATATGATGATATGAGGACTTTGTTTTATATTGTGCCTTTTTGACATTTTTTCTGAGTGACATATTTTTTAAAAGTGTTTCATTATTAATTCACTTGAAAATGGCTTTACTTAAGTGGCCTCTATATGTTCAAAATTTAAAATAAAATGTGACAAGATCAGTTTCTTTAAAAGCTCAAAGAATTGTTGTTGGTTACAATATGTAAATGTATAAAGTTGTTTTTCTTTGAATGGTGCCTGCTTGCTTTTTTCTGAGATATCCAGGTAGCAACCTCACTTTTAAATGATTTTTTTTTTCAGTAGGACTTGCCTAGTATTGGTTACTTACATGGCAGTAAAGTAATAAACAATATATTTATGATTTAGAATTATCTCTATCTGTTTACCATGTTTAATTGAGTTGTAAGTTATATATCTGGGGCTTCCTATGAAATTGTGACATTTGAAATGAGTTTTGCCATGCATTATTTTTTGCTAGTAATTGCATTGTATTCACTGATATAACATCATACTTATGTTATGTAACTGTACTAAATAAATTGAATGTAAAAATGATTAAGTTTTTGTAATGTTGAATTAAAAAAATGAAAAGATTATCAAATTTGGTTCACAGCCCTTATGAAAAATAAAATAACTTCTCTAAGAATTATAAATGCGTGCAATGCTGATAAGTTATGTCTAGTATGTAAAACAACTGCATTAATGATATGGTATGAATTTGGTAAAATATGCATGATTTTCTAAGGCTGTCTGCTAGAGGTAAAGCAGCTTTTTAAGATGGACCTCTCTCTCTCTCTCTCTCTCTCTCTCAAAACTGAGATCTGATGACATAAAAAAACATGGGAACCCCCTTTCCTCTATATTTTTATTTATTTGGTGTCTGGACAAATGTTGTCGAATAAAAAGAGTACGACTTATCTTGTCTACATTATGAACGACAACTCTTGCAGACAGCTGTCATTTTGAAAAAAAGTGTTGTTAGTTTATAAAAAATGGACATCACGTAGGGCATCTCTTGGCTGTATCAACAATCTAGTTTTTGTCATGATATGCTTAACGTCGATTTCATGGTAAGAAACTGTTGCCGCTCAATTAGATCCAAAATGCGTATGACATGGAGGCGCAATGTTGCAGGGAATCTGATTGCCCTGGCAGTGGTGACAGTATTCGTCGTGACGTATGTTAAACTTCTGCAATACAACAAAGCAAGTTCCACCACATTCAACCTCGTCGCCAACCGACATCGCCGGCCGCGGGGGTTACACGCCAGCCACACGGAGCACAGGGGGTCAAAAAACACGACCTCGAGATTGGCCGTCCATGTAGTGGAGGAACACCATCAGGGTAAATATCAAGCATCACATTTAATGCCAGTATGTGATTTACTGGTCAACTTACTGAATAATTATGATAGCACGTGTTTAACATGTGTGTGTTAATGAAATGAAATACGGTCTAACTTCTAAAGATCTGTATTACGCAGTTACTGCATGTATACAGGGAAATATTTCAATATCTGGGCGATTTCAAGACAGGTGTACGAGGGTTGAAAATAATATTAGGTTAAAAAAACTGGGCGACAATAACCCTGTATACTGTTTCTCCCCTTGAAAACCCTAGACAAAACTTATCTTGTACTTTTGTCAGAGTGTCAAACTCTAGGTATCTTTCTAGGAATGCTGGAGAAAACGTACCCAGGAGAAAACGTACCCAGGAGAAAACGTACCCAATTTCTAGGGTACGTTTTCTCCAGGAGAAAACGTACCCAGGTACGTTTTCTCCAAGAGAAAACGTACCCTATGAAAATCATAAATAATAGTTTTCATAAATATTCTTAGATGACACAAAATGAAATATACAATAAACGTTTGTATCATTTGTTGCTGTTGTTTTTAAATACAGTCACGTACATAAATTTTAAAGACAATAATTTTGTTTAATTACACAATAATTTGTTACATACACATACACGAACATCGCCTGAGCAGTTTACTTAGTCGGCAATTAATTCACCATAACGAAACCGTTAAATAATTAGTTTTTATTGCAATCTAATTTGGAGAACTAATTAAATGATGAGTATCTCAAGAAGTCGATAGGGGGATCTCGCATAGAGATACTCATATAGGTAAGGCTAACGGTATATGGAAAACTTAGAAGAAGTAGATTGATAACACGTTATGACAGGTCATTAATTCGTACTAAAATAAAAGTTGCTACAATTATTATAAAGGTATTATTTATAAAATGAATAAATCTTTATATATTTATGCATTGAAATATGCATTAAAGTAGCATTTGAAGAATATTTAATGTGTCCAAACCCTTTAAAAATATAAAGTATTAAATTCATATATCTATAAAATTCATACATTTCTGTATATTTATTATGTAAAATAGTATTTAAAAGTATTAAAAACTATTAAGTAGTATATCTATGATTTTCATAGGGTACGTTTTCTCTTGGGTACGTTTTCTCCTGGGTACGTTTTCTCCTGACACCCTTTCTAGCTGGCACCTTTTGTGTAATATTTTAATATTCATAAATATCTTATGTGCCTAAACAATATTGATTAGGCAGAATTGAAATAGGCATTGTTTATTTTTTTTTTCAAAATTGGCAAAAAGTGATGGGCCAGAGCATAATGAAAGCATTACTTTTTGAATGAGAAAGAGCAGGGGTTTTCCTGGCTTATTTTTGGGTCCGTTTACCGGACCCATTCCCAATCGAGAAATTATCAATATTTTCCCATTTCAAGACCTTTTTTTCCCAATCAGGTGTCCATAGATATTGGAAAGAGCTGTTGACTTTTTAAAGACCAAAAAAAAAAGAGAAAAATATTTTAAATAAGTCATTAGAATCAATGTGTAACCTTCCTGATAAGTAGAATACAACAAAACAGCTTTCTTCTTCACTTTCGTTTATATTTTGTGGCATAATAATGAAACTAGTAGTACTTATAGAAAATTCATTATTTTCCCAATGTCAAACATTTAACATGTGAATTCCCCCAATTCTACGGACCCTGGACCCAGTTTAAAAACAGTAGGAAAACCCCTGAAGAGTGTAATGGTGTATTGATAAATCAAACGTATGAGTCTTCATGAGTTTGACAAGTGTTAATAGAATCCTGTCTGCTAGATAACAACAGATAACTCAAAATTAACAAAAAAATTAATTTGGTTGTTCAAAATATAAATTCAAATTTGTTTTTACATTTTTTACATATCTACTTTTGATTTGAATTCATTTTCTTTTATTGTGGGGAAAGTGAAATTCATTTTCTAAATATAGTATACACACACAGCATATTATCTTAGTACATGATATGTGTACTGGTATATGGATTTTATACAGAATTAATTACTCTCATTAAAACTGTAAATTTCTTAAATCATATATGGAGTTAAGGAGTGGATCATGCCCCCTTTTATGTAGAGAAAAACAATTTGTACATGTATTTTAAGATATGATTTATTTGTAATTTTAGTGATTCCTATTTGGATGAATGCAGTAAAAGCAGGAACTTTGAAGTCTCATGGGAACATTTTGGTATGTGTGTTGTGAATTGCAATGCTTTAGATTACATGTTTTCCTGTCATTGAAATGACCTTGTATTTAAATTCATGAATTTGGTTTTACTACTTGTCTATTGAAAGGAACTTCATGAGTGATGGTTTAAACATATTTTTATTGAATAGATTCAATACGGATTGGAAAACAGGCTAGGCCTATGCTATTCCTCTCCTTGTATAAGCAAAACTTCATGAGTGATTGGTGAACATGCATAATAAATAGTCCTTTGGCTCCTATTTTAATAATGAAAGTAATAGTTACAATGAATATGCATTACATGTTCATTAAATTCATTTTAAACATGCCAAAATCAACCAATTGTTTCTGATTAATCATTATGACTGTATTATTCTACCTGTATATATGGTTAATCATCGTAGTATATTTCTTTGTCACAGTTCCATATCGATGGGCACTCTGATTTGGCCCCACCCTTCTATTTCCCCGGGTACCCCCCATTTAGAATGCCAAGAGACAGCAGAGAAATCAACATGATGATCCAGAGAAATGACGTCTTTATTGTGGTAAGTAAAAAGCCCACTATGAATTTCGAAAGGTTTGTTAATTAGTTACAAAATGTTAATAAAGATGACAAACACAGATAACACCAAAAAAAGAGAGAGATACATGTAGATTTATACATAAAGCCTATACTCAATTCACATTATCAAATGTTATAAGGTACATGTACTACTGTAATATTCGCACACTTTTATATTTTTTTTAAAGCAATCTATTATGGTGGGTATTATGAAGAGGATTATCTGGGTGTGGCCAAAGTGGGACCAAGAGAACCATAAAAGTGTCTACGAAAAAAGCTGGGGAGGAATAGGCACAGCGACAGTCACAACCGGAGAGGCCCTTAAAGAGAAAGTTGTCTGTATTTGCTCTAAAAATGAGAGCAATGTCAAGGAGTGTAGTTACATTCCCTTCCCTTATGAGGGATTAACCAACGTAGGTACAGAACAAATGTTAAAACCATCGTCATGCAACATCAAAAGAGAGTTTTACTTGGAATCTGTTAGAGAGGATGAGGCTATTAAGAGGCTCTCCAAGGAAGGCTGGATTTCAAAGCAGGACAGCCTCATGTTGGACATAGATCTGGATTTCTTTGGGACCACCCATGTTTCCCAGCCCCTGATGGATGTAGGGATGTCCATAGCTTCCTTGAACATGATGAATGGTGTGCTTTGGAAGTTGTTCTGTCCAAAAACTGTAAAAGAAGAACAAGAGACGGACAGAGTCCTGGTTAAAGCCTTGCGTTTGTTTCAGAATGCATTGGATTGTAAAATGAAACCACAAACTAAACAGTATTCATACAAGAAGTGCAAAGACAAGGCACGGAAGGAGTCGGTGGACATGTTGAAGCAGTTCCTCTGGCAGCAGGGTAACAGAGTGTCGTGTGAGAAGAGGAGCAAGGAGTCAGAGAACCTGCTGAACCAGTTGATTGATCTGTTCTTTGGACACCTGAGTGCCAAGCAGATTGCCACGCTGAAGAAGATTGGCTTCTGTCTGACCACCACCATCAACTCCTACCTACCTCTCACTAACCCCGGCTTTCAGATCTGCATGGGCTCCAATACTCCAGTAGATTCAATGGTTCTTACTCACAGGCCAACTAAGAACGAGACAATTCTCAGAACCTCCACCCTGCTCAAGATACTGAACTCTCTCCACCGCCCCCGCCTAGTGACTGTGTGTCGGTCCGTGCGCGATGGCTATACACCGCGCTTCCAGTATTATCTCATTGAACACGGTGTGATGAAGGCTATTAGTAGTGTGTTTAGTAATGTTAAGGTGCACTATGACCCGTGGTTACTGGGGGGTAAACATGGATGGCCTCACAGACAAAAGTCATTGTAAGGCTGTGTGTTTGTGATGTATGTGCATTGTCTGTGTTCTCATGGCTTTGGTAATTGCTAAAACATATCTTTATTTTGATAATCTATGGAACCATCTATTGTATATACATTGAAAGTGCTTCTTTTTCTTTTGTTTTGATGCAGTCTTTACAATGGTCAAAAACTGATAGCAAAGATTAAATAATCTCTCTTTAACAAAACCATTAAAGTTTGTTAAAACAAGCCAAGTACAAGACATAATTAAGTTTATCATTTGTTATTTAGATCATTGTATGGAAATGTAATCAATGTATTAGATATTTACATACGGTATATATACATGTATTTACACTTATTGTAGTTGGTAATAATATGTGAAATGTAAATGCCCATATGTAGACTGAGATGATTTATTTATATTAGAAAGTGCCATTTAAGTCATGCAATGCATAATAATCAGATTTAAGGGACATAACCCAGGAAACAGGGCATCATCTAGATCATTTTTTTTGCATCAATACATGTATACAAGTAAGTGTTTCACAAGTTCCATTAATATTTGGCTATGTTATGTAAATTAATATACCTTTAGAACCATGTAAATTGCATCCTATGTGTGCTGAATTCTACACTTTATAATACTTTTATTTCTCTCCAAATGCTCAGAGATAACACTGGTTTATGTTGAGGAACTTAAGTTTATCTAGTACTCTATTGTATTTCAGTTACAAAGCAATTAAAGCCAAAAAATAAATGAATTGGTTCTCAGGCACTGCCACATTTAAGGTCAAATACTGCTGCATTGATTAATTTTTAGCCTTTATGAAAAGGGGAATATTTATTTGCTCCATTTGTAAAAATAAAATTACTATGAATATTCTGTTCAACAACAAAATCCAAAAGCACCAATATGAGGCATCAACATGGCCAGCCATATAATTTGGTTGAAATATTCCACATTAGGTAAAAAAAATACCGGGTATTGGTTCTCGGGCCAAAAATTTCTAAATATAATGTGGAATCCAGGTATTTCATAGATGTGCAATGGGGAATAACTCAATTTCCATATTTTTTACTTCAAAAAATGAGGTTACGTTTGCACAAAAAGGCCAAATTCATAAAAACTGTTGATCATTGTTATCTTGAACAAATGTAAATCCCAATTTCATGTGAAGCTCCTTAGTTTATATATATGTTTCATGTCTTACAGTGATCGGTAAAATTGGTGCATGGGTAAATCAAAATTGCTTTTACTCATACTGTTCTTTATGTCACCAAAAATTTTTATATATATATTTTAACTCAATGCCATGTGTTTTCCAAAAAAAAAAAATGATTTGTGACAAAAAGTATCTTCAAGGAGAGCTAGGTTGCCAGCTAATATTGTGGAAATGTTTCTTGCAAATATTTTGTGCATATATGCATACAACTGTGATATTGTTTCAGAGCCAAAAACTAAGAAACATTACCAGGTTAATTTATTGTAAAAATTCTAACAGTTGTGAACTATTTGAAATTTTATTAACAAAAATCTGTGCTTATATTCTCACAATTTGGTACAAAACATTGGAATAGTGGTGTAATTTACCGTAAATAAGGAACCTACAGTACATGTTAGAAGACAAAAAATATGTGTTTTAGTCTACCTTTCTTATAAATGCATTATTCAATCCCTTAGAAAAAAAACATTTTAATACTGATATGTAACATTTCAAGTTTAGGAATATATGTAATAGCTGTGGAATGGAATATCCTGAGCATCCGAGGTTTATGTTATGTTATGTACATGTATATTTTTTATAATACTGCATCTGTACATTTACATGTATCTAGTCTAAAAATTAATCTTCCAAGTGAATATCAATTAGATTGAACCATTTTATAAATTCAATTATTTTGATATTTATTTATTATTGCATTAAAGTGAAATTGAAAATCTTACATACTGTACCATATAATTATAAACATTCATTATGGAGCTAATAAATACTTTGTAAGGACATGTGATGACTCTTCGAGTAAAATCTCTTTTGAAAGTTTGTGAATAACGAAAAACAACTCATTTTAATTTATTGAGTATGTCAATATACTTCATCAGATCATACCAGAGAGGGCAAAATTGCCATTGATTATTGTGAAGGAAATCAATTTGTATATTTCCCGAAGTTTTTGGATACGTTGTTGGTAATCAGCATTTCAACTTCTTGTTGTAAAAATATGAAGACTTTTTCGTGTTTCAAAAATGTAAATGAACAATAAATATTAAATCAATACACCATTATAAAAATTTATTCTTCTTTCTGTGTTAAATTTTTCAGAAGAAAACATCTACATTGTATTATCATAGATAATCAAAAGACATATAATGGATATATATACTGATACATTGTAGATCAAAATTTGGAAAATAAAATCAAGTTCTGTCACTCTAATAAACATGAATAAGCAATAAGTTATATAAGACAGTATAACAGAGAACTGTTCTCTCAGTGAGTCGGTTTAAGGTAGTTGTATTTAGGACAGTAACTGTTGCAAGCATACAAACTTGGGCAATTGACCCTAACAGAGCTTGGGAAAATGTACATAGTTTTATAGTTTTATTTTATTTCCAATTTTGGGCCCAGAGGGCATACAAGATTACAGTTATTAGAGAGAAATGTCTAAAAGAGAGATTCTACATTCAAAATAGTCCATACATGAACATGTATATGTACATGTACCGGTACTTTAAGTACCAATAAGGAGCAAGTTTTTAGAAAAAAAAATTGTCAAAAACAAACAGTCCATTTTTAATGACTGTGAGAAAAAACATTTGAATTGTGGAACTGCATGATAATGAATAAAGTTGTTAAAGATGCATGGATAACATTAAAAATACAAAAACATCAACACAGCAGTGTGTTTAAATCTTGTACCTGTAGTCCATGATGATATCTTGATATAATCAAGGCATGGTCTTGTTTTACATACAATAAGTATGATACATAACCGTATTCTGCTGAAATAAATAGTACTGATACATAAAAATACCTTGTATTTAAATATGTTCATTTTAGACTCATAGCACAATTATCTTTGATTCTGTGGAGTGAGATATTGTACAAGTGTTGAATTTCTGTTCTTTGTACCAACACATGACACATTACATCTATTTATGATGACAACAGCTGTTGTGTGAGATAAGATGGGCATGGTCAGATGGGCGTGGTCAGGATGAGGATTGTTGTTTTCTGTCTGCTTCAATCAGTCTCTCTAACTCAGCTGTTCTCTTCTTATCTATCAGCTCCATCTCACGAATTTTCTGTAAACATATCACAGGTGTAAACGGGATTTAGATTACAATCTACTAGAGTTAAATCTTCAATATTATTGCTTTAGAGTGTAGGTGTTTCTTCATTAAAGCATAATTTTTAGTAATTATCAGAAAAAAAATTCTGGTAAACTAATTTGTCTTCAAAACATACAACAGTATTTTCTGACAAAAAAGTATTTATACCGGTATGTCTCTGTCAAATTCATTAAAAATACTATAGTATATTTGCTGAAAAAAATGTATTTATGTCTCTTTCAAATTCTTTGTAAAAATTATCCATTCCTTTCTATCCTTTCTTGGTCTTACCTGTGAAATCTCAGTTTCTATCAGGGGGCGGAATTTAGCACCTTGTCCATGTTTTTCCATTTCACTTAAAAAGTTTCTTCTTTCATCAATTTCAAGTTGCACTTTATTAAAAGAAAACATATTTAATCAACATAATGTGTTAATTAAGGTGGTATAGGGCACCTGTCAATAATAATGTGGATAAAAGTACATTATAATCAAAATACTTTCACTGGTTTAGAATTTTCAAATTATACAATATTTGACCAAAAAAAGTTTTAATATTTTTTTTAAAGGAACAAATTATTAAAGCCCCAGTGGGATTCCAACTCATGACTTACAGATTCGTAGTTAACACTCTTAACCATTAGCTACGCTGTTAGGTAACATATTTGGGAAAGAAAAAAAATTATAAAATTATACTTGATTTTATTGTTTATTTTGATAGGAAGTATGTCACAACATGGAGGTGTCCCATACCACCTTAAATCAATATTACCGTAATCCGGTGAATATAATACGCAGTAGTGTACAATACGCACCCCCCACTTTGGGCCTGAAAGTGGTGAAAAAAAGCTAGTTCGGATGTATAATACGCATCCAAAAAATTTACCAAATGGTTATGCTAAGTATCAACAAAGCAGTTATACTTTGTATACACGCTTAATTTCATCGTGGAAATACACTACCGGAAATAAGAAAGTGACAATAAATTTTTAGATATGGATTTATTGTAACTAACACATCGCGGTAATATCTTTATTTCATAATCAATGTTTTAAATAGACCTAGTATTAAATATTCTACCGTAAATAAAATCAACTACTTTTGACAAGTGTTATATAATTGTTTAGTCACTACAACCCCTGTGTAGTGAAAAACGGCCGGTGTACAGGTATAGGAGGTAACGGAGCTAATTAAATTCTTAAATGATGCCGATCAAAGTGATCAATTAGAGGCCTGGAATATATTAAAAATATGTGCACAAATAGGTGTGTTGTGTATAGTACACAGTTTATAGCCTAGGGGGAGTGTCTGAGATAACAAAGGTGTCAAGCGTAGCGGTGGGGGAGCACAACAATGGCTTCAATTAACGGAATAGGTTATAGAATTATTTATATTCATAATTATTTGCAATAAATCAATTATCATTACATGTAAATGATTAAAAGTGAGCCAAGTGATGTGCAAGCTGTTTTCAAAGATCGGTTACAAATAGCACGTGGCCATCCAAGCCCGCATTCTATTAATAACAGCTGTAATGGCGGCATACACAGAGATAAAGTATAGGCAGTTCAAATTAATTTTTAAAGGCCATTTTAAAATCGTTTGTTTGATTAACAGACTTTAAGTATACATTTTCTTTGATAACATGCTATAACAATGTTTTCCTAAGGGTTAAATATTATTATATGTGATAATGAAGTAAAGTTACGATGTTTAGCGGGGTATTGGTTCTTGTCTGTGGTCAGCATAGATAATACGCTAGTATGATACCCCGTGCTTCACATAAGGAAAAATATGTCAAAATCCTATAGGGATGTATAATACGCACCCCTTTCTCACGGTAAAAAATGATGGAAAAAAAGTGCGTATTATATTCACCGGATTACGGTATATATATTTTTTATATGCATTTTAAAATACTGGTACAGTTGATGGTCTCTACCTGTTATGTTATATGACCTATCAGATATAATGTGTTCATATCCTTATATTACTTACATTCATCAAATCTGTCTATGTCAGGTTCATCATCTACAGGGCGCATAGGTCTGGCCATTTGTTTCTTTTTCTTTGGGTCTATATCCTCTCCAAAGGCCATAATGTTGGCAAGTCTGTCTTTCTGTCTCTCATTATCCTTACCCTCTTTTAGAAGAGTAAAATCATTTTAATGAATGTCATGAAGAGCTACTTAAGGAATATATTCATTTGTATTATTATTTATACTCTTTCATAAAATACAGTTTATTGAGAATTGAGTGTTGCTTGTTAATATAGTTGATTCACTAATAGTTTCACTGTTAAGATTTCATTACTTGTATGTGTAATTACCACTTAAATCAAACTTAATTACTTGTATTTGGCATGGGTGTGTAATCTGTTTTTTCAAAGGCTCCCATATCCTCCATCTGTTGTTTTGTCCTTATTACTGGTTTGTAGTTTCTGTTTTGGGAAATTTAAGATATATTCATTGTGATCATAAGATTGTAGAAATTGATAAAACCGAACTTAATTTGTATTTATGATAAATACATGGATTTTCAATGTACAGATATATCTGTCAGTCCTTTATGATCGTTCACCATAAGTGTCTCTTTTACCTGGCATTGAGTACTTTTGATTCTTTTTTGGGGGCAGATGCAGGCTTCTTCTTTGTACTACTTGTTGGAGCACATTGTGAAGGTAATGAACCCCCACCTTAGAAAAATAGGAAAAATGATAATCCTGACATTTTATAAATTAAATTTTACTTTATGATTCCTCGATCAACCTCTCCACCTGCCATTCATAATGTATGCTATAGATGTATCTATAATGCTCTTTTGTAGTTTGTAGCTATTTTTACAATTAAGCCACAAAACTGTTCATTTACGGAGTTGTATCAGAGTAGAAAATAGAAAAGTTGAAAAATTAAAAACCTTAAAAAACCATTTTTATTTTACCAGTTCTTAAACATAACATTCATAGAGATCATATCTATACATTTACTCACCTCTCAGTGTTTTTTCAAGATGTCTCTGCTGAAAGTTTGTCAACTTCGACTCTTGCATCATTTCTGTTTAAGAAAATTATCATTTAGAAAACATATTTGCAAACTTTTCCTGCTGATAAAAACATAACATTTTGTAAAACTTACCTCTTTGCAGAAACGATAAACCACAATAATGATAACATTATTTTCCATAAGCAAAGGTTTGTTATTTGAAATCATTGGATACCAGGGCGAAAACTTTTACATATAACTGGAGAGAAAATTGAAATAAGATATACCTTTCAGTAATTTATGCGTACTGGCACTGTATTGAGCCTGTGGTTGGCTCCAAAAACCCCCACCAGCGACTCTACTCTGAGGACCTGCCATTTTTAAACAACTTTGGCATCTAAGGACGTCACTTCCGTCTCTCATGTCTTTTGAACCCGATGCAAATATTTACACAAATAAAAAAGTTGTTTTTTTTTCATTACCCTTATTTATTATAATACTAATTAATTTTGAATATTAATAAACTTTTAAATAAGTGGTCAATCATGTTACGTATGTAAACAGAACAACAGGTGCTCGAGCACCCCCCCCCCCGGGATTTAGACCCCTGGGTTATATAGATTGACTCTCCTCTTGATAAAAAAGTCATTCAAGCCATGTACACAACATATTCCCTTCTAAAATCTGATAAATAATTGATTAAAAACGATTTTTAATCACCCGGCCTCGACCTGTACAGTCGATGTTACAGTATTTTTTAATAGATCAAGTAATCAATAGTAGATGATTCCTACTGATGATGATGTCACTGACGTTTCAATGACTCTGAACAAACAAACATATTCGCTACATTGTTCACTCATGTAAGAACCCAATGTTTGGCAGTCATTAAATTTTGCACACTTGCCGCAACAGAGGGATATATATATATGACCCTTACTGATTAAAGGTCAAATGTCAACGATGTTTAACTTTTGACGTAGGAACATATAATTTCTGCTCGAAGCCTTGAGGTTGAGAATCCCTCTTGCCAGAGACAGACGTCTGTCTTGTTTCACTGTTAGCAGGTACCCGGCACGAAGGCGTACTAAATGTCGGCCGGGGTCAAACTACTCTAGATTTATAGAGGAAAATACTCGACTCTCGACCAATCACAGCTCTGAATTTATTCAATCTAAGTTCTTTGAAAATCATGGTTTGGTGTTAATTTTTTATGAACGCCTCTTTGTTTTTAACTCTTTGTTTATATATATACCCTCCGTATCTTTGAAACAAGGTACATTTGTCGAGTTATAAGCGAGAAAAAGAGCGCACATTTCTTTGTTAATATTTGTATTAGTATTGTAAACATTACATTTGGAAAAGTATTATTTGATATATATAAAAAATTAAACCCGCGACCACGCCCCTTTAATTCACGAGTAACACATAATTATGTATTAAAACAAATCTTTGATTTTGTTGATTATTTGTATTTTTTATTTTTACTTTGTGAAGCCGTTGAATGTAAAGGCAAATACCAGGTTGGTACTGAAAATGTGAACACACATTATCTATGCTAAGACAAAAATTCTTGATGCATTTCTGATTTATTAAATCTTATACATGTGCGGATCAAGATGGGGGTTCGAACGATAATTGTGTTTACAAGGGGGTGAGGTTGGAGGGGTGGGGGGGGGAGTCTGAAACCGATTTTCAGTAATATTACTACGGGAATTTAATAAGTGAGTTTTCCAGGGGAACCAGACCCCCTCCCCCACCCCTCTAGATCCGCGCATGTTATATAATTACTTGTCACTGGCCTGGACGCTTCAGAAAATTAATATTAATATTCCATGGATCACAGTTTTCGTCGAATATTGATTATTGAAAAAAAAAGCGTTTTGCATAGAGGCCAATTTATGTTGAAAAAAAATTGTCTACAATCTCTCTAGATATGACTTGATTAATTTTGTCATGAATTAATATGTAACATTCAATTCAATATAAATATATGTGTAAAGGGGGAAAATAGATAATCTATAGACCCCTCCTTATTTACATGAATAAAATACTCAAATATTCAACATTAAACGTTATACGCAATCATCCATCACTGGTATAATCATATAGAGTACATCTGATGTACATATATATTGTACAGATCAACCCAATCTTCGTAAGCTGTCGTCGATACTATTAGCTGTACATATATAAGAACCGTTACTGACTTCCCGTGAAATATAGGGTGATACAATAGCCCAATCAGTGTAACAGCTTCCCGGCGTCCGTGGTATAGAATCGGGTGTTGGAGAATGAACAAATGAATGGAAGGTAGGCTACTTGTATTAATTAAATCTTTAACGAGTTGGCATCAACATTTTTATGTCAAAAATATGCAGCACTCGAAATTGTTTAGAGTGAACAAGTGCATACTTTAATGAAAAACGACATGCAATGTTTATATAAGAATTAGATATTTAAGTGTTCGATCTCCAGATCTGTTGCTAGGGTATGCGCCGTTTCCATGTAAACCGAGAATCTTATACATGTATGTATGTGTATATGCATGCAACAAAACGTCGGTCATTCTTGTAAGAACCGCAAGTAATTGTTCATAAAGAAAAGGAGAAAAAAAAATGTTGGCAAATCACTGTTTGATTTATACAAAAAGGAGTGAATTGATATCACGATTTGACAAAGCTAATGAAAATAATTTGATACGTTTCAATCGCAATAGCCAATTAATGAAAGCACATTATTTCCAGTGGTAATTAAGCTTCGTTTTGCTGTTTATTTTCATTAGAAACTGCAATACGAACACACAAAGACTATCTCATCTATGTCCATGCAATCTTCGTTTATATTTCTACAAAGTGCATGTACTTGCGTCAGTTGCGTGTGATTTTATTTTGTCATAATCTGTAAACTTTTAAATCTTCTAAAAGATAATGGGGACCATGTATCGGATGCAAATTGAAAGGGGGGAGTCAGACTTATCCGAAACCTTGACAAGCGAGAAAATAAACATTTTCGTCAATCCTCAAAATCCTTATCCGGGGGCGGAAGGGGGGGGGGGGGGGGTAACCGCGGTGCATTGTTAGGTTAATTTTTTTCCGGATTAAAACACTTAGTTGGTAAATTTAAATGATTGATTCATCATGATTATGTCTGTCTTTGCGAAAAAATTAAAAAAAAAAAATTGGGGGAGCCCACCCCCCGGTTCCGACGCCTATGGTATGGGCTTATGTTCGATTTACATTAATAATATGATCACACCTGTAATATCAAGCACGTATACTGTAGTATCTTTTTATGCCAGGCGGGCGGGGGGAGGGAGGAGGTGTACAAATATCTCGACTGCCCCCCCCCCCCCAAAAAAAAAAGGAGGAAAACCTGAAGTTTTAATTTTTCTTAAATCCGGGGGGTATTGCCTCCTATTTTTAAATTTGAACTTCAAGATCCTAAACCGGGGATGGGGGTATTGTTTCGTATCTATATATTTATGTCCATAAAAATTGAATAAAGATGAGGGCCGGGCCATGCGGGCAATACCATTATAATTTTTTTCTATATATAGAAAAGTCAGTTTCCAGAAGAAATAGGTGGAGCACCCCCCCCCCCCCTCCTCCGTAACCCCTTCACCCTTGACATGTGCCTACTGAAATCCAAGCAAGCATGAAAGCTAAGCTTTGCTGCGGGTAATAAAATTTCCACAACATGCATGAATAATCTTAATGAATTCTATCTTCATATAGAAATCAATTTCACTAGAGTTGATTATAAGCGAATTTGTGAAAAAAAACCCCAAAACAATTCTATATGAAATTAAATGACTTTGGTGTTATTAACATATTAACACCTGACATTCAGTTCACCTTAGGATGTACACGATCCTTTCATTCGTGTTTACATTCGTCTATTTTTATCATTTTATTATTCTCGCAATTTGATTGGCTGAAAGAATCGCGTGAAAAAATAGCCAGATATTCTGAATAATATGCACACGTGGTTTTTGTTATTTTTATTTAAACCATAGGGATTTTGCAGAAGGTAAGGTTCTCTCGTTGATTAAAATGTATGTTTCATTGAAATACATTTATGTTGAATTCGTGTTAGATATAGATACATGTAAATGCTTTGAAGTGTAAAAACATTTTTTGACATATACAGTGTACGTACATGTATATATCTTAACTTTAATTTAAAAAAAAAACCCTTTAAATTATATCGCACCTTGTTCCTTTACAAAAAGGAATGCATGTGCATGCATGAAATATGTTAGAAATATTTATACTTGATAAATTAAATGTTTGATCTGAAATTGTAATCAAAATACCCCCCCCCCCCCGTTCGTACCGATTTGAACATTCTATGCTGCGACGTATATATATTATAACACCATATTGTAACTATATGAAATATCCTAGTAGATGTATAGATGGTGGTAGATTATAAATTTAAAAGAAATAGGCTGATGAAATGCAAGTTAATGCTACGCATGTTCTTTAGGTCCAATATGAGTGTTCTACTGATGGCCAAGTGGATTTTACTTGTACCGGATTGTATTCATTGAAGATCAACAAAAATAGAATGTTATAGGGTTTACTTGTACAAAATATCGAGGCACTATTATACATGTATGTAAGGAAGTATTTTGCCATGCAGGGATTCTATATAAATTGCAATTTTCGAAATAAGCAAAAAGGACAAAAATGCATGTACTGTAAGTTTAAAATATAGGCTTATCCTCGGAAGTGGTGAAAATATCTTTTCATGTTGCAGTAGATTAACAGTATTACATAATGTGGTGCAATGGTTATTTTTTTTTATCAAGTTTCCATAGTCTATAAAAGTTGTGTTGACTACTTATTTCGTATAGGAAATATACTACTTTCTTTAATCTAATCCCCTAACAAATTCAGCGACCTTTTTAGAGGTAGACAACATTTGACTGCGTTTGGAATATGAGCCAGCGGCTCTTTAGGTTCGAGTTAACGGGTTTGATTCTGTAGCACGGGGTGTAAACATGTACATATATACGTAAACATAGTGTGTGTTCCGTATAGATCGGCTACTGTAAGTAATATATGTGAAAAATGTGATCATATCCAAACCACAGATAACTGAGTACCAGAAGTAGGAGAAAAAACTTGTCTTATTATATACTCTGTGCCTGCTTGTATATACCGGTATATAATATACATGTAGTTATTTTTGTTATAAT
>WFKH01007768.1:57090497-57128928 GCA_016163765.1 Magallana hongkongensis | reverse complement strand
ATAGATATTTGTTAAAAACTAAATGCATGGATATGATGTCCATGAAGTCTTCTACCTAAATTGTGAAATTTATGGTCCCTGGGACAGGGGTTTAGGCCCTAGGGTGGGGCCAATATAGCCATATAGTAAAAATGTATTAAATCTTAAAAATCTTTACTCCCACACATGTGGGCAAAAAACTGAATGCATGGTTATGATCTCCTCTACCTAAATTGTGAAATTCATGACCCTAAGTCAGGGTTCAGGACCTAGTATTTGGAAAGAGTTGAAGGGGGGGGTACACAGTTAATGGAGTTATTTTCCCTTGCTTCTTCCTAATGGAGTTATCTTTCTTAGCTTGTTCATATTTAGTAATTAATCATTGAATATAGAAAAATAATGAAGCTGTCCATCAACAGGGCTCGACACTAACTTTTTTATGCATTAGTCCAGCCGGACTAGTGCCTGTTTATTTTAACTAGTCCGCAGGCAATTTTATTTGCCCGTCAAAAATAAATTAAAATGAATTACCGTATTTGTCTTTTATAATATTCACTTTTTAAATAGAATTTGTAAGAAAGGGGTGCGTAATATACACCAATGTCCATAATGTTTTTCTTACAGGTGCTGCACTTGTTTAGTTGTATTGTGCTATGCAGTACATAGCAATGAGCTGCATATTCACTATCTCCGTGTAGTTGGTGTATGCCGCCATTACAGATGTTATAAATAGATCTGTACAATAGATCCAGGCTATGAGCTACCTTGTTCTTTTCATTATCTAAGTTCTTTAAAAATCTGTTTAAAATAATAGGTAATTTATGACAAATGATTTAAACACAATTCATTTTAATTAAACAACTTACAGAAGAATCGTTTCACCTTTATTATTTTAAAACACGTAAGCGTCCCTATCGAAGCTTGTTGTGAACATGGGCGCTTGTCACCTATTTTCTTGGACATCCCCTTAGGGCAAAGAAATAATCAAGTCACCCATAACATCATGCATACCTCTGTTGTTTTTGCTCGGTAACTCTATAATCATGGCACTTATGTATCATATGCTAGATAATAAAAATATATTCAGGGTTTTCCAGTAAAATGTCGACAATCGCACATCGTAAATTTATACATTTTTTTTAAAGCAAAACTTTTGTTAGTCCGACCGGACTGACTAGACAGAAATTTTGTTAGTCCGAAGGAAAATCTATTAGTCTGTGACTAACGGACTAAGACTAGTGTCGAACCTTGATCAAAGTTATTGATTAGATATTGTGAAAGCATTTGAAAAGAGTTCAGGGAAGAGGATTATAACAGTTAATGGAGTTATCTTCCCTTGCTTCTTCATAATGGAGTTATCTTCCTTGGCTTGTTCATATTTAGTAATAAATCATTAAATAGAATGTAATTATAAAGTTGTATGATCAAAACAGTTATGCAAATATTTTATCATTTGAAACAAAAACAGTTTTTAAATTTTTTAAGATAAACAAATAGACTTGTTAATAGTAAAGTAATAAGTAGTATACAAGCCACCTTGTTTTAGTTTATCTTTGAAAACATATAAACATAAAACCTATTTTGTAAGTTAACATATGTGGGATAAATAAATTGAATGGAATCTGGGCACCTCTTCTATAGTATGTCATACAGTCTGTTAAGAGCTTCAAGTCTTATGCTAAACTATAGGGTTAAGAGTCCTTTCCAAAAGATTTCAGGCAGGGAGGTGGATGTCATTACATTATTATAATCTTCTAATCCATTATGAAACTCAATTAAATGCATTTATGAGACTCCTCGACAATTTTGTGTATGGGCTATGGTACTCAGGTGACCGTTAAGGCCACTTGGCCACTTGTTGAATTATTATTTTTCAATTTTCAGCAATAAATAAAAAAAATTCAGACGTGTAAGGTGTTGCTATATATAATTTATTTGTTGTTCTATCGTCATTTCACAAACTAGTTATAATCAAAGCAGAGATATTTGGGAATTAGCGATTTTAAATTTGAGGGCAATACACCCCCTTGACGACGGGCTGAGACAGAGAAATATCAGCCCCGAGGGCGATACAGCCCTAGCTTTTGGTTGCTGTCTCACCTAGTCCAAAACACGTGTATCAGGGCTGATACACTTCTAGGTATATGATATAAAAGATTACAACTTCATCAACTCAATAGAGTAGTGTTAAAAACACCCCATAAACCTTATATAAATTTATACAGCAAAATCAGAAGTCAAAGTTTTACTGTTTATGTATATAACAGAGACAAATGTTGCCTCTACTGGGGTTTGCACCTACTGTAGGTCCTCTGGCATGCAAATCCAGCACTCTACCGATCGAGCAAAAGGGTCAACCCACTAGCCAGAGCTAATAGGAATGCCATATACCTGACTCGACCACATGTACATTGTAGTCATGATGCCTTTTGAATTAAATCCACGTTCTTTAAAATTCAGAAATTGATAGAATATTACATTGCATGGTAATTCAAGGATTAAATATACTCTGTCCCAAGATATTTATGCAGCACATTTTCTTAAATTATTCAATATTTATAAATGCCTCAGGGTTCAAATGATGTTCATTCAATAGTATAAAAAAATTCCAAGATTTCTCCTTTGAAACGCCCCCTCTAGCTTCTCAGGTTTCAATATACAGCTAAAAATGAAAAGTCTATGAGGATTTTGCATTGCAACAGACATGAAAGTACCCAGTTGATAACGTTGAAAAATTCTGCAAGGTATTCCTAGTGACTTTCGACTGGAGAAAAGATGTCAACATTTCCCATCATAATCTCCATAAGAATACTATTGTAAGAAATCTTCTTTCGTTCCTGTTAACTTTTCTGAGTGAAAAATGATAATGTGTCAATTAAGATATTATTTTCCCTTTCATCAATTTCAATTGCACTTCTTTGGAAGGAATGGGTTTTATTAAAAATCGTCCAAATGTGCTGCATAAATATTTTGGAACAAACTATAAAAGCATAAATTTGAAGAAACATAGAAGCAAAACAAACTTTCTTAATTTTGTTGCTTGTTTACAAATTTAAATCTGCTGAAGTGCTACATTTTTGTATCAAGTAATTATGATTGATGACAAATCAAGAGTATTACAGGTTTCCTCTTGGACTATATGATATATTTACTGTTGTTTGTTTACAGTCTAGAAGATGTGCTGATGCAGGAAAACAAGCTGTATCTGGTGTTTGAGTTTTTGTCCATGGATTTGAAGCGTTATATGGACACCATTCCTAATGGACAGTTTATGGACAAAATGCTTGTCAAGGTTTGTATCCCCTCTTTATATTCTTAGACAGCTTGGGTGTAAAAGGTAACAGATTAAAATAAATCAATAATAAAAACTTTCTTATAATTCATTCATCAAGTTTGAAATATTCAGATTCTCTGAATTATAAATGCTTATTGAACAGTTGAAACAGAAAGCTAGAGCATAATTGTGTGCATAGTAATCTCATCAAGCAGATCACACAACCTACTATACATGTGACTATTCATCTGTGGTGTTATGGTGAATGAATGTTGGTTTTGAGCTACAGCCTACAAAGTTATCTTTCAGAGATTAATCTAGGGCACATTTACTACCGATATTCAATATTTTTTCCCCAAGAGAAAATTTCCCCTGAGTACCGGTATTCAATTTTTCCCTTTTGATGAGAAAAAATTCCCCTTACGATAATTAAAAGCAAGGTAAAATATTTTTTCTTCTTTTTATTGTACTTATAGCTGCCCCAAACAGGGTTAAATATGTAAATTGTGTGAGCATTTGAATTGAGTGGATATTTTATGCACTCTAAATGGTCATATAAATATGCTGAAATTCATATTTCAGCAAGAACTCCCTCTTTTAGCAGGCTTCTATCCCCTGGCTGAATTTCCCAATTTCTCCTGAAGGGGTAGTTTCCCCCTGAAATGTAGATTCATCCCTGTCTTTTATTATACAAAGTTAAAATGTCCATTATATATATGTGTTGTGTTACAGAGTTACCTGTACCAGATCATGCAGTCCATCCTGTTCTGTCATCAGAGGAGGGTCCTTCATCGAGATCTGAAGCCACAGAATCTGTTGATTGACAACAAAGGAGTCATTAAACTGGCTGACTTTGGATTGGCCAGGGCT
The DNA here is from genome assembly GCA_016163765.1 of Magallana hongkongensis. Classification (NCBI taxonomy): domain Eukaryota; kingdom Metazoa; phylum Mollusca; class Bivalvia; order Ostreida; family Ostreidae; genus Magallana; species Magallana hongkongensis. Next base: position 57,124,805 of record WFKH01007768.1, on the reverse strand, counting down.
TTCGGAATTCCTGTGCGAGTGTATACTCATGAGGTAATCCAATTTTTTCTTATATACTATATTAAAAGATGTAATGAAATATTGTTTACAGAGCTGGATATATGTAGGTTTACATGCCATAGAGCTTCAGTGCATCCCATGCAAAAAATATGCAATTTACACCCAAAAAACGTCTTTAGAGTAATGTTTAATATTTTAAGATATATAACAAAAATTAAAGATGTTACAGGTCATTGTAATGGGAACAGATAATATTATGAAACATCGGTGTCATTAGGGGTTAAAACATGCTATGTCAAATTGTACAATTTGTGTTGACTGTTGTCTTGAATCAGTGTTTGTTGATACAATCATCTATATGAGATTACATTCTCACAGATCAATAGTGTATAAATTGTTACCATCACAAAAGTTATGGAATAAAATTCCTATTAATTTTTGAAAATTGGCAATCCATGAAAATTTGTCCCTGAGACTTCATGCCAATGCAGTTTAAGAGAATGTCATAATTTTTATTACCTGTAGGTTGTGACATTATGGTACAGAGCCCCTGAAATCCTGTTGGGGAGTCAGAGATACTCCACCCCAGTAGATATTTGGAGTGTGGGATGTATATTCGCTGAAATGATGACGAAACGACCATTGTTCCATGGAGACTCAGAAATTGATCAGCTGTTCAGAATATTCAGGTGTAACAGACTGTTTGAAATAATTTTGAGTGGCAGTTTTTCTTTGAAGATTCTATTGAGCAGTTTTGTTTCTTCAAGACAGTGTTGTAAACCTGATTGCACATGTGGCTATGCACTGTGATATATAGAATATCACACTGTTGTTTATATCATATATCTAAAATCAAAGACTTTTATTCAAATTCCAAATAAGGAATTATTATTTATCAAGATCATGAAGAAGCTATAAATTTTTTTCGGATTTACAGAACTCGTTCGTTTTTATTCCTTTTTATATGTGTTAAGAACTGTCAGAGTAGTCGGACTTTGTTGACAAACAATCGTCGTTTGAAATACAGTAGAAGGGAGTCTGTCGTCTGAGATGAAGCACTATATTCTAGAACTCAAAATTATCGAGACAGAAACTTCCATCCTACGCAACTCCTTAATGAGTCAAATTCTTTCACTGGGATTTCGTAAGTTTCCTGTCAGATTCCATTCATAAAAATCCATACTGTTATAGACTCTACCGTTTGAGAGCGTTTATAAGCGCATCCATTACTTTAACTACTTAATTTTTACAATATAAACTCTGGTCTTCTAAGATTAAGTTTCGTTTTATCCTTCTCTATATCCTCCCTAATTTAAATGTTGATTGATATTAAATAAAGCGTGCTATTGTTCTAAATACACAACCGTCGTGTAGGTTACCTCCCCTTACTTAGATACATATCACGCTTTGGCGCTATTTTTGAATTTTTATTTTTCAATTTTCAGCAATAAATAAAAATATTTAGACGTGTAAGGTGATACTTTGTATTATTTATTTGATATTCTATCGTTATTTCACAAACTAGTCTTAAATTAAAGCAGATATATTTGGGAATTAGCGATTTTAAATTTGAGGGCAATACACCCCCTTGACGACGGGCAGAGACAGAGAAATCTCAGCCCCGAGGGCGATACAGCCCTAGCTTTTAGTTGCTGTCTCACCTAGTCCAAAACACGTGTATCAGGGCTGATACACTACTAGGTATATGATATTAAAAAGTATTGTAGAATAGTTAGGTTTAAGAAATAAATATGAGTATGGTGAAATAAGATTTTTTTTGTTCTTCCTTCATTTCTATATTTTTTTTTTTGGTTCCATCAGGACACTGACAACGCCCACAGATGAAACCTGGCCAGGAGTGACCTCATTACCCGACTATAAACCCACCTTCCCCAACTGGAAAACAAACCAGCTGGCTAGTGCTGTCCAGAGGTTAGACAACACTGGGCTGGATCTCCTACAGGTAGGTCAAGAAATCAGTGTGTAATCCAATGAAACTATCGCAAAGAAATGCATGCACTTGTAAAGTTATTAAATTTGCTGAGGCATGATTTGCAATGGAAACTAATAATTATTAGACTTGCTAATGTTGATTTTGTGTTTCTATATTTCTTACAAATTTTACTGTGTTTCAGAAATTTTAGTTCCTGCTCTACCATTCTTAAATGTTATCAAACTTAGGTTTGGCATCATTTGAAGGTATTAAAGAGAGCACCAATTAATAAACATCGATACTTGAGCAAGTCTAAACCATTATGTGCACATTATTTTGCAGCAAATGCTAATATATGATCCAGCCAACAGGATATCTGCCAAAAAGGCACTAAATCATATTTACTTTGCAAACCTTGACAAGTCAGCCCTACCCGCCTCCACCATCACGAGCTAGGAGTCCATCACGAGCTAGGGGACCTACCATACAACGTTCCATCTCATCACTGGAACCAAACACACTGACTTGTCATCTTCACCGCTCACTTTTAGCTCCTGTATTTGTTACATGTCAATACATCCCACCCGAACATAAAATCTACTTAACTCTGTTGCTTGAAATAGGTACACATGTACCATTACTAATTGCTGTATGGGCAGATATAGTCGGTCATTCTACTAGTACTGTAAACATTGTGTTTATCTTAGTTTTAATGGCATCAGTTAGGATTTTGATATGGTACTAGAACAGTGAAGAAAAGACAGACATTATATGAACAATGTATAAGTAATTTGAGTGAAAACATAATGTTGCCATGTTGGATTGCTCAGGGTTTTTTCTGCTTGTTCAAGAGTTTTATTTTATATTTTGTCTGACTGAATGAGCTCCAACCAAATATATAATCATGCTGTGATTGTGTTTTTGAATATTAATCACAATCTTATGCTGTGCACAAATTTAAGGGAGAAAGTCTTGAGTGTATAGACTTGTGTTAAATGTTAAATTGAATGAGAAGTATGTTGTTTATTGTATTAGATTTTGCAGTCAACTACTGTCTTTTTCTTTCTATTCTTCTCTCTTTCTTCTAACTTACTGTAATAATTAAATGGAATATTAAAGTGCTGTTAAATAAAAAAAAAAGTTGAGGTCAAGGTGAGACCTAACTGTGACAGTTGATTCTTAAAATATAAATCATAATAACCATAATTTTGATTGTGTCAACGGTTATTGTTGTAAGAAACTTCCTCATTTTTCTATTTAACAATCCATCCACCAATTGTGTTCATTTTAGATGTTGTTCTGGTACATTGTGTATTAGATAGCTTTCTCTTCATATACTGTGTTACATTTATAGTGAACAAACTTTTTTTAAAATGCAAACACAACATTTCATTTAAGGCCATAAAATAAAAAAAATTGTAAAACACCTAAATGATTGTGTTTTTTAGTCTTTGTTTGAAAGGTGAAGATGTAGTAAATGATTGTAGAGTTTTTAGTACATGTATCATATTTAATTTGATATACATGTATCTTTTTCCAGTTCTTTATAGCTTTAAGGTGGCTCACTACACCTTGAAATAGTTTCTCAAATCAGAAAAAAATATCTTGATTATGATAAAAAGCATGGTGCATGAGAAGTATATGTCAAAAAGGCAAAAAATATGCAATTTTTGATAAAAAGTTATGATTTTCAAAGTTTTAATTTGGTAATATGAACAAAAGCTCCATGTGGATTTGAACTCATTATCTGCGGTTCACAAGCCTGATACTTTAATTGCTGAGCTATGAGGATATTCAAACAAATCGATTGATACAAACAATTTAACAAAACATTTAAATTGCCATCTTGTGACATAGTGTCTTAAAACGTATAAGTCTTCATGTAGTGAGGTAGCTTTAAGGAATTATGTTAAAATTGAAACATTTACTTGGCATTCCATTAAAATTGGTAAAAAGTAATCCAGATAGTGTATATTCAATTAAGTAACATTTTAAAGGAGAGGTCGGGAATGTATTAAGTATCGTCGTACTTTTTTGGTTATTTGTCAAAAAAACAAGAAATTATATATTGGTGCATTGTTTTTTATGTTATTTCTTATTATTTTGAGAACCTCTAGCAAGTTCAGAATTTTTCTATGTGAATTAAATGTTTAGATTTTTCAGGGGGTGGGGTGGGGTCCAGCCCCCTTTCTTGATCCACACATGGGGTTGCATTGTAAATACATACCTGGTTACGGAACTGTTTGTTCAGAATTTTTCAGTTTACTGACCTTCTCTATCTGCAGGGTACAGAAGGGGGATTATTTAATTGGACAGTATATTAACCTATGTGTTCTCTAAATATTCTATAATGTATAAGAGTGAACTGATCAATGTCTGCTCCTCATCAATTTTCAATATCTTTAAAAGTACCACTATCCTGCATTTATCAGTGTATGGTTCATATTGATTTGGCTTTCATGTTTGAAATGTGTTAGAAATAGTATTTAAAATTGTGTTTAATTTATTTACAATTTACATTATGGCAGTTATCAATGTCTTCTGGATCCAGAAGTTAAATTAAATTATTTAGAATTTTCCAGGGGGCAGGATCCCCATTTCAACCCGAGAAAGACTATTGTCCATATCAATGTTATGAATAATAAATGTAGCATATTGTACAGTGGGGGATTCTAAAACCCTGATTGATTGGCATACATCCAACAATGGTATCTTATGAATGGTGTCTATATGAATATTAAACTATTTTTGTATTTATAAAGAGAAATGTTGAAAGCCAAAGAGCTTGGTTCATCATTTAATACTATAAGTATCCAAAAAATCAATTTTTTAATTTATTTTTATCCATCATGATCAGCAATTAGTAACATATCAAATAATTAAATTTCTTGGGGTTTTGATAACCATTGGGTTACTAGGGATTTATAAACGAACAGTTATACATATTGAAGGGTCTCGCTGGGCTGTTCCCTTATTTTAGACTCGCACTCTTCAGTTTGTGGAGGTAGGAAAGCTCAATGGCTGCTTCACGTATTGCTTCTTCGAGAAGACTGTGTTGTAAATACAAATGTATCTTTTACGTAGCGTTTGTTATTTTGTGTGTTCAGTTCTTTTTATACAACATAAACATCAAGGAAGCGGACAATTCAACAGAAGACAGGGAGGTAAGTGGTTTAATTATTTTATCATGTTTATACCGCTTCTTCGCCAAGGGGCTTTGCTCTAGGTTTAGAAAAAGAATCAGGATCAAGTCCATGAGATTTTTTCCGAACTGTCGACTCCATATAAATAAAACGACACCGAATAACCTCTGCAGTTGTGCTGTTGGGTTTTATTTGACGATGCCCAAAGTGTTTGCAATATATCAAAAATGCTCCCTGGCCTTGTAGCTGACTGATTAAATTTCAAACTCCTATTTTAAAGTATGTATGAACACTAGGCTTTGAAGGGACATCGCTCAAATGAGTCATAATTTTAAAAAAAAAAAGGTTTTATAAATGATAAATGAACTTTGGTGACCACTACTCTGTCCCAAGATATCCTTGATTCACATTTTGCTTAATTACTCAATATTTGTAAATACCTCAGGGTTCAAACGATGTTCATTCAAAAGTATGAGAAAATAAATTCCATGATATCTTGAAACACCCCCTTTAGCTAACAAGGTTTCAATACACGGCTAAAAATAAAGGAGTCTACAGGGATTTTGCACTGCAACAGACATGAAAGTACCGGCCCAGATGATAACATTGAAAAATTGTGCGAGGTATTCCAAGTGACTTCCGAATAAAGAAAAGAAGTCAACATTTCCCATTATAAATATCACTAAAAAGTTTGTTTTCGTCCCTGTGAATTTTTTCAAGTAAAAAATGATAATGTTTCAATGAAGATACCTTGGATATTTTCCCTTTCGTCGATTTCATTTGTATTTCTTCCACAGGTATGCATTTTTTTATTAAAAATCATCCAAATGTGACATAAACAATAACTTGCGACAGACTATAAATTAATATGATCAAATGTTTTTATATACATATTGTTGTACAGAATATCTAATGGTTTGTGATTGAATATTATGATTTTTATCAAATAACTTGTTAGTTTTATATTCCTGAGCCTTGCATGGCAAGAGAATAGAAATTCACAATTTGTTGGAGTAAAATCATAAACATGATATACCATCAAATATCATAAGAAATTCTTTTTTTTTTCACAGGTTTTACCCCTTTTGTGTGTAAAAATCCCCTTTTGGTAGGCTGGTAGCTTATGCAAAGATCTGTAGATGAAATTTTAATGAATTCAAGAGCTGTGTAAAAAAAAATATCCATCAAAAAGTTATTTCATGAGTCATATTTAATGCACATTTATGCAAAAATGTGATAGAGTTACTGGTAACTTGTGTGTATTTGTAAGCATTTATAATTCATTTGAAATATTACTGTATGTGCTAAAAAATGTAGATGAGGATGATATTGATAGATCAGATAAGCTCAGGTAAATTATTGATTTTAAGGTAATGCTTTGCATCAAATGTTAATTTTGTATCAAATTTCATTTTGTTTTATCAAACACACAAGAATGATGCAAACAAATTCTCCAAGTACTATTGCAGTGAAAACATTCTTCACTTAATTTTTGTGCATGTCTTGATTGTGACTCAGGTTTACCTTAAATCTCCTGTCATGATTGTTGATTTTTGACTTTATCAATTTAAATACATTATATCAACTTGTGGATACTTGGTTTTTAGTTGAAAATGAATGAATTCATTTTTGTTTAAGCTAACAAAACACAGGTGTATACAATGTCGGTATACATTCACACGACAAAGAAAAATAAACTATTCATGCCGCTACATGTATATATAACGTCATACAAAAATATTATTTTGTTTTCAAGGAGGCTCACATCTAATTCCTTAATTAAATATATTCACCAGACAATTTCTTAATAAATAAAGTTAAAAAATTAAATTGACTTTAAGAAGTACCCGGTACCTGTAGAATAAAATATTACTCATGCTTAATATTGTACCCCACGCAACACATTGGGAGGGGTATAATGTTTTTGACTTGTCCGTCAATCAGTCCAGTTTTATTGTAAGCGCAACTCCTGTTTTTTGGGAGTTATGCCCCTATATTAATTTATATTTAATGCATATCCTGCAATTCATTATGTATAGCATTGTCAAGTAATAGGGGAGCTTGGAGTATGTGAGCTTGCTCACTTTTTCTTCCATTTATTAAATTCAGTACATGAGGGTCGCATAATTTTAACATGCTGTTCCCTTTTCAGACTGTTATTATATGTAGCAAGACTTGATCTAGATGGGATAAAGAGATCATGGAGTGTTTCAAATCTTTGTTTCATATCCCCATTCACTTGCTACATGTAATGTAACAATTTTTTTGGTATTTAATTAAAAAAAAGTTAAACTCCTGTGTCAATTGAATTAACGGGAAAATGCCTGAACGTTAACTAAGATTTTGTTTTTCATGATCAACCCTATCACATTCTCATTTTTAAAGCCCTTTTTACAGAGAAGTAGGAACAATGTGTTGGTTGTTTATGTTACATGGAAACTGAATCAGAGCAAAGTAATGAATCATGAAGTAATTGAGATATTTTCTCTATTAGTCATGTTAAAATTAAAACATGAGTGAGACCTATTGTAACAGAGAGATGTTGCTTTTACCGAGGTCCTCCGGCATACAAGTCTGGCACTCAACCAATCTAACCCACAAGCTGAAGCAAGAGCTAGTAGGAATGCTATATATCTTTACCATACTTACACTATTATCACTGATGACAATTGTATGGAACTTGTCTTACAGTCACATGAGGAGGAGAGAGATACTAGAGTCTTGATTAAGGAGGACTCTGAGGAGAAGAAGCAGGAAGATAACGGTAATGCCAACGAAGGGGAGGACCTTTCTGAAGAGGTCCTAGTCAGTGAAGAGAAACTGTCCAATGAGGGCCTTGGAATCAAATCAGGGTTCCTTGTGGGTTATGCTCCTCCCTGTAAGATTGAGAGTGCACAGGCAATGTCAGCCATTGAGAGAGCTACAACCAGGGAGTGTAAGCAGGAGATAGCAGACGTAGCCTGCGGGATTCAGGAGGGAGGGGTCTACCCCGGCTCCCTCCCCAACACTTGTCATCTCAAAGGTGAGTTACTTGTAAGTGGGTCCAGAGATATGTATGCAAAGAAAGTCTGCAACAAGTTTTTGACTTCTCTTAAGTTAGACTACAATGTATTTGTAGCAAACAAAAGAAATTATCTTATGTTTTCATAAAAAATTTGCAAACTGTTTAATAAGTTCAATAAAGAAACTAAACATACCTGTCTTGATTTAGATTAGCAACAGAAGTAATTGTTGCATCAGAAGTAATTGTTGCATTAGAAGTAATTGTTGCAACAGAATTTAGTAGTCGCAACTGGATTATTGTAATATTGTCACAAAAGAAGTTGCCTTGGTTATTTTAAACCACTCAAGGAAGTCAAGAGGGGTATAATGTTTTTGACCCATCCATCAAGCCGTCAGTCCTGTTTTTCTTTGTAAGTGCAACTCGTCTTAAACCGCTGCACGGAATTAGTAAGACTTTGTAGGTATTTAGGACACAATGTGCAGAAGTGCATATAACCAGGAAATTCCGATTCCTGAATTTTTCTCGGAATTTCAGCCCTTTGAAATTTAGAATTTTGTGGTTGACAAAGGAATAGATATGCATATTTGCAGGAAGTTTTTATCTGATAATTTTTTGCGAGTTATCAAATTATTTTGTGTATTTATTCTGCCATTCATTATATGTAGCATTATCAAGTAATGGGAGAGCTTGGAGTACGTGACCTTGCTCGCTTTTTCTTTCATTAAAGTGATTCATGTATGATTGGAATTGAAATATGTATGGAATTTTTTATAAGGCTAATAGGCAATTCATGATTGTTTGTTTCCTATTAAAATACAAGAAAAATGATTCATCATATATTATATATTTGAAAAATACATGTATCTATGAAAAATTTCTTGTTTCATAAACAGGAAAGACAATTTTCAATTTTAAAAACATGATCATCATGTGAGAACAAATTTCTCTAACATTTTATATTGTTGGTGATGATTCTGTCAAAAAGTGACTCAATTTAAAATTTGGTCAGCAGCAGAACTTTGACATCATACAAGCATCATTTGTCCAAGTTTGGTATAGATAGCAGTAAATTATATAACTGTGGTTGATGTGACCTTTGTGTTTGACAGGAAACCACTCTAAAGGTCATTACTACGGCTGTTACCTTGACGACGCTGAGGACCGGGATCTGACCCACCAAAAGACCCTCCCCTCAGAGAACTGGTCCCAGCTGTGTATCGACTACTGCTTACAGATAGGTGAGTGTACTTTTAGTACACTGTACATGTACTGTACAGCTGTGTATAGACTACTGCATAAAGATAGGTAATTTCATACTGTTGTATTACATTGAATTCATTACACTGATGTTAAGTCTTGGCATTTTTTTATGTTAGTGATATATTCATTGAATTAAAGTTATTTCAAGTTTTTTTTTAAGGAATTAATGGTTTGATAGGTGATTCTTGTATAGTTTTCAGAGATACGGGTGTTTGATTTGTGATTCTTGTACATGTATTATATGTTAGACAATTGATATATACAGTCAAACATCGTTATCTCAAACTAGATGGAACTGGTTAAAACGTTCGAGATATCCAAGTATTTGAGATATCAATGGTAAATTACTTAAGGTAAAAGTGGTTGAGACTTACAAATCACTTCGACATATCCATTGTATGCGAGATATCGGTGTTCGAGATACCGAAAACTGTACATGTACAAGTTTTTGTCACAAGTTTCTTGTACATATGTAAGGTGCGTGGAAAGTTTGACATGTGATTCTTGTACATGTGTAAGGTATGTGGGTGGTATGACATGTGATTTTTATAAACAGGCTTTAGGTATGCTGGTCTTCAGTATGGGAGGGAGTGCTGGTGTGGAAACTCCTTTGGGAAGCATGGAACTACAGGAGCAGTGTGTAACCAGCGCTGTCCCGGAAATTCGGGGGAATTCTGCGGGGGATACCTCACTAATGATGTGTACAGCACAGGGATCCAAGGTAAATAATGGCCAAAGTTTTAATGGTTTCTGCATTTTGGAATCTTTGTTTCCTGTAAGAGGGTTGTTAAAAAAGTTCGCAGACAAGTTCGATTGTGAGCGGACTATTCGCATGATACCAGCGAAACTTTTCAGATTTAAACTTGACGTATTTTCTAAGAAATATGTAAAGACTTGGTTTTGTTAAATGAACCATAAAAAATGTACAGCTTAATTATAATGATAAGATATGCTTCCTGGAGCATGTAAGCTTCTTATATTTTTATATTTTGTATGCATTTTTCCTTATTAAAAAACATACCGTTTTGGCTCATAAAAATGCACGATATTTCATGACACATCACAATAACTTATGAAGGTCAGTTTGTGAAAGTTTCAATTAAATTGAAGAATTTTTGACCGTTTTATCGCCGAATATGGACTACCAACACTTGAAAATTAAGTAAAAAACGTTAACGTCAATGGACATCTTGGAGCTCCGGGCCGTCATTAAATTTTGTGTGCAAGCAGGAACATCTCCGATGGAGACCAAAATGTTCTTAGATGCTACCAGAGATGGCCCACGTGTCCATTTTCATAAAACAAAAGTCTACAATTTGAATCAGAGGTTTAAAGATTGAAGAACTGATATTTTGAGCACCCCACCCCCATACAACCCGGATCTTGCACCTATGGATTTCGCTTTATTTTCTTTGCATGAACAGAGATTTTCGGACCTAAATGATCTAAGATATGCCACAAAAGACATTATACGAAAACTTGACAAATAATGGTATAAAGGGGCATTTTATAAATGGGTTAAATGACATGAAAAGTGTGTGAAACTGAAAGGTGTTTACTTTGAAAAAGAGTGACAGGTTTGTTTTTCAGTTGTTTGACATCACCTGACGTCGTGGAAATATGAAATTGTGCTCTGAAAATCTATTTCATGCAAAGTAAAAATTGCTGTATATTTAGAAAAAATTATTAAAATCATATGATTTTTTGCATACTTATTTTCAATTGATAGCCATTTAATAAAACATACGTAATCCTACAAGGTACACAGTAATTTTTCCGTAAATTACTATGTCCGCGAACTTTTCTAACAACCCTCGTATATCTAGGAGTTATATGATAAAAAATTGCAATTATCAACATTTATAAACATTGTTGGTGCTATTTTCCACCTTGAAGTAAAATAGAAAAATTGTTGTTTGCCATCAGCAATATTAACCTTGTTTTAATCTGTAAACACAATATGCATTGAATTTGTAAAGTTAAAGTATCTTTTTTGCTTCAAGAATGACAGTAAGATTTTCCATTTTAAAGTAATATCGACCAATGTCTTGTAGGATAACCAATGATTGAGATTTTTGTAGCAGATTTTGCAATATTATGTTGACTGGGATTTATAAATGATACATGTAGTTGGAAATAATTTGTACCACAGATTGAGCTATGGTAATTTACCATAAAACATTTATGTGTTATTTATTATTGAAAGCAGGGAGCTGTGTTGTTTACACTTGCTTTTTCTTTTAAAAACAAAATTGGCTTTTTGGGAGGATAAAAGTCACTTGCATTCTGTTACAGTTTTCATGTTATTGCTTTTTACATGTATTTTAAAAACAAAATTAACATTTTGGGAGGAAAATCACTTGCATTCTGTTACAATCTTGATGTTATTCAAAATTGTATAAAAGATTAAGGAATTTATAAAAAGCCTTCTTTGTTCAGAGGTAGGAAAATATTTTATAATAGACAGGAGCCCTCCATCTTAACAACAGTCAAACTTAGTTCTGGTAATTCTTTCTTATGAACTCTGTTTGTAGATAAATAAGTATAATCTGAAGGTAAAATCATTTATGTTTATTTAAAAATATGGTATACAATAATACAGTACATGGATGTTGATGAGACGTTATTGAAATCAATATCTTTATGCATATTGAACGAAAATTTCACTTCTTTCTGAACCGGTACATGAAAGTACATACAGTAGACAGCTGTAATGTAATTGCTCTGATAGCTGCTACATCAATATACATAATGTACTCATTATTCTGTATAGCATTCAATTATAAACTAAGTGCTCAGACTTCTGTATAAAGTGATCAACTAAGTGCTCAATATTGTATATAAACCAATCAAATTTGTGTGATAAATAAGTGCTCAGTACAGACCTATCCACACTTTGCAAAAATTGGATTAAGTTGTTTCTCTTCGCAGAGTCAACCCAAAAATGAATATTCCCCTATATGCTGCCAAACATTTTTGCATCCTGTGATGAAATCTCTTTGGGTTTAAATTATTCCATGAAAATATAGATAGCCTCACCCTGGGGCAATCAAAACATATAATGGAAGTGGAGTATTTAATGCCAATTGACAAAGTTACAAGATCCTAAACTACATTTACAAAGGCTACTGTGAGAAATGTGTACTGGTCCCCCCCCCCTAAAGTTGGAGTCCAAGGGACATAACTTTTTTAAGGTTTGAATTCAACTATTGCATTTAAATCAATCTTGTCTATACATTCTACTTTCAGAGCGGTTCAGTAATGGCCCAGGGAATCTTCACTTTGAGGAGGAAGATGTAAGACCAAAGGTCAGGGTCCTCTTTGTGTTGACCTTGAACGGTCGACAAGTCCGACAGGTGCGAAGATTGCTAAAGGCCATATACCACCGGAACCACTTCTACCTCCTTCATGTTGATGCAGTAAGTCAATCTGTTGTTTGTTGTTTTTAGAGAACTTGCATTGCATTATCTATCATGTGTCAGTCAAAATATTCAATTAAGTATCATGGATCAAGGTATTTTTTCAAGAAAAAACTAGATCTTTGTATATTTGTTTTCAGTACAACCTTGCCAAAGACTAATTATTTTTATGATAGTTTGTTTTGTTTTAACATCTCCAAAGTCACATAGTTGGATCGTCTTATTAATGTCAAGTTGTTCTTTATCTTAGAGGCAGGAATATCTTTTTCGAGAGTTACTTCCCTTGGAGCAGTTGCTGTCCAATGTTCGTCTTGTGCGTAAGCGATTTGCCACGATATGGGGCGGAGCCAGTCTTTTGGATGCCCACCTACACATCATTGAGGAGGCCCTGGAAATGGACTGGATGTGGGACTACTATGTTAATCTAAGTGAAAGTGACTATCCAATCAAGTAAGAAACACAAAAATTAATCAGAAAAGACATGACAATCACTTGTTTAATGTTCACTCATTTTCTAATGTACTTTATGGATGCAATTTTTGTCGATTCATGATGTTATAAATATTTTGGTCTTCAGGGTATGAAATCAATTGATCCATTTCTTACAGGAAACTCGATTCTTTGGTGTCCTATTTAACAAAATACAGAGGTCATATTTTCTTGAAATCTCACGGCAGAAACACATCTCTGTAAGTTGTGGTTTATATTCAGATTTACTGTAGTGAGTAGTACGCTGAGAATGTAGTTAAGAGCTACAGTGTATTCATCTTCGCTAGCCAAGTGTCAGATTTGTTTTTCTCGAGATGAGAAAAACGAATCTGACACTTGGCTAGCGAAGATTCAGTGTATTATTGTTGAGGGAATTCTTTTTGGATAAAAAAAAATTGATACCCTATCATATATCAGTTGCTGGAGGGTTTATATACAGACCAATGACATTGAAATTACAATCTCTTTAATCCACTTACTAAATATCTATAACATAGTACTCCTGAATGAATCTACCTGGTACAATAATTATTGAATAATGCTAGAGCGATATATTATTAAGGAAAAACTATTATCCTATTTTCTTGTAATATACAGTAATAAAATACCTTGAATCTTTCCTCCTGGTTTGTTACTACATAACATTGAGGATGAAGCCCCATACATGTTGTACATGTACTTTGTAGGTTTGTAAGAAAGCAAGGTCTGGACCAGACTTTCCTGCAGTGTGACAACCACCTGTGGCGGCTTGGAACTCGGACTCTGCCCTCGGGGATCCAGGTGGATGGGGGCAGTGACTGGGTGGGGCTCCCTCGACATTTTTGTCTGTACGTGGTCACCTCCAAGGATAAACTCCTGACCGGACTGAAGAAACTGTACAAATATACACTGTTACCAGTGGAGGTTATTCTTTATTAGTTTGATCGTAAATTAAACCCATTAATTACCACATCTTTTTAAAAAGATTTATTGAACCTTTAATTCATTCATATAGAGTGTTTGTTGTGCATTTTTCGTTGATTAATTAGAGACACTCACAGAAAATACTTGTACTTAAATTTTTACTTTGAAGTCCAAAATATCCCACAGTATAATTTCTAACTGATTTGATGATTGAAATTTGAAGAGCACTTATTTTGTCAACATTAACTCATTATCTGTGTTCCAGATGAATAACACTTTTATTATAGAGTTACTACTATAGATTCCTTATTTTATGAGAGTACTTAATTATGCGATTCAATCCTTTTCCATCAAATCGCGAGAACATAAAATTGCGAATGCCAAATTTTCATCATAGTTTCATATACATGTAATTTACACATGTCCAAAATAAAAGCGAGATTTTAACATTCGCGAGAATTGCTTCTTGCATTTTTACGCGGATATTAATTCCTTGCGTTTAATAAGGAATCTACAGTATCATTATTCTGTATTGCATATGCTGGTAAATAAAAACATATTGATATATCACTGATACTTTTCACTTTCAGTCTTTTTTCCACACCTTGCTTCACAACAGCCATTTCTGTGACAAGTGGATGGAGAACAATCTCCATGTCACCAACTGGAACAGGAAGCGTGGCTGTAAGTGTCAGCACAAGAACGTGGTGGACTGGTGCGGCTGTTCTCCCAATGACTTCCTGTCCCAGGACCTGGACAGGATTCTGGTCAGTTAATCTATGTACCTGCTGCTTCTTTCCTCACAGGGCAGGTACTGATCTATGGGAGCTTATTTTAAGGGTTCTCAATTTGTAAAAGTTCTTGGGAGTATAATTTTCCTCATGTTGAATTTAATATACGAGGGTTGTCCAAAAAGTTCGTGGACAATCGTGTTTTTATAATTTTAAATGGGTTTATATATACATATTGCATATCTATATCTTGGTTATAAAATTTCAAATCAAACTAAAGTGGTTTTGAATGTTTTCCATAGAAATAAACTTAAATTTTAATGTATCAAAGGGTAGCGGAAAGTACGCACGGCCCAGCGTAAAATTTTTCCAACCTTAGTTATTGAGTTTTTAGATATGAAAATTTACAGTTTTTATAAAACATTTCAAAACTTCATAATCTTCTATTGTGATGTAGTCTGTATGGTATACAGCATTTTCATACATCGTTCGAAGCTATTTTCAAACTAGCAGAGGACTTTTAAAAGATATTACTGCAAGAACATGTCTTTAAAAACGCTTGAAAAAGCGACGTCAGCTGACCGCACGGAACAGCGCGCCATCATAAAATTGTGTCGACTGAGCTAAAACACCGATAGAAACAAAACAAACGATGGAAGAAATAGGAAAAAAATCGAAATAGTTTGAGTTTACTTATCCAAAAGTGGCACAAGCGATATTTTGGTGAAGTGTGTGATTGTACCCTCTTACCACATGGTGAATGATTCATATTACTCTCATGTAAACCAAGGACTACGACGTTATAGAAACATCGTTATAACTTAACGTCAGACTGGGCCGTGCGGCCTGTATAGGCAATGTATATATCATGATAACTCCAATACAAATACGTACATTACTCTGATTTTTACACATAAACATTATTAAACTCTATATTAAAATATCATAATACTTTTCTGATAATGGCGCCGTTATTTTGAATAAAATTACATGTGTCCACGAACTTTTTGGACAACCCTCGTATGTATTTTGGTGTGTAAATATGTGTTTGTGCTGATTCTTTCCCCATAGGACAGGGCTGGTAGTGAGGGTTTATTTGTAATACAGTGGGCTAAGTTTTAGTGAGCTCAATATTTCTAAAGGTGCATGGGAGTGTAATTTTCATGAACAAAGATTGTTGCATTTTATGTGAGGATGTGAATTCATAGATGAACCATTAGGAATTCTAATTGTTCCATACTGTTAAGTTTGGTTGTGGTTAACATCCTCAAGTCAAACAAATTTTTTCCCCCAACTTTCACATGCCATCATCTGTCAGATTTTAACTCATATTGATAATGATTAATGATATTGTTATATACAATCATATGTATATTAAAATAATACATGTATGTATAAAATATATGTGTAGATATAATTTTTTTTCAGTCATATGAAGTCAAGCCAATATTTTTTGGTAGAAAGTTTGAAGCAACAGTAAATCAGGACATCATCAATAGCATGGATGTGTACCTGTTTGGAAACGAGATGACAGGTAGCCAGAAAGATGAGGAACACTGATACATTTCTGTCTTTTAGTGTACATGAAATTGTTTTATTTCAAAATACAGGGCTATACAACATGAATCAATTTTTATTTATCTATGTAATTCTACTTTTATTAGTGTAGTAAGGAATTCACCTGTGATATTTGAGATTAAAGTACTAGTAGGTTTAACACTTTTACACCTGTTTCCAGATCTGACGGCTTTGACCAGCTACTGGCAGAATGAGTACCACCACCTGGACCTCCACACCCCGGTGGATGACACCTTCCTCAGTTTCTACCTGTCTTTCATGCGTCTGACCACCACTCGTCTGGCTGCAGACACTGCTGGGCAGTGTCAGGTGGTTCCAAACAAGGTGCTCCAGGTCCATTTGTTCCAGAGGGGGGACCGTAACCAGGGGTTGCTGGTGTTGTTTGAGACCACTAATAAAGAGGGGACCAGATTAGTTCTGGAGAGCCATATGATGCTGAGACAGCATTACTCTGTGATAAATCCTCCAGGGCCTGCTGGCAGGCTCATCAATCTGGAGGTAATAATGAAATAATTTGTACATGTACATGTAGGTCATTAGATCAATTGTCATGATTACTGTAAACATTGACCCATTGTAAATGTTCAATAGCAGTCAAATGAAAATTTACTAATACAAAAATGTACAAGTTTATTTATCTGTTTAATTTCAGATTATGATATATTAAATGCAAGACATTGTAATTGTAAAATGTGTTTTGATGCAAAATAGTAAAACTGAGGAAGTTTGATGTTGATATACTTATCCATGTACATACTATACAATTTGATGATCTTATTTTTTTCAGGTTGGGAGTGACTTTGACTTGAAAGAAGCTATATTTCGAAATTATGGACAATTATTAGGTCCTTACAGTGACCTGGTTTTGAGACATACCTGGGGACCAGGTGGACCTTTGGTAGTGTCCATTGCCTGGATTGACCCAGCCAAGGTCATTGCCGCTTCTTATGATATCAACATCACAAGTGAAGGTCAAATAGGACCATTCAAACCCCAGCTGAAGCAGCCGCTGAGACCAGGTGTGTGGACTTGTGTACTCATGTACAGGTACGAGGTCATTGCACAGGTGAATTTCCTTGTGCTTCCTTTAACTGTGTTCAGAGGAAATCCCTTAGATTCCCGAAAGGCAGCCCTTCATCATAATGGACCTATTGGGTATTATGCAAAACAAGATTTCTCAGAATTTGAGGAAGTGTTGAGAGTGACCAATGTGAGAGAAGCGCGAGCAGCGGCGGATGAAAATGGCCAGAAGTACGGGCGTGCACTGGAAGAGTGGACGGACAGTCTGTGTGCAGAGTTCTGGAGTGTCCAGGATATGTGTAGGACAGGAGATGTCAGCAACAACTGTTCCTCTGTCAAAAAGTGTGAGGAGTCGCCGTGGAGTTCACTGTCACCAGATCCAAAGTCAACCATCACAGCAGTTAACCCCATCACTGGCCTCATACGATAGTTACTGATACAGATCCAAAGTCCTCCATTACAGCAATTAACCCATGACTTGCCTTTTACAATAGTACCCATTTACTGGGCTCATAAGTTAGTTACCTGTACAGATTCCAAGTCCTCCATTTCAGCCATTAATTCACAGGCCTCCTAAGATAGATAACAGTACAGATTATTAGTCAATCATTAAGCATATAATCCCTTTCACCCTCATTTAATAAGTTAATCCCATGTCACTTATTTACAATCCAAAAACTGTGTTATATGTGTAATAGATATCATGTTGATTATTGTAATCCAAAAGTAGACCTCACAGACTGATAACATTTAAAAAGGGTGATAATTATATCTATAGAAATGTAGTACTAAGTATACAGAAAAATCCCATTACAACAATCAATCCCAATGCGGGGTTTATGTACAGTACATGCACTGATTTTTTATCTCATCTCATGATTACAACTAGAAATAAAAATCACAAGTTTAACTACAGTTACTTGTATCACAGAGACAGTTTCTTTGGCCTAATGAAGCAATTATATAAAACCAGACCAAAGCTTTTTCATCAAGCTCCAATACATCAAAAGGAATCGATTCATTTTTAGGCACTTTCGAAGTTATGAATATATACAATGTAATTAAAAAACTGCATTTATGGTTGTTTTTCAACAAACTTTTTTTGTTATCAATTTTCTATTTTCTTACTAAATTCAGTATCGTCAATGTTGTAATATCTGTGTGTCTGTCTGTTGTGATCCCAGTATAAATGAGATGAATTCCTGGAATACACACTGCAGAAATGTCCCATACAGGGTTTGGTGTGCCTGTGATATTAACTTGTTCATGTACTTATTAATCCATTTTTAATATTGTTGTTTATTTTTCTATTTAAAATGGACATGTTTCTTGTATTTAATGACCAGGTGATACCTTTGTATTATTGTACACAAAACAACGGGGTTATTAATCACTGCCAGGTAGCTTTTTGTACACTGCTTACATTGATACACTCAACCTATATTTATCTATTTCCATGTAGTCTTAACACAATTTAAATGAATACATGTATACATGAACATGTACTTAGAACAAAAGAAAAGAATTATCATGTTAAATTTTTATTATTTTATCATCTGTTTTATGTGGTAAAATGAATGCTTATTTACAAGCAAGTGATATACCTGTACCTGTATTTGTTCACAATGGTGCTATTATAAAGTCATGTGTTTTGTTTTGAGATGTTATTTGTGCCTTTGAACAGGTACATGTATTTGATATTTTTACAGATTGGTATACATGCTAAATGCGGTTTACTCTTTATTCTTTTTTGATAAATGTTAATCAAAGTACTTCTGTTATAATTTATACCCATGTACATACATGAATCCATTTGAACATTTTGAGTGTGGTAAATATCTGTGGTTGTATGCTAATTAACATGTAAAGGGATCAATTTTGTGTTTTTAAGTATAGTATATGATGATATGAGGACTTTGTTTTGTGCCTTTTTGATATTTCTCTTCTGAGTGACATATTTTTAAAAGTGTTTCATTATTAATTCACTTGAAAATGGCTTTAATTAAGTGGCCTCTATATGTTCCAAATTTAAAATAAAATGTGACAAGATCAGTTTCTTTAACAGCTCAAAGAATTGTTGTTGGTTACAATATGTAAATGTATAAAGTTGTTTTTCTTTGAATGGAAAAATGGTGCCTGCTTGCTTTTATCTGAGATATCCAGGTAGCAACTTTTAAATGATTTTTTTTTCAGTAGGACTTGCCTAGTATTGGTTACTTACATGGCAGTAAAGTAATAAACAATATATTTATGATTTAGAATTATCTCTATCTGTTTACCATGTTTATTTGAGTTGTAAGTTATATATCTGGGGCTTCCTATGAAATTGTGACATTTGAAATGAGTTTTGCCATGCATTATTTTTTGCTAGTAATTGCATTGTATTCACTGATATAACATCATACTTATGTTATGTAACTGTACTAAATAAATTGAATGTAAAAATGATTAAGTTTTTGTAATGTTGAATAAAAAAAATGAAAAGATTATCAAATTTGGTTCACAGCCCTTATGAAAAATAAAATAACTTCTCTAAGAATTATAAATGCGTGCAATGCTGATAAGTCATGTCTAGTATGTAAAACAACTGCGTTAATGATATATGGTATGAATTTGGTAAAATATGCATGATTTTCTAAGGCTGTCTGCTTAAGGTAAAGCAGCTTTTTAAGATGGACCTCTCTCTCTCTCTCTCTCTCTCTCTCTCTCTCTCTCTCTCTCTCAAAACTGAGATCTGATGACATAAAAAAACCTTGGAACCCCCTTTCCCCTTATATTTTTATTTACTTGGTGTCTGGACAAATGTTGTCGAATAAAAAGAGTACGACTTATCTTGTCTACATTATGAACGACAACTCTTGCAGACAGCTGTCATTTTGAAAAAAAGTGTTGTTAGTTTATAAAAAATGGACATCACGTAGGGCATCTGTTGGCTGTATCAACAATCTATAGTTTTTGTCATGATATGCTTAACGTCGATTTCATGGTAAGAAATTGTTGCCGCTCAATTAGATCCAAAATGCGTATGACATGGAGGCGCAATGTTGCAGGGAATCTGATTGCCCTGGCAGTGGTAACAGTATTCGTCGTGACGTATGTTAAACTTCTGCAATACAACAAAGCAAGTTCCACCACATTCAACCTCGTCGCCAACCGACATCGCCGGCCGCGGGGGTTACACGCCAGCCACACGGAGCACAGGGGGTCAAAAAACACGACCTCGAGATTGGCCGTCCATGTAGTGGAGGAACACCATCAGGGTAAATATCTTAAGCATCACATTTAATGCCAGCATGTGATTTACTGGTCAACTTACTGAATAATTATGATAGCACGTGTTTAACATGTGTGTGTTAATGAAATGAAATACGGTCTAACTTCTAAAGATCTGTATTACGCAGTTACTGCATGTATACAGGGAAATATTTCAATATCTGGGCGATTTCAAGACAGGTGTACGAGGGTTGAAAATAATATTAGGTTAAAAAAAACTGGGCGAAAATAACCCTGTATACTGTTTCTCCCCTTGAAAACCCTAGACAAAACTTATCTTGTACTTTTGTCAGAGTGTCAAACTCTAGGTATCTTTCTAGCTGGCACCTTTTGTGTAATATTTTAATATTCATAAATATCTTATGTGCCTAAACAATATTGATTAGGCAGAATTGAAATAGGCATTGTTTATTTTTTTTTTCAAAATTGGCAAAAAGTGATGGGCCAGAGCATAATGAAAGCATTACTTTTTGAATGAGAAAGAGCAGGGGTTTTCCTGGCTTATTTTTAGGTCCGTTTACCGGACCCATTCCCAATCGAAAAATCCTCAATATTTTCCCATTTCAAGACCTTTTTTTCCCAATCAGGTGTCCATAGATATTGTAAAGAGCTGTTGACTTTTTAAAGACCAAAAAAAAAAAGAGAAAAATATCATTTTAAATAAGTCATTAGAATCAATGTGTAACCTTCCTGATAAGTAGAATACAACAAAACAGCTTTCTTCTTCACTTTTGTTTATATTTTGTGGCATAATAATGAAACTAGTAGTACTTATAGAAAATTCATTATTTTCCCAATGTCAAACATTTAACATGTGAATTCCCCCAATTCTACGGACCCTGGACCCAGTTTAAAAACAGTAGGAAAACCCCAGAAGAGTGTAATGGTGTATTGATAAATCAAACGTATGAGTCTTCATGAGTTCGACAAGTGTTAATAGAATCCTGTCTGCTAGATAACAACAGATAACTCAAAATTAACAAAAAAATTTATTTGGTTGTTCAAAATATAAATTCAAATTTGTTTTTACATTTTTTACATATCTACTTTTGATTTGAATTCATTTTCTTTTATTGTGGGGAAAGTGAAATTCATTTTCTAAATATAGTATACACACACAACATATTATCTTAGTACATGATATGTGTACTGGTATATGGATTTTATACAGAATTAATTACTCTCATTAAAACTGTAAATTTCTTAAATCATATATGGAGTTAAGGAGTGGATCATGTTCTAAACAATTTGTACATGTATTTTAAGATATGATTTATTTGTAATTTTAGTGATTCCTATTTGGATGAATGCAGTAAAAGCAGGAACTCTGAAGTCTCATGGGAACGTTTTGGTATGTGTGTTGTGAATTGCAATGCTTTTGATTACATGTTTTCCTGTCATTGAAATGACCTTGTATTTATACTTTTATTGAATAGATTCAATACGGATTGGAAAACAGGCTATGCCAATGCTATTCCTCTCCTTGTATAAGCAAAACTTCATGAGTGATTGGTGAACATGCATAATAAATAGTCCTTTGGCTCCTATTTTAATAATGAAAGTAATAGTTACAATGGATATGCATTACATGTTCATTAAATTCATTTTAAACATGCCAAAATCAACCAATTGTTTCTGATTTATCATTATGACTGTATTATTCTACCTGTATATATGGTTAATCATCGTAGTATATTTCTTTGTCACAGTTCCATATCGATGGGCACTCTGATTTGGCCCCACCCTTCTATTTCCCCGGGTACCCCCCATTTAGAATGCCAAGAGACAGCAGAGAAATCAACATGATGATCCAGAGAAATGACGTCTTTATTGTGGTAAGTAAAAAGCCCACTATGAATTTCGAAAGGTTTGTTAATTAGTTACAAAATGTTAATAAAGATGACAAACACAGATAACACCAAAAAAAGAGAGAGATACATGTAGATTTATACATAAAGCCTATACTCAATTCACATTATCAGATGTTATAAGGTACATGTACTACTGTAATATTCGCACACTTTTATATTTTTTTTTAAGCAATCTATTATGGTGGGTATTATGAAGAGGATTATCTGGGTGTGGCCAAAGTGGGACCAAGAGAACCATAAAAGTGTCTACGAAAAAAGCTGGGGAGGAATAGGCACAGCGACGGTCACAACCGGAGAGGCCCTTAAAGAGAAAGTTGTCTGTATTTGCTCCAAAAATGAGAGCAATGTCAAGGAGTGTAGTTACATTCCCTTCCCTTATGAGGGATTAACCAACGTAGGTACAGAACAAATGTTAAAACCATCGTCATGCAATATCAAAAGAGAGTTTTACTTGGAATCTGTGAGAGAGGATGAGGCTATTAAGAGGCTCTCCAAGGAAGGCTGGATTACAAAGCAGGACAGCCTCATGTTGGACATAGATCTGGATTTCTTTGGGACCACCCATGTTTCCCAGCCCCTGATGGATGTAGGGATGTCCATAGCTTCCTTGAACATGATGAATGGTGTGCTTTGGAAGTTGTTCTGTCCAAAAACTGTAAAAGAAGAACAAGAGACGGACAGAGTCCTGGTTAAAGCCTTGCGTTTGTTTCAGAATGCATTGGATTGTAAAATGAAACCACAAACTAAACAGTATTCATACAAGAAGTGCAAAGACAAGGCACGGAAGGAGTCGGTGGACATGTTGAAGCAGTTCCTCTGGCAGCAGGGTAACAGAGTGTCGTGTGAGAAGAGGAGCAAGGAGTCAGAGAACCTGCTGAACCAGTTGATTGATCTGTTCTTTGGACACCTGAGTGCCAAGCAGATTGCCACGCTGAAGAAGATTGGCTTCTGTCTGACCACCACCATCAACTCCTACCTACCTCTCACTAACCCCGGCTTTCAGATCTGCATGGGCTCCAATACTCCAGTAGATTCAATGGTTCTTACTCACAGGCCAACTAAGAACGAGACAATTCTCAGAACCTCCACCCTGCTCAAGATACTGAACTCTCTCCACCGCCCCCGCCTAGTGACTGTGTGTCGTTCCGTGCGCGATGGCTACACACCGCGCTTCCAGTATTATCTCATTGAACACGGTGTGATGAAGGCTATTAGTAGTGTGTTTAGTAATGTTAAGGTGCACTATGACCCGTGGTTACTGGGGGGTAAACATGGATGGCCTCACAGACAAAAGTCATTGTAAGGCTGTGTGTTTGTGATGTATGTGCATTGTCTGTGTTCTCATGGCTTTGGTAATTGCTAAAACATATCTTTATTTTGATAATCTATGGAACCATCTATTGTATATACATTGAAAGTGCTTCTTTTTCTTTTGTTTTGATGCAGTCTTTACAATGGTCAAAAACTGATAGCAAAGATTAAATAATCTCTCTTTAACAAAACCATTAAAGTATGTTAAAACAAGCCAAGTACAAGACATAATTAAGTTTATCATTTGTTATTTAGATCATTGTATGGAAATGTAATCAATGTATTAGATATTTACATACGGTATATATACATGTATTTACACTTATTGTAGTTGGTAATAATATGTGAAATGTAAATGCCCATATGTAGACTGAGATGATTTATTTATATTAGAAAGTGCCATTTAAGTCATGCAATGCATAATAATCAGATTTAAGGGACATAACCCAGGAAACAGGGCATCATCTAGATCATTTTTTTTGCATCAATACATGTATACAAGTAAGTGTTTCACAAGTTCCATTAATATTTGGCTATGTTATGTAAATTAATATACCTTTAGAACCATGTAAATTGCATCCTATGTGTGCTGAATTCTACACTTTATAATACTTTTATTTGCTCTCCAAATGCTCAGAGATAACACTGGCTTATGTTGAGGAACTTAAGTTTATCTAGTACTCTATTGTATTTCAGTTACAAAGCAATTAAAGCCAAAAAATAAATGAATTGGTTCTCAGGCACTGCCACATTTAAGGTCAAATACTGCTGCAATGATTAATTTTTAGCCTTTATGAAAAGGGGAATATTTATTTGCTCCATTTGTAAAAATAAAATTACTATGAATATTCTGTTCAACAACAAAATCCAAAAGCACCAATATGAGGCATCAACATGGCCAGCCATATAATTTGGTTGAAATATTCCACATTAGGTAAAAAAAAATACCGGGTATTGGTTCTCGGGCCAAAAATTTCTAAATATAATGTGGAATCCAGGTATTTCATAGATGTGCAATGGGGAATAACTCAATTTCCATATTTTTTACTTCAAAAAATGAGGTTACGTTTGCACAAAAAGGCCAAATTCATAAAAACTGTTGATCATTGTTATCTTGAACAAATGTAAATCCCAATTTCATGTGAAGCTCCTTAGTTTATATATATGTTTCATGTCTTACAGTGATCGGTAAAATTGGTGCATGGGTAAATCAAAATTGCTTTTACTCATACTGTTCTTTATGTCACCAAAAATTTTTATATATATATTTTAACTCAATGCCATGTGTTTTCCAAAAAAAAAAATGATTTGTGACAAAAAGTATCTTCAAGGAGAGCTAGGTTGCCAGCTAATATTGTGGAAATGTTTCTTGCAAATATTTTGTGCATATATGCATACAACTGTGATATTGTTTCAGAGCCAAAAACTAAGAAACATTACCAGGTTAATTTATTGTAAAAATTCTAACAGTTGTGAACTATTTGAAATTTTATTAACAAAAATCTGTGCTTTTATTCTCACAATTTGGTACAAAACATTGGAATAGTGGTGTAATTTACCATAAATAAGGAACCTACAGTACATGTTAGAAGACAAAAAATATGTGTTTTAGTCTACCTTTCTTATAAATGCATTATTTAATCCCTTAGAAAAAAAAATTTTAATACTGATATGTAACATTTCAAGTTTAGGAATATATGTAATAGCTGTGGAATGGAATATCCTGAGCATCCGAGGTTTATGTTATGTTATGTACATGTATATTTTTTATAATACTGCATCTGTACATTTACATGTATCTAGTCTAAAAATTAATCTTCCAAGTGAATATCAATTAGATTGAACCATTTTATAAATTCAATTATTTTGATATTTATTTATTATTGCATTAAAGTGAAATTGAAAATCTTACATACTGTACCATATAATTATAAACATTCATTATGGAGCTAATAAATACTTTGTATGGACATATGTGATGACTCTTCGAGTAAAATCTCTTTTGAAAGTTTGTGAATAACGAAAAACAACTCATTTTAATTTATTGAGTATGTCAATATACTTCATCGGATCATACCAGAGAGGGCAAAATTGCCATTGATTATTGTGAAGGAAATCAATTTGTATATTTCCCGAAGTTTTTGGATACGTTGTTGGTAATCAGCATTTCAACTTCTTGTTGTAAAAATATGAAGACTTTTTCGTGTTTCAAAAATGTAAATGAACA
The DNA here is from genome assembly GCA_016163765.1 of Magallana hongkongensis. Lineage (NCBI taxonomy): Eukaryota > Metazoa > Mollusca > Bivalvia > Ostreida > Ostreidae > Magallana > Magallana hongkongensis. The sequence goes on along the minus strand of WFKH01007768.1, from coordinate 57,098,643 downwards.
ATAAATATTAAATCAATACACCATTATAAAAATTTATTCTTCTTTCTGTGTTAAATTTTTCAGAAGAAAACATCTACATTGTATTATCATAGATAATCAAAAGACATATAATGGATATATATACTGATACATTGTAGATCAAAATTTGGAAAATAAAATCAAGTTCTGTCACTCTAATAAACATGAATAAGCAATAAGTTATATAAGACAGTATAACAGAGAACTGTTCTCTCAGTGAGTCGGTTTAAGGTAGTTGTATTTAGGACAGTAACTGTTGCAAGCATACAAACTTGGGCAATTGACCCTAACGGAGCTTGGGAAAATGTACATAGTTTTATAGTTTTATTTTTATTTCCAATTTTGGGCCCAGAGGGCATACAAGATTACAGTTATTAGAGAGAAATGTCTAAAAGAGAGATTCTACATTCAAAATAGTCCATACATGAACATGTATATGTACATGTACCGGTACTTTAAGTACCAATAAGGAGCAAGTTTTTAGAAAAAAAAATTGTCAAAAACAAACAGTCCATTTTTAATGACTGTGAGAAAAAACATTTGAATTGTGGAACTGCATGATAATGAATAAAGTTGTTAAAGATGCATGGATAACATTAAAAATACAAAAACATCAACACAGCAGTGTGTTTAAATCTTGTACCTGTAGTCCATGATGATATCTTGATATAATCAAGGCATGGTCTTGTTTTACATACAATAAGTATGGTACATAACCGTATTCTGCTGAAATAAATAGTACTGATACATAAAAATACCTTGTATTTAAATATGTTCATTTTAGACTCATAGCACAATTATCTTTGATTCTATGGAGTGAGATATTGTACAAGTGTTGAATTTCTGTTCTTTGTACCAACACATGACACAGTACATCTATTTATGATGACAACAGCTGTTGTGTGAGATAAGATGCCATGGGCATGGTCAGATGGGCGTGGTCAGGATGAGGATTGTTGTTTTCTGTCTGCTTCAATCAGTCTCTCTAACTCAGCTGTTCTCTTCTTATCTATCAGCTCCATCTCACGAATTTTCTGTAAACATATCACAGGTGTAAACGGGATTTAGATTACAATCTACTAGAGTTAAATCTTCAATATTATTGCTTTAGAGTGTAGGTGTTTCTTCATTAAAGCATAATTTTTAGTAATTATCAGAAAAAAAATTCTGGTAAACTAATTTGTCTTCAAAACATACAACAGTATTTTCTGACAAAAAAGTATTTATACCGGTATGTCTCTGTCAAATTCATTAAAAATACTATAGTATATTTGCTGAAAAAAATGTATTTATGTCTCTTTCAAATTCTTTGTAAAAATTATCCATTCCTTTCTATCCTTTCTTGGTCTTACCTGTGAAATCTCAGTTTCTATCAGGGGACGGAATTTAGCACCTTGTCCATGTTTTTCCATTTCACTTAAAAAGTTTCTTCTTTCATCAATTTCAAGTTGCACTTTATTAAAAGAAAACATATTTAATCAACATAATGTGTTAATTAAGGTGGTATAGGGCACCTGTCAATAATAATGTGGATAAAAGTACATTATAATCAAAATACTTTCACTGGTTTAGAATTTTCAAATTATACAATATTTGACCAAAAAAAGTTTTAATATTTTTTTTAAAGGAACAAATTATTAAAGCCCCAGTGGGATTCCAACTCATGACTTACAGATTCGTAGTTAACGCTCTTAACCATTAGCTACGCTGTTAGGTAACATATTTGGGAAAGAAAAAAAATTATAAAATTATACTTGATTTTATTGTTTATTTTGATAGGAAGTGTCACAACATGGAGGTGTCCCATACCACCTTAAATCAATATTATATATATTTTTTATATGCATTTTAAAATACTGGTACAGTTGATGGTCTCTACCTGTTATGTTATATGACCTATCAGATATAATGTGTTCATATCCTTATATTACTTACATTCATCAAATCTGTCTATGTCAGGTTCATCATCTACAGGGCGCATAGGTCTAGCCATTTGTTTCTTTTTCTTTGGGTCTATATCCTCTCCAAAGGCCATAATGTTGGCAAGTCTGTCTTTCTGTCTCTCATTATCCTTACCCTCTTTTAGAAGAGTAAAATCATTTTAATGAATGTCATGAAGAGCTACTTAAGGAATATATTCATTTGTATTATTATTTATACTCTTTCATAAAATACAGTTTATTGAGAATTGAGTGTTGCTTGTTTAATATAGTTGATTCACTAATAGTTTCACTGTTAAGATTTCATTACTTGTATGTGTAATTACCACTTAAATCAAACTTAATTACTTGTATTTGGCATGGGTGTGTAATCTGGTTTTTCAAAGGCTCCCATATCCTCCATCTGTTGTTTTGTCCTTACTACTGGTTTGTAGTTTCTGTTTTGGGAAATTTAAGATATATTCATTGTGATCATAAGATTGTAGAAATTGATAAAACCGAACTTAATTTGTATTTATGATAAATACATGGATTTTCAACGTACAGATATATCTGTCAGTTCTTTATGATCGTTCACCATAAGTGTCTCTTTTACCTGGCATTGAGTACTTTGGATTCTTTTTTGGGGGCAGATGCAGGCTTCTTCTTTGTACTACTTGTTGGAGCACATTGTGTAGGTAATGAACCCCCACCTTAGAAAAATAGGAAAAATGATAATCCTGACATTTTATAAATTAAATTTTACTTTATGATTCCTCGATCAACCTCTCCACCTGCCATTCATAATGTATGCTATAGATGTATCTATAATGCTCTTTTGTAGCTTGTAGCTATTTTTACAATTAAGCCACAAAACTGTTCATCAGTTGTATCAGAGTAGAAAATAGAAAAGTTGAAAAATTAAAAACCTTAAAAAACCATTTTTATTTTACCAGTTCTTAAACATAACATTCATAGAGATCATATCTATACATTTACTCACCTCTCAGTGTTTTTTCAAGATGTCTCTGCTGAAAGTTTGTCAACTTCGACTCTTGCATCATTTCTGTTTAAGAAAATTATCATTTAGAAAACATATTTGCAATCTTTTCCTGCTGATAAAAACATAACATTTTGTAAAACTTACCTCTTTGCAGAAACGATAAACCACAATAATGATAACATTATTTTCCATAAGCAAAGGTTTGTTATTTGAAATCATTGGATACCAGGGCAAAAACTTTTACATATAAAACTGGAGAGAAAATTGAAATTAGATATACCTTTCAGTAATTTATGCGTACTGGCACTGTATTGAGCCTGTGGTTGGCTCCAAAAACCCCCACCAGCGACTCTACTCTGAGGACCTGCCATTTTTAAACAACTTTGGCATCTAAGGACGTCACTTCCGTCTCTCATGTCTTTTGAACCCGATGCAAATATTTACACAAGTAAAAAAGTTGTTTTTTTTTTCATTACACTTATTAATTATAATATTAATTAATTTTGAATATTAATAAACTTTTAAATGAGTGGTCAATCATGTTACGTATGTAAACAGAACAACAGGTGCTCGAGCACCCCCCCCCCCGGGATTTAGACCCCTGGGTTATATAGATTGACTCTCCTCTTGATAAAAAAGTCATTCAAGCCATGTACACAACATATTCCCTTCTAAAATCTGATAAATAATTGATTAAAAACGATTTTTAAAATCACCCCGGCCTCGACCTGTACAGTCGATGTTACAGTATTTTTTAATAGATCAAGTGATCAATAGATGATTCCTACTGATGATGATGTAACTGACGTTTCAATGACTCTGAACAAACAAACATATTCGCTACATTGTTCACTCATGTAAGAACCCAATGTTTGGCAGTCATTAAATTTTGCACACTTGCCGCTCTTGCTCAGTATAACAGAGGGATATATATATGACCATTACTGATTAAAGGTCATATGTCAACGATGTTTTACTTTTGACGTAGGAACTTATAATTTCTGCTCGAAGCCTTGATTTTGAGAATCCCTCTTGCCAGAGGCAGACGTCTGTCTTGTTTCACTGTTAGCAGGTACCCGGGACGAAGGCGTACTAAATGTCGGCCGGGGTCAAACTACTCTAGATGTATAGAGGAAAATACTCGACTCTCGACCAATCACAGCTCTGAATTTATTCAATCTAAGTTCTTTGAAAATCATGGTTTGGTGTTAAATTTTTATGAACGCCTCTTTGTTTTTAACTCTTTGTTTATATATATACCCTCCGTATCTTTGAAACAAGGTACATTTGTCGAGTTATAAGCAAGAAAAAGAGCGCAAATTTCTTTGTTAATATTTGTATTAGTATTGTAAACATTACATTTGGAAAAGTATTATTTGATATATATAAAAAAATAAACCCGCGACCACGCCCCTTTAATTCACGAGTAACACATAATTATGTATTAAAACAAATCTTTGATTTTGTTGATTATTTGTATTTTTTATTTTTACTTTGTGAAGCCGTTGAATGTAAAGGCAAATACCAGGTTGGTACTGAAAATGTGAACACACATTATCTATGCTAAGAAAAATATTCTTGATGCATTTCTGATTTATTAAATCTTATACATGTGCGGATCAAGATGGGGGTTCGAAGGATAATTGTGTTTACGGGGGGGGGGGGGGGGGGGGGGGGGGAGTCTGAAACCGATTTTCAGTAATATTACTACGGGAATTTAATAAGTGAGTTTTCCAGGGGAACCAGACCCCCTCCCCCACCCCTCTAGATCCGCGCATGTTATATAATTACTTGTCACTGGCCTGGACGCTTCAGAAAATGAATATTAATATTCCATGGATCACAGTTTTCGTCGAATATTGATTATTGAAAAAAAAAGCGTTTTGCATAGAGGCCAATTTATGTTGAAAAAAAATTGTCTACAATCTCTCTAGATATGACTTGATTAATTTTGTCATGAATTAATATGTAACATTCAATTCAATATAAATATATGTGTAAAGGGGGAAAATAGATAATCTATAGACCCCTCCTTATTTACATGAATAAAATACTCAAATATTCAACATTAAACGTTATACGCAATCATCCATCACTGGTATAATCATATAGAGTACATCTGATGTACATATATATTGTACAGATCAACCCAATCTTCGTAAGCTGTCGTCGATACTATTAGCTGTACATATATAAGAACCGTTACTGACTTCCCGTGAAATATAGGGTGATACAATAGCCCAATCAGTGTAACAGCTTCCCGGCGTCCGTGGTATAGAATCGGGTGTTGGAGAATGAACAAATGAATGGAAGGTAGGCTACTTGTATTAATTAAATCTTTAACGAGTTGGCATCAACATTTTTATGTCAAAAATATGCAGCACTCGAAATTGTTTAGAGTGAACAAGTGCATACTTTAATGAAAAACGACATGCAATGTTTATATAAGAATTAGATATTTAAGTGTTCGATCTCCAGATCTGTTGCTAGGGTATGCGCCGTTTCCATGTAAACCGAGAATCTTATACATGTATGTATGTGTATATGCATGCAACAAAACGTCGGTCATTCTTGTAAGAACCGCAAGTAATTGTTCATAAAGAAAAGGAGAAAAAAAAATGTTGGCAAATCACTGTTTGATTTATACAAAAAGGAGTGAATTGATATCACGATTTGACAAAGCTAATGAAAATAATTTGATACGTTTCAATCGCAATAGCCAATTAATGAAAGCACATTATTTCCAGTGGTAATTAAGCTTCGTTTTGCTGTTTATTTTCATTAGAAACTGCAATACGAACACACAAAGACTATCTCATCTATGTCCATGCAATCTTCGTTTATATTTCTACAAAGTGCATGTACTTGCGTCAGTTGCGTGTGATTTTATTTTGTCATAATCTGTAAACTTTTAAATCTTCTAAAAGATAATGGGGACCATGTATCGGATGCAAATTGAAAGGGGGGAGTCAGACTTATCCGAAACCTTGACAAGCGAGAAAATAAACATTTTCGTCAATCCTCAAAATCCTTATCCGGGGGCGGAAGGGGGGGGGGGGGGGGTAACCGCGGTGCATTGTTAGGTTAATTTTTTTCCGGATTAAAACACTTAGTTGGTAAATTTAAATGATTGATTCATCATGATTATGTCTGTCTTTGCGAAAAAATTAAAAAAAAAAAATTGGGGGAGCCCACCCCCCGGTTCCGACGCCTATGGTATGGGCTTATGTTCGATTTACATTAATAATATGATCACACCTGTAATATCAAGCACGTATACTGTAGTATCTTTTTATGCCAGGCGGGCGGGGGGAGGGAGGAGGTGTACAAATATCTCGACTGCCCCCCCCCCCCCAAAAAAAAAAGGAGGAAAACCTGAAGTTTTAATTTTTCTTAAATCCGGGGGGTATTGCCTCCTATTTTTAAATTTGAACTTCAAGATCCTAAACCGGGGATGGGGGTATTGTTTCGTATCTATATATTTATGTCCATAAAAATTGAATAAAGATGAGGGCCGGGCCATGCGGGCAATACCATTATAATTTTTTTCTATATATAGAAAAGTCAGTTTCCAGAAGAAATAGGTGGAGCACCCCCCCCCCCCCTCCTCCGTAACCCCTTCACCCTTGACATGTGCCTACTGAAATCCAAGCAAGCATGAAAGCTAAGCTTTGCTGCGGGTAATAAAATTTCCACAACATGCATGAATAATCTTAATGAATTCTATCTTCATATAGAAATCAATTTCACTAGAGTTGATTATAAGCGAATTTGTGAAAAAAAACCCCAAAACAATTCTATATGAAATTAAATGACTTTGGTGTTATTAACATATTAACACCTGACATTCAGTTCACCTTAGGATGTACACGATCCTTTCATTCGTGTTTACATTCGTCTATTTTTATCATTTTATTATTCTCGCAATTTGATTGGCTGAAAGAATCGCGTGAAAAAATAGCCAGATATTCTGAATAATATGCACACGTGGTTTTTGTTATTTTTATTTAAACCATAGGGATTTTGCAGAAGGTAAGGTTCTCTCGTTGATTAAAATGTATGTTTCATTGAAATACATTTATGTTGAATTCGTGTTAGATATAGATACATGTAAATGCTTTGAAGTGTAAAAACATTTTTTGACATATACAGTGTACGTACATGTATATATCTTAACTTTAATTTAAAAAAAAAACCCTTTAAATTATATCGCACCTTGTTCCTTTACAAAAAGGAATGCATGTGCATGCATGAAATATGTTAGAAATATTTATACTTGATAAATTAAATGTTTGATCTGAAATTGTAATCAAAATACCCCCCCCCCCCCGTTCGTACCGATTTGAACATTCTATGCTGCGACGTATATATATTATAACACCATATTGTAACTATATGAAATATCCTAGTAGATGTATAGATGGTGGTAGATTATAAATTTAAAAGAAATAGGCTGATGAAATGCAAGTTAATGCTACGCATGTTCTTTAGGTCCAATATGAGTGTTCTACTGATGGCCAAGTGGATTTTACTTGTACCGGATTGTATTCATTGAAGATCAACAAAAATAGAATGTTATAGGGTTTACTTGTACAAAATATCGAGGCACTATTATACATGTATGTAAGGAAGTATTTTGCCATGCAGGGATTCTATATAAATTGCAATTTTCGAAATAAGCAAAAAGGACAAAAATGCATGTACTGTAAGTTTAAAATATAGGCTTATCCTCGGAAGTGGTGAAAATATCTTTTCATGTTGCAGTAGATTAACAGTATTACATAATGTGGTGCAATGGTTATTTTTTTTTATCAAGTTTCCATAGTCTATAAAAGTTGTGTTGACTACTTATTTCGTATAGGAAATATACTACTTTCTTTAATCTAATCCCCTAACAAATTCAGCGACCTTTTTAGAGGTAGACAACATTTGACTGCGTTTGGAATATGAGCCAGCGGCTCTTTAGGTTCGAGTTAACGGGTTTGATTCTGTAGCACGGGGTGTAAACATGTACATATATACGTAAACATAGTGTGTGTTCCGTATAGATCGGCTACTGTAAGTAATATATGTGAAAAATGTGATCATATCCAAACCACAGATAACTGAGTACCAGAAGTAGGAGAAAAAACTTGTCTTATTATATACTCTGTGCCTGTTTGTATATACCGGTATATAATATACATGTAGTTATTTTTGTTATAAT
>WFKH01007768.1:57071063-57082659 GCA_016163765.1 Magallana hongkongensis | reverse complement strand
TAAGCCAGAACACCGTGGCTGATTCTTAAGACACCGTGGAAACCGAAATTATGATGAAAAATTCCTTAGGTCAATAAGGAAACCTAAACATTCACAATCTGTTGATATGCATCTCAGGGATGAAGATCCTACATACCTGGACTTTGAAACTATAGATTCTGACTTAGGGATTTTCTCCCGAGAGAATTTATAGAACGAAATGATGTTTAATAAATGGTGTGAGTCGCTGGAAAATGTACCTTGCATGAAGAAAATGAACGCAAAGATGCTGAGTTACTGGTTACAACGCTTTGTGTTGGAGCTACGTAAACAGGATGACATTAAATATCCCCCGCGTACTCTCTATTTTCATTGTATGCGGATTACTGCGTCATTTGCGAGAGGAAAACATTCACAACTTTCTTGATGAACATGACCACCGTTTTGCCGTTTTTCGCAAAGTTTTAGACGCGCGCAGGAAGGAGCTATTATCAAAAAGCTTAGGTACCAAAGTGCAACAACTTGATCCAATATTGCCGGAAGATGAGGAAAAATCTGGACTCGTGGAGTATTCGACTCTTCTCAAGCTCTACAGTATACAGATATTCGATCTGGGGGCATTTGACGAACACCGGATTTGGGGTTTAATTGTGTAATTCATTTCAAGCCTTAAGTGGCTGTGTAAGCAGTGAAAAAATTATCAGTTTTCTTGTATAATTTTCATTGTTGCTTTTAAATATTACAGTAACTGTTGTGTTCATTGAACTTCATAAAGCACAATTTGTGTAAATAATGAATACAATTTTTTTAAATTTTGTTGATTTTTATTTTAAATAAAGTGTGATCTATCAGAAAATAAAGAGTGTGATCTATCGCAGATACACCACAGAAAACTGTAGCGTATCAAGAAAAAATGAATGGCTGACATCAAAGGAAAAGCTCGCAAACAATGATACAAAAACAGCAATGTAAAAAAGTTCACCGGGATATGAACTTGGTCGGTACGTGATTACTTCGGGCTTCACAGGATTTGATCACGTGACCAACCAAGTTCATATCACGGCACAATTTTTAACATTGCTGTTTATTTCTTAATTTAATAGAACTGGAAAAGTGTGCAATTAATTTAAAGTAATAAACTGACTTTAGATATTGGTACTGCCGGTATCCATGAATGGAGAAATTTGACTTAAGGTGGTATGGGACATCTGTCGATATTAATGTGGATTAAAGTACATTATCATTAGACCGGTTTATAATTTTCAAATTTTACAATATTTAACCAAAAAATAGCTTTTGAAAATATTTGGAGAGGTAAAAAATGTAAACCCCCCAGCGGGATTCGAACTCATGACTTACAGATTCATAGTAAACCCTCTAACCCACTGTGCTACGTACGCTGTTAGGTGACAAAATTGGGAAAGAAACTACATATATTAATACTCTTCATTTTACTGTTTATTTCGATAAACAATACGTCACAACATGGAGGTGTCCCATACCACCTTAATTAAAACTAATGGTATTTGTTTTAAGTCCTCATATGAAGTACTCTGGGCAAAATCCTCGTCCGATGAAAGTATTCAGATTGTCTCTGTGACGTTCAATCATTATTGCATGAACTTTTCAACGGGTCAAGAGGTCATATTTCTGATGTACGTCACAATGATCATTGCAATAGTTATTATTTTTTTTTGGGGGGGGGGGGGGGTTAGACTGATATTCACAATTTTTTCCCATTTAAATAAGAAGAATTCAGGCTAAATAATCTCCGACTGCGGGCTGTATTTGAGTCCAGAGAATGAACGTGTTGCCGATAGCTAGGTTGCTCTCACTCTGTTGTGTTTTAAACTTCTTTACCTGCTATGGGCTAACATTTGCAGTTTTCCGGAATTTTTGTTTTTTAGGGCAAGAATTTCGGCCTTTATGTTTTGGCGGTGAGTGGGGTTGGCATCTTTGTTTTGAACTTAAGTCTGCATTTCAAAGCATATGAAACATATGCAAGTCTGGTCTGCAAATAAGTGCATATTCGGACCATTCACTCTGAAGGAGTAAGCAAGTATGCATGTCCAGATCTTAATATTACCAGTGGCGGATTCAAGGGGGGCGCACCCGCCCCCCCCCCCCAAAAAAAATTGTCAAAATGAAGTTAAATCATACTCCTTCTGGCAAAGAAAATGTACAACTTGCGAGTCTTAATTAAGATCTTTTTGGAAACTCATGGGATTTCTCTACATAAGACTAATTTCAATGGTGTAGTATGAAGAAAATCCGTGGATTCAATGGTGTAACGTATATAGAGAGACCATTTTACACAGTTACCTCTCCTTGGGTTCAGATGTGACTAGTCACCCACCTTAAAGTAATTGGTTATACTAGCTTGTGTTTTTAGCTTCCATGTTTATTATAATACAAGCTGGCATGGTTATCTTTTTTTAAACTTCATTACATCATCCCATTGAACTTGATTTTTGTTAAACTGATTAATTTACAGCCATTCGTAGGAAAAAAATAAAAGGAAATGATTCTTATATTTCTGCAAGGCATATGATTTTGATGGGATTACTGCAGGTCTTAAATCTACAAACCTTGAAAAAGTGTAAGTAATTTTATTTCTTTTTAGTATAATCACGAGAAGAAATATCCCAGAAGTCTAAATATGAAGACTTCATTTTTACCCAACAAAATCTGTAGAATACAGGAGCTTCCGGGGGCTTCGCCCCCTGGACCCCCATAAAAATAAAACGAAATGTTTCTTATATTTCTGTAAGGAGAGGATTTTGATGGGATTACTACTGGTCTTAAATCTACAAACCTTTAAAAATCCCAAGTAGAGGATATACATAGGCTATGCCTGTTGTCCAATCCTATTGAATTTATTCAATAAAATATGTTTAAATTGAACCTTTAAAAATTGTAAATAATTTTATTGCTTTTAAGTATAATCACGACAGGAAATATCACAAAAGTCTAAATATGAAGACTTCATTTTTACCTACAAAACATGCAGAATCCAGGAGCTTCCGGGGGCTTCGCCCCCTGGGCCTCCACCAGGGCTTTGCCAAGGACCCACTGGTAGCCTCAAGGCGGCCTCCAGACCCCCTGCCTAAAACTGGCGCCCCCTCTAACTTCAAATCCTGGATCCGCCCCTGATTACGAATGCACTGTATATGGATTCGCTGTAAACTTGATTATTCTTTGTAAAATGTGAAATTTTTAGAGGATGCAGGAGGAAATCATTCTAATCATCTCTGTAGTATTGCATGCAATGAACTCAAAAGGTTCTGATAGCTATCGTGTCCGCTCTCGTTTCATAGAGATCGATCATGCGGTGGTGTTTCGAAGCATCCGTGAGTGGATGTACGCCTGTACAGTGACAGTGTGAATATACTTCCTTACGAAATATATAACTAATCGGACTGTCATATAGACTTGGCAAGGTTTATGTAGAATTGCATCACCAACATCAGGCGACTACTGACAGTCTTCCCTGATTAATGATGTACGCTTGTGAAGTATAAAACATGGCATGTGAAAATTATTCAGGTATATAGATTCATTTGATGAAAGCAAATTAATCAGTATTAAATATCAGCATTATATCAAAGAAGCAAGACTTAATTTTGAAGAGGCCTTATCATTTATTAAACTTTAGTACTATTCACAATTTCTTTTTCCCCCATTCAAACTCAGAAGAAAAACATTTGGCCTACTAACGTAAATGTATAGTGTCGTTACCTATACATTTTACGTCAAATGCCTATGAACCTGAGGCACCTGTCGTTATTTACTTTTTTTATCGTAATGAAAAATATACTCCTTACCTAAAATATGTATTAAATAGTAGGTAATTGGGTATAATTTTTGCATTATGAAAAAAAATATATGTCAGGTGCCACTGCTGTGAAAATTTACTAATAATGTGAAACCGGATATTATCGTTCCTTACTTATTGATTCTGGATTCTGTGACGCATTGTACTAAATTACGTCATATCCTGTGATGTTTATTTCAATTTCACGAACATTTTGCAGACAATGGCTCCAAGAAATGCAATGCAGACAGAGGAGCAGTCGCCTAGAGAAACGACGGAGGACATGGATTCAGAAAATCTGCCGTCTGTTGAACCTACCAAACGACCAACCGTTCGGATCGTCTGGAGAAACGTCATTCTGATGGCTCTTTTACACTTTGGAGCGATTTATGCTTTGACGCTAATTCCTAAATCACACCCCTTGACGTGGCTGTGGAGTAAGTGGTCTTGATAGACCCAAACTTAACAACTTAATTGCTATCAAATTGCATTTAAACGTTTTTTGCTACTAGTACTACCAGTTACAGTAATGAATTTAGCTTTGTCAGTTTTCAAGATTAGATATCTATTCATTTTATACTGATTTAGAATAGAGAAAAAAATCTTATTCAAATTAAGTATCATAAATTTAGACTTGGGAGACAATCGATGACTTACGTGTGGCATGTCAAACGTTGCAATATTTGATTTTGTATTCTTCGTTTTGTATAATTCATTGTTAGAATTCGATAAGTTTACTTTTGCAATCTCGATTGTTCTTTTTTGTTTTCTTTATATTTTTTTTTTATTTCAGTCAAAACATTTTTTATTTTTAATTGTTGTTGTTCTTGTTTTCTGTTCTATTTTTGTTCATTTATATTATTATATACAATATCATGTATACTTTTTGATAATTTTCCCAATTTCGTTCCATGTTTCTTGTGTCATCCTATTGTTAAAAATACATTAATTATATCGTCGTTTGTTTCGCATTAATACTGAGTTTGATTTGTATTGTTTCCAAGTTCCATTTGTGTTTGAAGATGGAACTTTAGTTTCCATTATCATTTATATTTGGAAAAAACGGATTCAAAACAAATGGGAAGCATGAATGATATAAATGCATGTAAATAGAAATTTATCATTATCAAGTATTGCTTCGTATGATATGCCATACTATAACTTAAAAATTGTGCGTATAATAATATTTATCCCTTCTATATTTCAGAGGAGGAAAATGTTCAAATCTACTCATTTCTGTAGGGCTTTTGAGACTTGGCACAAGGATGTACTAGTAGACATATTGTCGCAAGGTGACCTTTTGTATTTGATGTCAAGGTCATATTAGTGGGGGTTTTCTCAGTCAGTTCGCTCGTAATCTTTGTGGCGCCTGTTGCAATGTCAGGTTAACTTTTTCACAACAAATATAAGTAAGACCATAGTCAAATAAGGAATTTAATGAAAATGAAGAAATTGACATGCTTTATTATATATTGTGACTATTTTTTATACACACTCGCTGGGTTTTTTTTCATTAGCTCACCATATATTGCCCTTTTCTTTCCAGCCCTCTTGTACTATCTGTTCGCAGCCCTGGGGATCACCGCCGGGGCGCACCGGCTGTGGGCCCACAAGTCGTACAAAGCCCGGGCCCCGCTACGCTGTCTGTTGGCGCTCATGAACGCTGCTGCATTTCAGGTTTGTCGGTATTAATTTTGCGGGGTTTTTTTTATCAGTTTATTTCAGGGTTTTTTAAAAAATATACATGGATTTTTTTCCTTAAATTCATTTTAGAATGATATTTTGGATTGGTCACGTGACCATAGAGTCCATCACAAATACTCCGAAACGGATGCAGACCCACACAACGCTAAGAGGGGGTTCTTTTTCGCCCATGTCGGGTGGCTGCTGGTCAAAAAACATCCGGATGTAAGGGAGAAGGGGAAAGGTTTAGATTTCTCCGATCTGTATGCGGACAAAGTCGTCATGTTTCAAAGAAGGTATTGCCTATTTTTGGTATATTTCAACATACGTGTGTTTAGATACTTATCTTATAATATTAACTATATATTCATTTAATGAGGTTCAGACGTGATTCAGACAAAATGACAGTCGACAGTTTAAAGTAATATGCTTATCTGAATCCTGTCAGCAAGGAAGATGTAAAAGAAATTAATGGACCGTGCTTGATTTACAGCGATAAACAGCAATACAGCTTGTTTAGTTTCAATATCACTCGCAATTGGTGACGTTAAAGTATTTGGTTGATTTATATTTCAGGTTCTACCTTCCCCTGATGGTGACGTTATGTTTTGTTGTACCCACGGTCGTACCTTGGTACTTCTGGGGAGAGTGTCTATGGAATGCCTACTTTATCGCTGCCATATTACGCTATTGCGTCGGTCTTAATGCCACGTGGTCAGTGAACAGTTTTGCCCATTTGTGGGGCAGGAAACCGTACGACAAGAGGATCAACCCGGCTGAGAATATAAGCGTCGTGCTTAGCGCGGTGGGTGAGGGTTTCCATAACTTTCACCACACCTTCCCTAGTGACTACGCCACCAGCGAGTATGGCTGGCATCTCAATATCACCACAGTGTTTATTAACTGTATGTACTATCTAGGGCAGGCCTACGATATGAAGAAGACTCCACACAGGGTGGTACAGATGAGGAAAGAGCGCACGGGGGACGGAAGCTCGTAAACATTCCTCGAATTGCTTTAGCTGCAGAACAATAGCTGCACGGGACCGTTAACCCGAATTTCCCGTGGAGCTACAGTTCTGCAGCTAGATATTCAATGCCAGTCATTTTTTCCTGTTCGATATTTTTGTTTTATTTTTACCAAGTGATAGAAGACGAGGGATTGAAATATAGAGTATTATAGAAAATCAATGCAAAAGAGACGTATCTTGTGGTCTGTGATTGCAGTCGCAGTTAATAGGTGCTTGGTGTAATGTTATTAAAGTTTTCAATAAATAAATCCAGTTGTTTTGAGGTGATTTGTTGTGTTTCAGTTTATCGTGCATGTTGGTGCGTTTGTTGTAGTGCGTTAGTGAAGAAACTACGCAGATTTTTTGTTTTTTTGTTTTTAGATCACCTGAGCCATTTTCATTTTCATCTTCTTCTCAAGAACCACTGGGCCAATTTCAACCAAACTTGCCATAAAGTATCCTTAGGTGAAGGGGATTCAGGTTTGTTCAAATGAAGAGCAACGCCCTCTTTCAAGGGGAGATAATTAGGAATTAGTGAAAAAGTAATGGTGTATTTAAAAAATCTTCTTCTCTAGAACCAATTGGCCAGAAAAGCTGTAACTTGCGTGGAAGCATCATCAGGTGGTGTAGATTTAAGTTTGTTCAAATCATGATCCCCGGGGGTAGGGTGGGGCCACAATTGGGGGTCGAATTTTTACATAGGAATATATAGAAAAATATCTTTAAAAATCTTCTTCTCTAGAACCAATTGGCCAGAAAAGCTGTAACTTGCATGAAAGAATACTCAGGTAGTGTAGATTCAAGTTTGTTCAAATCATGATCTCCAGGGGTATGGTGGGGCCACAATTGGGGGTCAAATTTTTGCATAGGAATATATAGAGAAATATCTTTAAAAATCTTCTTCTCTAGAACCAATTGGCCAGAAAAGCTGTAACTTGCGTGGAAGCATTCTCAGGTAGTGTAGATTCAAGTTTGTTCAAATCATGATCCCCGGGGGTACAATGGGGCCACAATGGGGGTCGAATTTTTACATAGAAATATATAGAAAACTAGAGCAATGCTCGTTGCAAAGCAACGAGTAGGTCTTCCGTTACAGCTGCGAGGCGAAAAAGAACGATTTACGATTGACACTCTTTTTCTTTTAAAGTGACACGGTGACTCAAAATAGATGTTTTACTTTTTGATTATGAAAACGGAAATAAAAAGAAATAATTATGCGAAATATGATTATACGGGAGGTTTCACGAATTTTAAGTCATCGCCTATCAGTTTTCAAGTCGTTAAAACTCATCCAGAATTAGACATGTAAATTAACCAAGTTGTTTTAGACATTGATTTGAGTGATTGTGATTGCTGTCTAAAAATTGTAGGCTGATGGCCCATGTACCTGTCATACTACACTACGTCCAACGCGGGTCCCGTATTTTCCCGCGACCCCGTGATGGTGTTTTAATCCTTTCCGCGATACACCGTCGCGGTATTGTCTAGAAATGTATTGCTATTTTTTAAATATTGTACAAGGGCCCCAAACATAGCAATGTAATGCAATCCATGCATATACGAAAACACGAAAATTATAAATATTTTAATGTATTAATGTTTTTCTTATTACGAGTTGAAAATATGCCACATATTTTAAGAAGACAAATATTACGATGTACTCTAACTTCTAAGATTGCTACTGTAGGCATCAACTCAACTTGTATGGGTTTTTTTCCCTCAATCTGACGCTTATTATCCCCTCGCGCAACTTGTTGCGAAGGGGATATAGCATCGCTACTGTGCGTGTGTGTGTTCGTATGTATGTATGTATGTGTGTGTGTGTGTGTGTGTGTGTGTGTACTCCATTTCAATTTTCTAGTAAATTCCAAGAAAACCCTCTCATGAATATCCATCAAACTTTGTACACTTCTTTGGCATGGTAAAAGGACAAACCCTGTTGATTTCAAAATCAATTGATTAAGTATTTTTTTAAATTATCGTAAAAAATGAAGTTAAAAACATGAATTTTATGTACGACTTGACAATAGACATTTCCGGTAATTTTATGTACGACTTGAAGTTAATCGCTACCGTATACAGTTCAAATCAACAACTTGACATTTTTTTGGATTTTAATCTAGTAAAGGTAAAAAAAAAAAGTTTTGTAGCATTGGAGTGTTTGACGAGTGCCCATAGTTAAAAGTTGAAGCGGGCAAGAGATTTAAGTCTGCCGATTTACATCGAAACAAGCAGTCGACTTTCGGACAAATTTTCCCGTATTACTTAAAATAGAACTAGTCCAAAATTCAGTAGAGACTTTGACAGATATTGCACATTTATCACGCGAAAAATGTTTTATATTAATAATAACTGCATATATATCTACTATACTATGGGTTAATTATAATACGACAACTAGCAACTAGAATTTCCATCAGAGCAGACTACAGAGCGCTTGATTTTCAGCTACGTTTCATAATGTATACGGATTGTTTATGTATGCTTATATAAAAATGAATGTCACTAAATGAATCTAAATTATTAAACTTTAAAGTATATGTGTTGAGCTCCTGCTAGGAATAGGAAAACTTATGTAAACCACCTCCCCCAATTTATACACCACAAAGCTTGGGGATTGGGATTAAATAGATATTACATGTATGTATTCAAAGTGGTTTAAAGAAATACTTTCTTTATTTTGATCTGATAAATTTACATGTACATTTGTATTTTCCTAAATAACGTATTTCCCCGTACAATAAGTCATGTCGCGAGGGGATGCTCCGCTTAGCGGTGCCCTTGTTTTTAATTGATCTACTTTTCCGGTCTCTCTGTCTCTCTCTCGCTCTCTGTGTCTGTCTCCCTCTCTCTCTCTCTCTCTCTCCTCTCTCTCTCTCTGATCAAAATACAGATCTCTACACAAGTGCACAGATTGCAGTAACGGGCGTTTTCGGTAAATAATAATAATAAACCAGTAATATCATACCCGCTTTCGATTTCTGCATTTGGTAGACCACCTGAAACCGAACATAAAATTATGCATGATTCAGAGAGGTACATTAAAATTTACAAGTAAAGCACAATTTTGAAGAAAAGTTATCCCTGTGTAAAAGCGTGTGTATAATTATTACATAACACTTCCTGTCTGTGACAGCGCTCGTCCTCTGACCACGTGCCGTGAGAAATCTTATCGAATGTTGGGACACCTCTCTCTCTCTCTCTCTCTCTCTCTCTCGTTTCAAAAAACTAAACTCTTATGTACATGTATAGTAATTATAATATATGTAGCCGTTTTCAGAACAAAAAGAAAGTATTAAAGAGTTTGAAACTGAAATAGCGCGTTATTTTTTGAAGGCGACAATGAATACCATACGCCCTTTCGATTTTTTCAATAGGTAGACCGCTTGAATTCGAACACCATATCATACATAATTCAGATAGGTACATTGTAAATAAGTTATCCTTGTGTATACGCGTGTGAATAACTATTACATAACACTTCCTGTCCGTGACAGCACCCGTGGTCTGATCACGTCTCGAGTATGTTAAGACACCTTTCATTCTCTCTCTCTAACTAACAATGTTACGTAAAGTAATACATGTAGCCTTAACTTAACGGTAATCTTATCAAAATACAGATATCTAAATAAGTGCACAGATTGCAGTGACGGGCGTTTGATCTGATCAAAATACAGATCTCTACATACATGTAAATGCACAGATTGCAATGACGGGCGTTTTCGGTAAAAAAAAAAGGTAATAATAATAAAGCAGTAATATCATACGCGCCTTCGATTTTTGCATTTGTTAGACCGCCTGAAACCAGGGGCTCGTTTCATAAAGAGGCCTAAATTTTGGGCCTAACTTTAGTCTAGTCCGAGGACTTAGACCAAAACTTAGTCGGGCGTATTTTGCATTTCATAAAGCGGCGTAACTAGAGGCGTAAACTTTAGACTATAGCTTTGGCATAAGTCCTTGACAACGCAGCACTGCACATGCATAAATTGTTTGTATATTTCTCTGTTATGTACTTAAAATTTTAAGATTTGATAAATTCTTGTTTCAGTATGTATAAAGGTTAACATTTGTAAATAATATTCTTTTTCCTTCAACAATTTACCGAACAAAAAGCACATCAAAATAAATTATACATAAAACATTTAACGGAAACCAATGAATGGTATTAGTGTATATGATTTTCTGGATTACCAGCGCAAGAAGTATAATTATTTAGCGTCAAACACACATGTAAATCTTAAATGAAATATCCGTATAATACATGTATAATGTTTCATTATTGACCTGCATTGTTTCTATTTATGTACATAGACTGCTAAAATATACACCAATGTAAACTATTTTTTTCTTTTAAAGCGGGTCCTTACTCGGCATTATTTTGGTTGAAGTACATTACTTGTGTAATGTGCTGAATAGAATTATCAATATATCATTTTAAGTAACTAGGAAGTCCAAAATATATGTGTTAACTTATTACATTTATCATATTAAAAATTTTGAATTTACTGGGTCGGTGTAAATTTACAAGTTGCATATTTGTAAATTTTATGGTGAAATCCAATTTTCTGCGCATTTCAAGTGAAATAAATTTTAGAGGTTCTAAAACAAAATTAATGCATTCTTGTTTTCAATCATTTCGCAATGTTTTGTATTTTTAGCGCAATATAATATATTATTATCACTATTATACATGTGAACATGTATTATGATAAGTTACACTTTCTGTTTCAAGTATTGAAAAATTATAATTTGTATTTATCAAATCAATTTGAATTGCAGATTTGTCTAACTCTAATTAATATGTCATCATTCTTGTAGTTTAAAAACCCTGTATCAATAACATATCTTCACTTTAAAAAGAGAATCACAAATCAAGTGTGTGATTGTGCATCATCGGCTTCGATTACTTCATTCAATATTAATGCATCTACTGGTACATACATCGTAGGTTATAAAAATATACTGTTCATATACAAAAAATAAAAAAAAAATAATAGCTATTTTCTCGTGGGCAATCTTAATGAGTGTCGCCTTTTCAGAAGATGTTGAAAAATTGTTAAAGGATTCTCCCCCCCCCCCCCCCCCCCCCCCCCCCCCCCCCTCTTCCGCAC
>WFKH01007768.1:57031318-57052215 GCA_016163765.1 Magallana hongkongensis | reverse complement strand
CCCACGGTCGGTCTCGCTTCTCTTACCTCCCACGGGAGGTAAGAGAAACCCACGGTCGGTCTCGCTTCTCGCTTCTTCAGAGGTAAGAGAAGCGAGACCGACCGTGGGTTTCCGACGATGTCTTTGGAGCTACTTGAATAAATCTGATTCTGGCTCTTCAAAACCGACAGAGTTGTAATTATAATCATCCGGCATGTTTCTATAGTATCTAGATAAACGCCTAGTCCAAATAAAAAGGTGGAACAAATTTATCCGTACATATTTTCATTAACTTACTGCTTCATTACCGATTCATACTTTTTTAATGATTTTTTTTTTGTTTTTTGTTTTTTTTTGGCTTTTAACAACCAGTACATGTATTTTTGAAATCGGCATACCCGGTTATTTCATAAAAAAGGGGAAAAATCAACTTTCTACATTGATGCGTACATTGTTTTAAAATCCTTTGTTTATTAAAGAAGAGAATGTTTGTAATTCAAGTTTATAACGGGGACTTTACACAGTAAGTGATTTTGAAAAAAAAATTACGCACGCATGCAAAATATTACATTAACAAGCGTTTAAATAACTTTATTCTGACATTCTTAAATTTTCTATATACATTACCTTTTCATGCGATTAAAAGAAATATGTATTCAAAATATTCCAACTGTTTCGGGATTCGAACCCAATCAAAAAAGTCCGACACGTTTACTCTCTATTCTAACTGCGTTACCACTCGACTAATCTAGACATGACTTTTAGTGGGGGAATTTAACACAGCGTTCTTAGATTTCAAAGGTATTAAGGATTTTACCCAAAAGTTAGATTTTTTAAAAATATGCCTCTATGAAACAAAAATCGGAAATGGCAGTTTTCAAGAAATTGTCTTACTCTAAACGTTAAGATTAAATTAATTTTGTTTCAAGGAGGCAGTTTTCACAACAATGAGGATTCCTATTTCATTAAGCGTGAATTCTGCCACATTTGTCTGTGTAACCATTTTCAATTTTATATAATGGTCTTATTTAATATAAACTTTCCACATAAAATTCTACACTGCTTTAAATACAACGTTGCAAGCAAAAAAAAAAAAAGAATGACATCAAATTTAAATTCTCTATTTTATCTGCAACTCCTTTAGGGAAAATTAGCATAGGAACTGCAACACCTTCTTTCTAGGTCAAAATATAAGACTCCCGATAGAAGTATTCCAAACAATACAATTAATAACTCTTTGTTAAAAGAGATATAACACCCAAACCCAACAAATACGGGTATTTGTGCGCAATAAAAAAACCTTAAAGTGATGACCTCACTAAATTACGAAAGCCGAATAGGGCCACATAAAACAAATAAAAAAATATTAAGATCTCGTTATTACGAGTTTATTATCTCGTTATTACGAGAAAAGATCTCGTAATTACGAGAAAGGATGTAATTTCGAGAAAAGATCTCGTAATTACGAGAAAAGATCTCGTAATTACGAGTTAATTATCTCGTAATTACGAGAAAAGATCTCGTTATTACGAGTTAATTATCTTGTTATTACGAGAAAAGATCTCGTAATTACGAGTTAATTATCTCGTTATTACGAGTTAATTATCTCGTTATTACGAGAAAAGATCTTGTAATTACGAGTTAATTATCTCATAATTACGAGAAAATATCTTGTTATAATAACATACATAGTCATAGTAGTTATTATTTGATTTTATTGTGAAAAAATACATTTATAATAAGTGTTCCTTGTTCATAAGATCTAAACGTACAAGTCGATTGGTTCACCCTTTCAGTCTTTTTTTTCTTTCCAGAAACGTGAATTCAATTTTGATTATTTTTAAATAACAACGATCATTATTTATTAATTTCTACATAATATGATCGGATTTGACATATTATCTTACATTAATAAGTGGAAAGAACTTCGTGTAATTTTACTTTTCAACGTATTTTTACAATCCAACTCTGAAGTAAAAACTTGGTAGTCCTAGTCATAAAAACACAATTATATTAGTTACAGTTAACTATATAGTTTCAATCATAGATATACCGGATTTAGCTCGGATTATGTTTTATATATTCATACACAACCTATATTGAAAATAATTGTTTGTGTATATTAACATTTTGGAGTCTAAAATTTCTTTCACTAATTTAATGAATTTCTTAACATATGTTCATCATTTTACATAAAGAGACCCAGAGAGTACATGTAGAACAATGAAACGCACCATTTTATATAGATCTTTTCTCGTAATTACGAGATCTTTTCTCGTAATAACGAGATTATTAACTCGTAACAACGAGATAATTAACTCGTAATAACGAGATCTTTTCTCGTAATTACGAGATCTTTTCTCGTAATTACGAGATAAATAACTCGTAATAACGACATCTTTTCTCGTAATAACGAGATAATTAACTCGTAATAACGAGATCTTTTCTCATAATTACGAGATCTTTTCTCGTAATAACGAGATAATTATCTTGTAATAACGAGATCTTTTCTCGTAATAACGAGATAATGAACTCGTAATAACGAGATCTTTTCTCGTAATTACGAGATAAAAATATTTTTTTACGTGACCCTATTTGTCTTTCGTACTAAATCCATCATTAAATACACAATCTATTGTTAGATTTTAATTATGTGCTATAAGAGGTATAAAGGGGAGATTATCCAGCTTTATACCGCATCTTGTCAAACAGTTCTGTTGATAGAAATAATTGAACACTGATGTATTAAGAAGCTTTGTTTCTAATTATTGTTATGACACCCTCATGACGTAATTTTAATTACATGTACATGTGACCCAAGAAAAGAAACACGTGTTTGTTGTTTCGAACTTTATTTTACATTCAGTTGTAAATTGCGCATTCTCAAAATTTACACATACAGTTGAACATGTAGCTTATTTTATTTGAATATATAGGAGAGTAATTCGCAGTAAGTATTCATTTGGATCTCATTGATTTAACAGTACAATCGATTTCGAGCCAGATACCCATATCTACGGCGCAAACACGTGAACGGTTATTTTCGGAATATTAATGTAGATTGCTTTTCAATCAAGGTAAGCTCATCAACAAAAGGTGCTTAATCTTAACTCACATGACTGTAAGAATATACAGATCTATCGAAGAGAGAACGATCCAATTGTTAATACCTAATTCATTTGATAAAAAAAAAGTATATGGAATATAAAATTTATTACATTTTTGTCGAAAACAGCAATTGCGTATTCCTTCAAAATATTTTTTTTTCTGTAAAAAAGAAATATATTTTACGGAATTCTCTTAAGAGTGCTTTAACATTGCAGTTAATTTTTTAAAAAAAGGTCATTAAATTACGTGCATTAGTTAGTAACTTGCCACTTGTACACATCATTACACTGCATTTTAACTATTTCTGACTATTTTTTTAAAAAAATAAGATATGTTTTTATTCATTATTATTTTATTTATGTTATTTTTGTTATCATTTATCATCGATTCTTATTTATTATGTAGGTAAATTGTATAACGAATTTAAAATTCATTTGAAGAGTTTTCAAATATCGTAATCTTTAGAAAGCTGGGCGTATGCTTGGTTTTTTCAAACCGGACTCGTGTATGTTCAATGTGTACACACGTCGGGATAAAGAACATTTAAATTACATGTACCTAGAACAAATTAAAGAGACTGATTATTTTGCTGCCTATGAGAAATAAAAACCAAAAACGTTTTTCTTAAAACGACAAGATTAATAAAACAAAAATATTAAGTCAATATTCCATACACATATTCATTGTACACGTAATTATTATTACAGAGTTTAAAACCTACTCACAAAACGGACTAAATCAAAAGTAGTAAAACTCGATAATTGTTAATGAAACTGATACATTAATTTTTACGGGGAAAATAACAATTCGTTGTGACTTCGACCAATAAACAAATTAACGGTCTTTTAAAACATTAAATCCAGTACAAAAATAATGAATTTCTCTATATATGTAAAGATAACATACGCAAATACGCATATATACAAAATAAGGGGACAAAAGTCGATTAAGGAGGCTGGATGGTCAACAAATTAACCATCAGATCTGCCTAAAATTTTAAGATACGATTTGTTTAGCTTTAAACTATTATTTAGTAAAGGAAAACTCCATATATTTTACCTTTTAAATTTGGGTATTTTCCTATATTTTTATACAAAGCTCTCCTTCAAAAGGAAATCAATACAGTCTAAAAATGGCCACGACCATGGAGCCCTCTTAAAGAAAATAGAAGAATAATTCTAATGCATTTCAAAATAATGCATGATTATAACTGTAAATGTATACATTGTTGAATATTGTCATGTATAGTTTGAAATTAAATATTCAGAAAACTGAATTAGGCGTTTCGATACAAATTCAAATTATATACAAACTGTCAAAAGCATGAGTATTTCGGTAAGTTCAATAAATCCCATATGTTCATCTTTCCAACATTCAAATTTTCCATCTAGATTCCAAAGTTACTCCTCTTTATAACCCGAAATTTAAACATTCAAAATTAACAATTTTGGTCGGAATTTCTATTCGGAAACTCTTAGCGCCTTTTCCACGGCGGACTTTCGAACTCCTCGCCGTTTTCCCCTACGGTCCGTGATTCCCGAACTCTTGACGATTCGGACTTCCACCCCAGCATCTCTCAACGTTTTGGTCAGGGACGAGATGTACCGAATAGCCAGTCTGAGGGTGGCGATTTTGGACAACTTTTGGTGTTCCCCGAGGTTGGATTTGGGGACCACTTTTCGGAGATCGTCGAAGGCGTCATTTAACATGTGCATTCTATTCCTTTCCCTCACTGTAGCTCCCAGTCTCACCATATCCACAGGTTTGGTTTTGTCCGGGTACTTGATCTCGTGAATATGTTTATTTTGTAAATCAAAGTCATAACAACTGGCCTCCCCGGGGGATGTGTCCTGATTCAGACACTTGGGCTCACTGGGTTGTTCGTAATAGTAGTCATTTTGTATAGGTATGTCGTATGACATCCCATTATTATAGTGAGGTTCCACCTCATACTGTTCGTTGTACTCACTCCACCCCGTATTCACATCGTCAAAATTAGTGTAACTATATTGTTCAAAATATTCCCCCATCGCAGCAAATGTCTCACAAGCCATCTTTACGACTGCATAACTTAATTACCATCAATTGTTTGATCGCCTCAATGTACGTAATGTCGGTCGTGGGGGCTTAGGCGGAGTATTTAAGTAGCTTAGTAAATTCGCAATCATTTTCTCCATCTTTAAATATATATGATGGAATTATAAACAAAAGTAATCATTTTATATCTCGCACTGCGCAGACAATTCGCGACGATCGGACCGGGCTCTCTCGATGAAAGCCGCGGGGGCGCGCGTGCAGGGCTCCAGTTTCCCATCTCTCTCGTGTAGGTGTTGTTATAAGGAATTGGCTCTTGAAGGAATTCGTGTGAAATGGGGTGTTTGGGATAATAGAAAAATAAACCAGTTTCTCTGAAAGATTAAGATGAGGAGAATTAATAGCAATTAATTGTTTATATTACAATATCATAGATTTCAATGACGTATGGCGGAGTATCGCGTGCAATCGTGTTGACAGTCGGCAACGCTTAATCCTCTGTTTACATATTTCTTTTTATCCGTATTGCAGTAACTTGTATTTGATGATGGGGATGTCTTAACTCAACACACACTAACCAGAATCCTACCTTCTGTTCGGCTCCAGCTGAGAATTTCATAACACGAGGACTGTACCGAACTCTCGCGTAATCGAACACCCCTCGTCACGTGCGTTCGCGACATGTTTGACGGACAGATTGAAATTTTATATCGTTTTCTGGCAAAAAAAAATCGTGAGATTTAATTTCTAAAAGTACGAAATTAATTTAATGCTTAAAATCTATATCACGACGGATTCCTATTTTATCATAGAACATCATTTTAATTTTTCTAGATTGTAAATTTTAAACCTCCGTGCGAAATGGGATAGGTTATCGATAGTCATTTCAATTAAAACTTTTTTCTTTCTTTCTTGTATTTTTTAAAATGTATTGATATTGTTATGAAACGCATAACCATTAATGTAAAAATTTACAAATTCAGAAACCTTGTTGACAAATTACCATAGAGTTGTCGCTCTTGCTTTGAGTAAAATATACACGCAATAAACCAAAATGAATGAGGACGTTAAAAATATACGAATCTCTGAAATTAAAGACTTTCCTTTTCTTCCGACCAGTGTACTTGTTAACTTTCTCTGGATTATGTTCGCGATTCTAGATATAAAACCCACGCACCTGCACATCACTAAACATTTACTCCACTAGGTATTTACATAAAGCTATCTGTCACCCAATCAGCTGTCGGCGCAAGAAATCTCGCCAACCAATTGTCTGGCAGTCCCTTTTTTAATGTGTAGATAAGCATCGCTGTTTATGCTTGTATTTTCGCTGTTTTATTTCTTTTGGACGATATATTTGCTATCGTTACACACAATCAAAGACTTGGTGACGAAACCGTTTTTAACATTATTCAAATCTTTTGCGTTGGCGATCCAGTTTCTAAATTGATTGATGCTTGCGACCAGAACACCGGGCCATGTCTTAGAAATTGGTTGGACTGTTGGCCATAAAATCGTATTAAATCATACTTTACATTACGGCGCATCATTAGCATTAATAGCAGGGCCCGGCTTTCTTTCGCTATTGACCATTACTTAAAAGTGGCCAACCTGAGGTCGACCATTTTTCTTGTGTGCAAGAGGGAAAAATTCAACCGCGTCTTCTCCCTCTTCCAAATCCCGATAAAATCTCGCGAGATGGTGTCGTGTCGAGGATGCCGTTTTTTTAAAAATTCACCTGCGATGAGGAAGATAACCCTGTCTTTGTTTATAAAAGTTCATCAAAAGAGAGAAAATTTAGATAAGAATCGTTGCCGTTAGATATAATAAAATCCATTGTGGTTTGCTTAAAAAATTAATCTTTCTTAATAAAGATGTTCCTTTTTCCCCTTGATGCCTTTATTTTCGGATAATGCATCGCAAAACGTGCACCGGCCAATCATAAAAGTATTTTATAGCAATATTCCGTTTTTCTCTTTCCTGTAGTAATCGTGTTCTGATTGTT
The DNA here is from genome assembly GCA_016163765.1 of Magallana hongkongensis. Classification (NCBI taxonomy): domain Eukaryota; kingdom Metazoa; phylum Mollusca; class Bivalvia; order Ostreida; family Ostreidae; genus Magallana; species Magallana hongkongensis. Next base: position 57,045,089 of record WFKH01007768.1, on the reverse strand, counting down.
TAAGAAATCAGTGTGTGTCAACATTTAAATTGATCTTGTGAGACTGCTAACTAAAGACTGCATTAAATTCCACAAACAGTTCATTGAAATCAATTAATTCGAAATCCTGTAATGTCCGAAGAGCGCGTTTGAAAATATTATTCTTGGGGATGATGGTGTTTCGGGCACCTGCCCGGGTATTAGCCTGATTCGATAAAAAGCTTCCCCACGGACTGACCCGTGTGTCCCCACGCCGTCCCGCTCTGACCACTACTGACCACTGGTCATTATGCCTTAGATCTCTTAAAGTTTTTATTATTTAATTTGTACCCTTCACGGGGCCTTTAGAAATGGAAAAGACGTCTCCGAAGCTTGCTCTCTTCAAACTAGAATCCCCATTAATAAAACACACTAATAAAAACGAACTTACAAATTCCTCTCCCCAGTACCCTGTATCTCATCAAGTAAAAAAAATATCAAAAGAGAGGAGGGGGAGAACACTTCACCTGCATCAGGGCAACTTGACTCTCACCTGTCGCTGAAATTGACATTGGACACCTACCGGTGCTCGACCTGGCCGGAGCCGGGTCAGCCTCTAACGGTCATGTCCGAAGAAGTGACCAGGGTCCGGCCAGTGCGATGCTTGACCGCTGTGGACCCCTCGAGTTTACAAAGAGACTGACCGCGCTGCAAAAAAGGACATTGTCCGAGCGTGCGGACTAATTAGTGGGTGTCTGACGGGTAGTTTTCTTAAGTTTAATATCCAGAGAGTATGACCAGGCACGGGGTAGGAATTAACGATCAGGATAAGGGGGAAATTGATCGCATTTCAAGAAAACAAACATACTAATTGTCCGGCCCTCTAAAAAGAGTACAAAGTATTAGCCCGGCGTTTGATGTTGTCTAGGGTTTTCTTTACTTCGCTCTTGGGGATTTGCTGACATACAATATTTATTTTGACTGGTAATAAAATTTCACGCACAAGGTTAAGGTTTTGGTTTTCAAACTTATAAATTTCAATTTGAAGAAGAAATTGCAGCATTGATCGCATTGTTTTAGGGAGGATTTACAAAAAAGCGATGTGTATATCCCTGTCCATAATATCAAATCAAAACAAAAGTCATCTTGCTTTCTCCTCCACAGTCGCCAGGCTGCCAAAAATACAAAGATAAGTCGCGAACAAGTTTTTTCTATTAATTGAATTCTGTGGTTGAACGATGTGTATGAAAGACAAGTATGCATAATCCAAAAACATTAAACACTATAAAAACCCCGCAAAACTTTCATAATAAAAAGAACATTTATTTGGCACATCTGACATGTTTCAATGTTTGCCTACCCGCTTACCTTTCAGATTAATGAGAACAAAAAACATAGGATGCAACCTGATCACCGCAAGGCATGCTGGGAAATTAAAACCATGTAATGGCTAACACAAATAAAATATTACAGAAAGGAGGACGCGTGCTCTAACCAGCTCTGTGCTACACAAATCTCTTTATTCGCCAGAAATCTTAAAATTTAAATCCGAGTTCCAAAAATCACAACGCTTTTTTTCCTCTCCGAATTCTGTATGGTATACACATGCATTTTCTTTTCTCCTTTAAAATATATAATAGATAGGAGTCTGACGGTACTAAGACAATAAGACAAAAAAGGTTGTTTTTAGGGGAGGGGGCGTTTTCAAAATATATTTTTAAGTATTGCTAATTATTTTGTTTTTGTTTGTTTGTTGCATGTCATGAAACAATTCTTTTTTCACAAGACAATAAAATATAAGTTAAAAACCCAACATTTTTTTCATAATGGAATTTAGATATTAGTTACAGGTATGTGTCCAAAAAAAACCCCGTTTGAAATAATAATTTATTTCATGATCCCGTAAAGCTATTAATCGATTATGACCGAAGCATGATCCATCGGACACAATAAAACGATGAAATGTTCTGCTATCGACCAATACCTCCAGGGGTATTGTTGGGCAGTATCATGCAGGCATGGCCGATCCCTCTATCCAACAATGTCCTCAGAAAAACCAGCACGCTGATGCACCCATTGACGAGAGCCCTGCTCAAAATGCATCATAGGTGAAAAGGTCAGAATTTCTAAAAGCAGGATAGAATTGAATTAAGGGGACATTGTAATTGTTCGTCCGGCTCTCGCCGACAATGGTTGATCTTCAGTCTCTGTAGCTAAGAATAAACCCTGTAGACTAGACTTGTTTCGGCTATAAGCGGAACATTCTATCTATTAACACGGCACATCCTGAATTTAATATCGGGACAGAAAAAGTTTTTTTTATTTTTTAACTTTTTTTGCAAAATATTGTATATACATCTAATGCCGTTATAAAATATTGTGCTAAAACCTTGTACAAAAATTAAAGAAATCATTTATAATAATAAATGTTATCAGTATGTTGAAGTATTATCATTGACTGCAATTCTACACTCAAAAATTCCTTTGTTGCAAAATATTGTATATATCTAGTGCCGTTATAGAAATATATTGCTGAAACCTTAATTGTACAAAAATTAGAGAAATCATTTCTAATGATACATGTAAATGTTATCAGTGGGTTGAAGTTTTATCATCGACTGCAATTCTACACTCAAAATTCCTTTGTTGCAAAATTAATTTACCAAATGGAGAAAAAAATGGAAAGAAGGACTAAATAGCAAACACACACGACTGTAATCAAGTTCTGGTAGAAAGCATCCATCTAACACAACCAGCAATAACAAGACCAGAACAAGCAGTGCAGTCAAAACGTTAAACGACTTTCTTGATAAAGTATGACATAATCTTTGAAAATTGCATAAAATGGGATCAGGAAGTCATGTAGCAAAATTAATTAATCTTCAATTAATGATACTGTTCTCTAAGCGAGGTGACAATGTTCGGAAGATGAATGGTTTTAGAGTGACCGCACGAGAGGGCTAAATTCCGCGCGACGCATGGCGGACACGTGCGGACTATTTGAACACGCCACTTGTTTGCCTACGCCGCCCGGCACGCGTATAAAATGGCTCGTGCTTATGGGGCCAAAACTGTAAGATAAATATCTTTTACAATCTCGTCCGTCCAAAATGTAAATATTTTTTGTGGAGAGTGCTTGACAAAGTTCAAAAGCTTTGAACAAATATCAAATTAATATTGCCAATGCTTCGCGTATCGTTATGAAATAGGTTTAGGACTTAAATTGTTGATTTAGGACCCTTCAGCGACCCACCAGAACTCGAGGGGGTCAATTTCAAACGCTTCAATATTTTTATGCCAAAATGAATAATTTCTGAAAGTTCAGGTATTTCATATAACTGTATTTAAAACGGAAAGGCAAACAACCGCCAGCTTTCATGTCAACAGACCTCGGCTATCAGTTAATATCAAATCTGTTTTGACTTCCTCTACTTCGTTTAAAGTAATACTTTCTCTATTTACGAGTAAATCATATCAAATTTGCCATTCCTATCAGTATGCAAGTTAAATGGCCATTTGTGTTTGTTTACAAATGATAATCAGAGGCGTCTGTCGTGTCAAAATTGTTTTAAGATCGAGACTTCAAATAGCCAAGTTTACTAATTTCAAGGAACCTTCCGTGACGTTTTAAAATGTTTATACGATAACTGAACAATTTTATTTGATTTGATCGAAATGGCTACTTAACCATTCATCGTATATGCATGATTTGGAGAGAGAGAACAAAAAATACGAATTTTAATGTTCTCATTACTATTAACTTTGTTAATGAGAAAACGCGAAATATTTAGCGAATTGTCCCAGATGCGATGTTGGAAGAATCGCTTATTCTAGCAATGAAGTCAATTTATTAGCAATTACTTCATAGACGAAGAAAGCGCTCTCTGATAATTTAGAAAATTTTACGACATTTCTTAATTAAGAAAAACAACCCATTTACAGTTGTAAGTCTGCATTAATTCTCCGCTTTTTTGCGGTGGCTTTAAGCGCCGGGGATGTGTAGTACCCCTAAAGAATGGGGAAACGGGGGTAAGGCATTGTTATGGCCGTGATAAGTGGGATAAATCAAAGGAGTTTTGTGGAAATCATCATTAAAATTTCAAGTTCTCCAACCCGAGATTTCCTTCCAGCCATTGTTCTTTGGCTTCCCTTTTCTTTGCTACATTGGAAGAGAATTTAATGCACGCGACAATGTTACCAATTAATTGTTTCATCCCCGCACGTGCGGGGTTCACAATAATCCACTCCGGTCCTTCACTGAGATGTCGGGCGATAAGGATGGATTACTTTCAAAATCTTATCGAAAAAAATCTCGCTCAATCGGGAAAAGAATAAACTAACACACTTTCTCTCGGATATTGTTAAGAACTCGTACAAGATTCTATTTATGTACCCCCCCCCCCAAAAAAAAAAATCTATTCAGAAGCGAGTGTAAAATAGAATGAATAAATCCATTCGAATAAAATTCCACCCATTCTCGATCTCCATACCATTAACATATTTCTTGAATTCAACACAAATCAATTATCACTGTAAGATATAAAAAGTAATTTTTCACGCAAAACAGGGAAAATAATTAATCTTTTTGCTATACTTGAAAACCGTCTGAATTCAAATAAACCCCCTAATTTTTGGAGAGAGATGGAAAAAAGGAAAACAAATGCAGTGACATAATGGGACTGTAGGATTGTTCAATTAAATGTAATTCCACAGAGCTCCCTGGAGGCTGTACTAGAAGAAACAAGAAACAAAAGAAAAGGAAATACTTCAATTCTCGACGTGAGAATAGCCAATTTCCAAAGTTACTATAGCAGATCTTTTTGCGGTAGGGGCACGCACCTGCTACCACGTGACAGGGGGAATGGAGCCGGACCCGCTACTTTAGATGTGATACCACTGAGTTGGATGGGGATAATTACATATTACCCCGGGATGCTGGATTGAATTCCTGAAGCGGTCTTAGTCATCCTGCCAGCATTTTTCACTTTTCTGTGTCTGTAATACACGGTAATTACTGGGGGTGGGTCTGCAGTTCAATACCGAAAAACCTTGGTCAGGATCCTAGAAACGTTTGAATCTGTGCAGCGGAGGGTTGTGGAAAGGACCGGGCTTCAGCCATAAAACTTACAAAGCGTATCAGAAAAGACTAGATTTTTACAGGCTAAATTGCTTGTGTTCGTTTAATTAGATCGACATTAAATCTTATATTCTCCGTAGCGAATTGCCCGTTTTGTTTTCCAAGTCAAGGATCCCCTGCCCAGTGAAGCGGCCGGATGCACGTGCGCACAGCGGTCAAGGGACGGCAGCCATATTTTCTCTTTCTATTATCAACGATTCTTATTTCAAAGAGAATAATAAATTATTGAGATTTTCTTGAATTTTAGTGCATTTAATACCCTCTAATTATGGAAAAGTATGCATGAAAATTGTTTTCTTATATCTGAAACAGATGTCGTTCGGAACTCTTCGAGACGTATCATTTGGTATGGTGTGCGCGTGCAATGTCTGAATGATCACGTCAGAATTATATTTGAATTCATAAAAGATATTTACGTGCTCATCAGTTAATACCGGGTACCTCTGTCCTTCTCAAATAGATGATTAATAGAAAAGAATGAAAACGCATTTGTCTTTTTCGCTTGACTGCGCATGTGCGACATGTATCGCGAGCCAATTATAAGGAAGTTGATTGATCATTTATCTAGAAATTTTTTAATATTATTTTTACGAAATGTCGAGAGCAAAAAAGCATCAATCTTGTAGCTGAACTTGGAATTGAAAGAGGTCACTTTCCGACTGATTAACTCTCCTCAATGACTGTAATTTAGCCTTCACGATCTTTTTAGGTCCAAGATAAATGTATTTAATGCTCATGAATGTCTTTTTAAAAGATGAATGTTAGAAAAATGGGTCCTGGCCATCTTAAGATCTATCGTGTAGCTTCGTAGGTCGCATAGATTAGTTCTTGATCTCAATATATAAAGAACATATGCAATATCTTTGAAACGGCGAATTGACAAAACTGTAGAAAAATGAATAAATATCAAAACAATTAGCATTAGAACTTAGAAATCATAACGTCTTTTCTTTTTTATATACCGACTACCGTGATCGCAAAAATTCATGTATCCCTCTATATTCATTTATATGGTATCATTCTTTACAGTGAGTTTTTCCTGTTCTGTCTTTAAAAATTGTTATTAAGTTAAGACATGCATGCTGGCGATGAGTTCATCACCTGTCGATGATAAGATGATCTACCTTAAATGTTACGTTATTTGGCGTACTTTTCACCTCCCACCCACATACCTGCCAATTACCTCGATTCATTCTAAAAACAAATTAAATATTCACAGACCAGCGGTCTTTTGCGGTTTGTGTAATGGATATCATCTGTTCTTTAACCTCTCTTGACTCCGTAATACAAATCTATGGGTGACAATGATCGGACTCGTGATTCAAGAAAGCGCCAGGCATGTGCCAAAATCCCAGTCCCGTAGTAGACGCTGAACTGCGTTTTCAATTAAGCGGAAGGTAACTGACTACTTTTGGCAGCTATTAACACTAATGTTAAAACCCAAGTCCCCCTGCTCGCTCAGCGCCCGAGACTCCGGTACCCGGGCATTGTGCTGCCCGTCTCCAGTTTGACTTTTAATGTGTCAGGGTAGTTTAGCGGGGTAGTGCAAACAGTAGAAATAGGATGGACGACTGGTGAAATGTAGGCAGTTAACAAGAGATGAAGAGGGGGTTTTGTTATAAACTGTCCATTCTTTGTTCGAACTGAGACAGACTATGCTATTTACCGCGACCCGAAAGGAAATCTTTATCTTAAGTTCAAACCACTCGAGAACTGCTTGAACAAAACGTTCGATTCGGTTTTAAAAGCGTTAATAAAGAGTACGGGTTATTCAAAAAGTCACCTTTCAAATATATGAAGTAGGGGAGTTTTTAAAGAAAATGTTTTCTCATAGATCTGCAATAATTATTCAAATAGAAATTACCCTAAAAAATGTAACGTCATTTATAATTTGATTTTTTAAAAAACATAGTGGATTCTGGGACTGACTAGCAAATAACTTTGAATAATTTTAAATAGATGCCAATTTCTAAAATAAAAATTAGGGATCTTTGAATTTTTTTTTTTAATTTTCCACGAGCTGTGCTTTCAAATTTAAAAAAATATTGAGATTTTAATTAAAGATATTTATAGAATCATTTACTTTTACGTTTCCTTTACGAATGATTTAGAGAAACAAATATATCTTTTAAATTTACAATTTCAAATTATTAGTACATAATTTTGATTTTATATATGCATACAAATGTTTATATACGATATACTTTAACTAATATGAATTGGTAAACACGGCTTGATTGTAAAATAAAAGTATCCATAAAATATTGATGCAGAAAATCCCGACAAAAATACTGTACAAAAATTTGCTTATAAAAACATCAAATTTGTTCATGGAGTGTTTTTACAATCCAATCAAAAACGGATCCTCCAATCAATTCTAGTAAAATTCATTACTAAATCTATTAACCAATTCATTTTCTTTTATTCTTCTTTTATCTTTAAAAAATATTATTTTAATATTCAATTATTACTATAAATTTAAAAAAAATAACTACTATCTTTCCCTCTTTTTTCTAAAAGTAACGTGAAAATCGTTCCTCGTTCACAATAAATCATTATTTGTCTGACCTTAAAAGTTCTTTGAATATATATATACGTTAGTTGTAAATATTTTTAATATCATGTCTTATATCTTAGCTGTATAGCATAAACTGTTCTCGTACATCATCTTTTCATCTTTTCCATTCAAAAGGGTTTTTTGCGAGAAAAAAATTGCTCATTTCAATCAACATTGAAACTACTTCACAATATGACCACAGCAATTCCGTATCTCAGTTGTTTTCAATTCACCCCACCATTTCTAAGGAAAAAATCCTTTATTTATTGAACATTTTATCCAACTTCTACATTTTCAGCAAATAGTATGTTATCAACAACATAACACCATTGTGGAAGATTCATTTATTATATGTGCATTCTTTGAACAATTGAAAACCGACGTTATTCTGATATGCACAACATTTACGGTGTATATTGAAAATATGTATGATTTACTGAAATAACCGTACATATTTTGATCTGTTCTTTTCGGGTCGGCTTTATTTTTATTTTTTATGATTATCAAGACCACCTCTAATTGAACCATCACTTTTCTTAAAAAAAGAATTCATTGTAGGGAATGATGATAATGATAATGATGATGAAATTCTGTTTTTATTCTGCTTATCAATCAAAATATTTTTTTCCGTAAACGAAGAGATGTTATTGAGAGAGAGAGAGAGAGATTTCTTTTTCTGTAGCCATCTGCATGAATTAAAAACATTCATCTATTCCGTTGTTCTCTCTTCCCATGATCACGTCACGTCAGCCAGAATAAGACAACTCATTTAATTGGGAATAGAGGGATAAAATAAATTGTTATTATTCTTAATAAATTAGATTCTGACCTAATTACCTGTCAAATTTAACCGTATCAGACCTCCAGTGAACTGTGTAACGCGGGGTCTGGTCGGGGGGAGAGTCTTTACGCCGCGTTAGTTCATGGCACTGATTGCGGAGTCGGTCGTAATGGACGATCGAGAGCTACTGATAGGTTTGCTTCAGGCTGCAATTATCACCCTCTTCCTAGATTCTTAGGTCTCCAGATCGTCGCCACAGGTAAAATACAAGGACGAATTACATTGGAATAATAAAGACAATTCATTCTAATTTTATTGTGATTTATATGGCCACTTTCGGTTTCCATTCTAAAATTCAGAAAATGAACGACCAGTATTTGTGAAATGAATTTATTAACGTTGCAAAGTTTTGGGTTTTTTTTTTTAAATTCCTATAAATAGTTTTGAATATATCTCTAAGTAAGAAAATAGGCGTGGGCTGAGAAAAAATATATTCGTGCTATACTTTATTTATATACGCAAACAGAAATCCCGATTAATTATACTGTGTAGTGAAAAAAATTACTGGACCGTTAATAGATGAAAATAAAAATCTACGGTCTTATAACTTTTTAATAGTGTTTCATTTACTTTGGTCAAGTTTCTCTGATTCATACAATCACAGGTTCCCGCTAAAATAGAGAGTGCTCTAACATTGCTCAATACCCGCTTTTTCTGCCTGATTTGCTGAGGTTAGAGCGATTTTCCGGCTGGTTGTTGGTCACTGCTATTACACCGCCCCTTGTCGCGTGCGCGCCCCGAGCGCTGAATAGCGATAAACCTTGTAACTGTTCGCTGTTTATTTACCAAACGTTAAAGGTAAATATCAAGGAAGGATTGGTTTAACTTGATAACAATCATCTTATAAAAACATTTCATGATTTTATATCAAAATATTTTCTGTTCTTTTGAAGTTTTAAAACCAAGGTCAGTTGAACTTTTCTGATTGAAAATCAAGACTTCCGAAAAGTGTAAAAGTGGTCTTTCCTGAATGGAACAGTTATTTTAGGTTAAAGAACATGAAGTTTTTATCCTACCCTGTATTTAATTGATCAAACTTGACTATTCACCCTTATAAAATTCAATTCACAAATATTAAAGATAAGAAAAATCAATTGTTTCTCGGATATTTAGATAAATTGCAGACATAGAGACGAACGGCGATTATTTCTTTCTTTTCTTTGTTTAATTTCAAGAACCTCTCCTTACAACACCAAGGAACATTGCAGTATGCCGAGTAAATCAACCCTCCATAAAACATATTGAATTGAAGCAGGATATACACAGATTACTAATTCACGTTAAACGAGCAGTTCCAAAGCCGGAGCAAAGGGTTGCGGTAATCCGGGATTTTGGCGGGCGTTGGAGGGGATTTAGGGATTTTGTAATGGCGGTTTTTAAAATCCTGACAGGTGCCCGTTACAACAGTTGTTTTGTGAAGAAAATATACCGAAAAAAGTCTCAAAGAAAATATGCTGCGCTTGATATGTAAGCAAAATGTGCTATAAGAGTTACCACTTTTTATTTATCTAAATTCTCTTTCACGGGTTTGGTGCGAAAGTTTGATGATTCGGATTATGGAATTAGAATATTTTGTGCATTTTGATAATCCCCAGTATGAGAATTTAGTTTAAGCTGTATTGCAATGTCAGATGGTTGCACTTTTACGTATAAATAAACATTTCATGTTAAGAAATTAACTCGATGAATATTTGTTTTACTTCTATTTCTCGAGCCTTGAATACAAAGCTTTTTGATTGTGATATCTTAAAGAGAGGAAATATTTTTTTTTATTTTGAATTTAACATATTTTATTGTATAAAACACATACAAAAGGATCAGAAGCAAGCTCGTACAACTTACGAGTTCTTCTTCTTAAAATGTAATTTATTAATACACAACTGTCACAATCATAAGTATTCTTTGGATAGATTACAGTATAACATCAACAGCTAAATCTTCTAGTTTCATGAATAAGCGTCTAATTTATAAACATAGAAAAAATACAATAAGGCAATATAACTACAAAGTAGAAGGTTGTATCAATAATACTAGTAATCAATTCATTTAACCTTAGCAATCTATCCATACATTTAAATATTTCTTACAATTAAAAAAAGTGATACGTGGTTTGCGCCTTCACGCATTCCACAGAAACATAATGGGGAATCAACAAGATTGTGTGTACAAAGATCAGAACTCTAAGATTTTATGTCACTGATAGAACTTAAATTACTTTAGATATATCATTTATATAGGCAATTGATTTACAACGATGGAGGTATATATACCAGGATATACATGTAAATGCACCACACAACAAAGGATTAAAGATTATCATAATTGCATTCTTTCTACATTGATATTGTTCGTCGGCATCACTGCCTCCTCGTGTACTCGGGAACCCCATTTGATACTCTGGAAGAAATTGGCTGGATCTTTTCTTCAAGGTGCAAATAAAAATCGACTGTCGCCGTGTTTTGTCGCAACAGAACATGGTTATGACCGATTTATAATCTTTTATGTTGGGCGAATTTGATGCTTCCATAAAAATGAATGTCTTTGTGTTCCTTAGATCACAGACGCACAAAGAACTGGCCAAAGAGACGGCTGAATTATGGCCGTTCTTAGCGCAGGTTCCCCCGCTCCTCGGTTTTTATTCTCCAACTGCCTCGTGATCCTTCGCAAACATAGAGGGCTGTAAGGTAGATAGCAATGTCTGTGATCAGGATGAGCAGTAGCTAGAAATCTTATACGCAATATCAGTGGAGGCATCGGAAAAATAAATATCACTTAGAGATTAACTTCTGTTCGATTTTTGACAAATTTTCTGTATAGTTTGTGCTTTCTTGTTTTCTGTCAAAAGAGTGAATTGGAATAGGGCAGCTGTCAAATGACTATAGATAACAAATTCTCTCATAATTGCGAGAATGAGTAGATCAAGGAATTGAATTGAGAAACAGCATATAAAATTAAATACACTATAAGCTTGAGCCTGTGGATGACAGCACAGTTTTTATGAAGTATTGTGCATGCTTTTGTTGTAAATTAGAGAAAGTCTTTGAACATTTTTGAGCTGTAGAATGCATTGCAAACTTCCGATGATTCCCCCCCCCCCCCCCCCTTAATCAGGGGTCGCGTTTTTTCTTCTTCTTCTCACTAATCCGTGTAATTGATTCCACAAAGTATATGATATTCAATATTCGTGTCAATAATTGTTTGAAGTCAGTGACCCACACATAATGCGCGGGTTAAGGGGGCATAGCTGCAACAGCAGCGCTGTAGGTGTTCCCTGCACCCATCACATCGAAAAAATTGACCGTCCAGCACGCGCCCTACGTAACCCGCACGTGGAAAAATTGTCATAGAAACCAGTTTGATTGACACTAAACGAGGAAACAAAACGTTTTCTCGTTAATTTTCCTTTTTTAAACGACAAGTTATTTCCAGCAGACCTAGTGTTTAAGCGGGTTTTAATACGCGACACACGTAAGGGTCGCCCCAATCACGCCAAGATGACTGACATCTGAGGTCCGCCGTCTACCTGAAGACGAACCCGATACTTCTGAACCGGTGAAAAATCTCATTTTTTCCTGCAATGTATTACGTCCTTAACATGACTTTCACGTGAACATTTGGACAGTTACTGGTATTTTCTATAATAAATTAACAACAGCCCTCGCTTTTTATTTGACGGATAAAGAAATACCGCCCTCGAATCCTGCTTGTTAAAGCTAAAAATTTGAGAAATCCGTAATAATGTATAATCGCTATAGAATCGGAGTATAAAAAAGGAAAAAGACCTTTAATCAACAATTCGCAGACAAATGGCGCGCGCCGAGCATTCGTCAATGTCCGGCTTCAATGAACGATTAAGAATGATACAAAGTTTGATGAATAAAATGACATAAACGATGTCGTTAATTGTTGCCATAACAATGTTTCCATTCGACAGAGCTGACTTCAAAATCCCGATAAATATTTCTCCGGTGCCAAGTTAACCAACCCTCGCCATTATCGTCTTATTGTGGAAATAAATCGAATGATTTAAATCTATTATTTACGAAAATTTATTCCTTCTACTGGAAGTACAGAGTTTTTGTTTAGGATGAGGTCCCTTTGCCCCTACTTTATCCCTACTTGCTATGTATCGTGAATTAAGCTCCATGGGTCGTTACCGGGACATTAGTGTGGACAAAGATTGAATGAATTGTAGCACTGCCCTATGACAATTAATACCCTGTAATTATTCTGATAAGGAGGCACATTTGTTACATGGTGTCAGAATTTAATTCATGGAAAGAATTATGGTACATCACACTTTCTAAAGCACCCCCCCCCCCTTCCTACCGTCCAAGCGGGCAACATTTTAGGCATATTGCAATACTAACGTTCAAAACACAACGGCACTTCGTAGTAAATTTTTGGAGGACGATACACCCCCACCCCCTTCTCCAGCAGTAGAAAAAATTGCACTGATCGACTGAAAATCAAAATACTATTGAATTAGAATTAACCTGGAAGGGACTTACAGTAATTTTATTTTTCAAAGTTTGCTGTTCTCCAAATAAACTCTTGTTCAGACAGTTTTAGATTGGCAATTTAATTTATTAGAATTTTTTTTAGTTTTTCTTTAAAATTTGCCGAAGATGAATCGAAAACAAAACGGTAGTTCTGCGGTAAAGAAAGGTATAAAATATCTTAACAACTTCCGTTGTGATATCTGCCCATTAGGATGCAAAGTAAGGAGCACCAGTTAGCCATTTCCTAACTGATAAACAAATGATTGGCTCTTCTATAGATAGAGATTATGATACCATTGCGATGTGGACATTAAAATTAATTGTAACATCTGTTACCCCACCAAACACACAAGGCGACAAAATTTTACATATTATGCAAACCGGAGTTTAACTTCTTAACCGCATCTCCATGTTCAACATTATTCAGTTTAATTAAGTGCGGAAGGAGATTAGTCCTCTAGGACTGGTGATGATTTCTGGCGATACCATTGTCGCAAGGTTTGATCGAAGTTATTGTGGATCGGCTCCATCGAATGTTGAACTCACGAAATGAGATATTCATCTCGGGTATTTCTTAGAAGTGATTGTATGTGCCGAATTTTACTTCATAATTTTTCTTTGTGTTTATGAAAATAATTCCCTCCCGAAGATCGGAGCGAGAGGGACAATCAATGAGGCACGGCCTTGTGGCGGACGGTAATGGAACACCGTCATTAAATTTATATCAACCTGCCTTTTTTTATCCCAGAAAAAGAGATGTTCACTTTAAAATATCT
>WFKH01007768.1:57021318-57026318 GCA_016163765.1 Magallana hongkongensis | reverse complement strand
CCCTAAAGAACAGTTTATCCCCTGAAACAAACTCATTAAGTTAAATTTGAGAGCAGAAATTGTTCAATTTTAGAATTTGTTAAAAATATATATAAAATCCATAGCTGGCATTTGACCTTGAACCGACGTGTCCTTCGTGTTTGAACGCTGGAGAATCTTAATTTTGTCAGTAGTCTCGTGTAAATACGTTATGATACTAACACAAGCAACTATAAATGAATTGAAAATAAAATGAACATCAGGTATTTCTAGCATGAATCAACGTGGTCGGGGTTTAACTTGATCAGGTCCAATTTAAAAAATTATTCTTTAAATGTTCAGATTTTTGGCGTTCATATTATACATCATGCATGAGCAGCATTTTAAACAAAAATGTTTCTATCTTTAAGAAAGCAAACAACAGAAAAAGAAATATTTTTTCTTCCTATTTTTTATCTCTAATAAATGAACGTGTTTGTATTTCATTCCTCCTCAATAATTCTTTCACATTTTTTTTTTTCAAAATTTAATTCATATACAAAGATTACTATACATCTTGTAAAACTCAGTTGATTTGATTAAGCGAAAAATGTACTGCAGACACAATATTCTGTTAACACGGGTCCAGAGACGTATAAAGAAAAAGAAGAATGATAAAGAAATATAGAATTTATACAGCTTTTTCCGTCATGTAATAATGAATATTTATATGTATATAGGCCATGGGAACACGGAGGCAGTGTGACCCCCCCCCCCCCCCCCCCCCCCCCCCCCCCCCCCCCCTTTTGTAATTTTGTCATGAAATTATTGGGTACGTTGAAAAGTCCCCTACTATCGCCTTTTTCAGGCAAATCTTTATAACGTGTTCGTTTTTCTATGTCATGAATGTTCAATCCCCGAGGTTTGGACTACCTGTCGACTTGATCACGGGGGGTTATCATCCCCACGCGTCAAAGACAGGTAAACGCGCGACAAAGAAATCCATTAGTCGTGTCCAGTAGTCCGGGACAGCTACCTGTCTGTCGGATCAAGTGGGGGGCTGCTGGATTAGGAGTCACGCTTTAAACTTTAATAAAATACTCAATATAAACGTGCACTCTACAAGCGTGCCCTGAGTCTCTAAAAACTCTGAACCCATCCAATATAGAATATTGCTATACTTCAAATTTCTCCGTTGTTAGTATGACAAAATATATTTTACATATTTAAAATTCCTTATATTTTTACATTTAATTTATCAATTACACATTGTAATACAATAGAAATAATCTATTATTTGATAAATCATTTCCTTAAACAACAATCTGTCATATTTTTGTTTTTGGTCAGAGATTTTTGTTTGATCTTGCCGTGGACATGTGTTATAGATTGAAAGTTTGTGTTTGGAATTGCTTTTCTTTATAATTCAATTGAAATGTGTTTTGTTAAACAATATGCTTGTTTTCTTAAATAAACACTCGGGCCAATTAACGCTGGTTTATTTGGCGGCTCGTGCCGATCTATTTAAAAAGGTGTGACATAGTTTACTGTAGATAAAATTATCCAAGTACCGCTCTAATTTAATTTCACTAACTTATTGAGGCAAAGATGATATGGAGATGTTTTGACAGTAAATCGTCCCTGCCTTTGATCGCGAGAGCGACGCGTGCGCACGTGGCCAAGACCTGGGGGCTCTTCTGATTGGCTGCCCAGGCGATAATCCCGCCCATTAATTGAGGCCTCTCTTTGTCTGTCAATCAACGGCTGGAGAACTGAGATGCTCACAATTTTTCCCGATTTGGATATAAAAATCGTCCTGTCCAATTTTGGTCAAAACGAAATCGTCAGAGTTACAACTAACTGCCTCTAGTTCGAATACAATTGTGCCTTATTTAGACTACAATGTCTGCTGAATTTAGCAACGACATGGTGTTTTCGCCAAGAACAGAGACAAACTTTAGCTCTGCTTCATCATACTCGTCCAGATCCTCAGTGTCTAGGACTGGGTCGGTGTCAGAGATAGACTTCTTGGATGCAGAGTACAGCGATGTTTTTACCAACGAAAATTCACCGGCCGTCAGCGCTTCCTCCAAACAGACAACAGAAACCTCTACAACGAAGCGCAAACGCTACAATAAGTCCAGAAAAAGAGACCGAAGTCCGGCATTGGTGGAGAAAATCAAGAAGACCAGGAGAATTAAAGCAAACGACAGAGAGCGAAACCGCATGCACGGACTGAACGACGCGCTGGAGAGTCTGAGGAAAGTCCTTCCGGAGAGTGCTACAGGGGACAACAAACTGACAAAGATCGAGACCCTTAGGATGGCATACAACTACATATGGACTCTGTCAAAGACCCTGGAACTTCTGGAAAAAATACCCGACCAGGACGGAGTTGCTGACACTCAGATGCTGGTTAGTTCCGGGCTGAAGCAGGAGGTGGGTCCGGCGCCGTGTGCCGTGAACGATAAACATAGCCGGTGTTATAACGACTTTGTGACACCGACCAGTGAACCCACTGCCATCAGTGGACAGTTTGTAGACTTCATGGCTACCAGAGTGCTACCCCAGGGAAACAGTGTTCAAACTCCAAACAACGTCGTCTTCCATTCTTTGTTTCCGTCTTACCCCACGTCCCCGGAAAGTATCACCAGCGCCTCTCCTGTAACCTCGCCCCTTTCCACGTACTCCGATGTCTCTCCGACTCATTCTAACATGGTCTGTGGACACAGTGCCTGGAACAATACAATGTACAATGGACGCCTCCAATCCGTGACTGCCGAGGAATACTCGGATACTTCTGAAGGCTATTCATACGAGATGTTTCCATGATCTCGGACTTTATGCAGAGAGCACCTTGTGATATTTTTGTAAATTATTGTATTTAAAATATCTGAGAAGCATTACATGTATGAATATATTTTTTGATATGAATATATTTTATGAACTGAATTTGGTCTTATGGTTTTATTATTCTTGGTTTCACAAATATTTGAACGGATTGAATGTAATAATTTGAAATTAGGCAAGAACGCAAAACCAAATTTTAACTTTTCTGCATTAATGTATTTAAAAAAAAAAAACCCACATGTTTTATGCCTAATTTCAAATTGGTCAATAAAAATGCGAGGCATTTTTCATATCTTTTTTCAAGCAATTTCGATATTAATCTGATATTGATGGACAAGATAGAAATACTGTCAAATTATGTTTTACTGCGGTTTGATGTGCATATTGCGTGAAAATGCCCCACAGTACACAACTACATGTGTTGATACACCACTACCGTGCGAGTTATTGCCCCACCCCCCTCTCCGATCAAGTTGTACGGGTGTACGTGATAGCAATCTACCCGGCTCCGATGACATGATTAAATATTTGTAACACTGGTGAACGTGATGAATGGAATCCCGAAATGTCAAACAAACCGAGTGATTTTATATTAAATAAACTTTAAAGTGTCAACGAGCATCAATTCCACAATATTCTTTATTTAAGGCAGAGAACAGGTACGATTTTTACCTGGAAACGGGGCGCACCTTGTGCAGAAGGTGTGATATTTCGCGGTGACCCACAATAAAAGTTTTTAAAAGCTGAGAGCAGACTCGTTACCGTGTTTGTCCGGGGCCATTATAGCGCCATTGTAAATCAGTGCTCTAACGGAACGACTTGTTTTTACTACTGATCAGTCTCCCAATTAGTCGCTGATAGAAGAATTGACAAAAATCGAACCGAACAGCGGGCTGTCCTCTCTCTGCAATTTTCGTCTTATTCTGGGGTTTGAGGGATCCTTTTTTGGGTCCGTCTCGAGCGGAGAGCAGATATGATGACCATAGAACCTGACAAGCATTGTCACCCCGGGGTGCATCCCTCGATGGGCTGAATGTATTATGATCGGATTTTACCGTCTGATGAAGTTTAATTAATGAGATTTCCGTTAATTTGCTTCCCCATTTATAAATTTGATTCATATATTCACGATTTTCCCCTGAATTTGTATGGTGAAAAATTTGTAGTCCAGCATGTAAAAACTGGCGAGATATTTCGGATACTGAAATAAAACATTTATAACTGGTCTTCAGACAAAGATATAAAAAAAAAAACTTTCTCCGGAGTGAAACCGTTAGCTGTCAATGTGACAATGGGTACCTAGTCCCCAAGTTTAGGCGATCCTTAATACATAATGAACTCCTTTCGATTTTTCGCACATAGCTGCCAAGTTTCGCGAATATATGCTTCTCCCTGTAGATGTACATTGGCATTTATTGACTTAAATATTTAAAGAGGCTGAATTAATGTGTTTTATTTTCTGAATAGAATGACACTAATTTCCCCGTTTTGTTCAGATTCAGAAAAAAGTAAAACACAAACAAAAATATTTGAGCCCTAAATTTGTATTTTCGTGCTGTAAAAAAAACTCCTTTGAAATTAATCCTAGTATCAACAAAAACAGTGGCGTGAACCTCACTCTGATAATTGTGAACTCGTGACTCGTGATTTTTTTCTTCCACTTTTGGTGAGAGGAAACATGTAAACGATCGTCTTTAAAAAAATGGAAAATCAAAGACGTGTGTAAATTATGGGGACCACTTGTCAGAAAGCTTCGATCGTTTGACAGTGGAGTATTATTTCAGAAATAAAAGAGATAGCATTTATTTTATGAAGGGATGGTGCAGAAGATGAGCCCGCTTCGGTCCCTGGTCACAAATGATGATGAAACCGATCCCCCGGCGACAAAGCGGGCCCAGGTTTGAGGTCTGACATTCAACCCTGTTGAACATTAGAGATAGTCCCATCTGACCATGAACAAATACACTCGGGGGGATTTAAGGCGGCTCCTGCGCGGGCAGCGTTCGGTTTAATACTTCCGTAGGCTGGGTGAAGAGCCGACAAAGATACCCCTGCCCTATGGGGAGATCACTTATCAAAAAGCCGTTAAAGCATCGAACTTTGTTCATTGTTTGAATTTTGAATTAATCTACAAATCAATAAAAGGAGAGAGAGAGAGAGAGAGAGAGAGAGAGAGAGAGAGAGAGAGAGAG
>WFKH01007768.1:56977339-56994399 GCA_016163765.1 Magallana hongkongensis | reverse complement strand
TTTTTGCCGGATCTACTTTTCTCATGTTCTGATTTAACACTATTTATAGAACGGGAATTTCCAAAACAAACACTGTCAACAAAATGTAAAGTTGTGTCTGTTTTATTGTCAGCAAACAAAATACAACTTTATAAATATGAAAATTTAAAGTTTAACCATCAAAAATAAACAAAACACATTATTTAATTCACTAAATAGAAAATAAAGCGTCTTCTCACGATTTCGTCTGCTTGAGATCAACGATCAACATTTACGGCGATGATAGCTGTTCCTTTTCCAGGAATAATTATAACAAACATATACAGGCCTATACATTTTCACGGTAACACTGCTGTTCAAATTTGGTAACGATGAGTTTTAAATTTACATCGGTTTACATAAATTTGATCGGTCATCAGAATAAGCATCGTAAAGCAAAGCTATGAGTAGTGCATCAACTCCTTTAGGGCATTCCAAGCGGCAGATATACCATTTAAGTACATCACTGGCTATCTTGTTACCACAACGTTTACAAAAGTCGCTTATACATACTATTCTTTGTCGACATATCAACTGTTTTTGTCCACGATCGCCTCTCCTTGCATGGTTATGCTCAGTTGCATATTCCAACGATCTCACATGAAAGCCAGTTTTAACGAATCTTTCTGCAAATTGAATAACATCACAAGCTATCGCATGTATTTTCCTCTCGTTTTCAATTCAGCCGGTTCAGATTTTAACTCACTATTTGTGTTTAATCCATTAAATTCAGCTCAATAGCTCTGCATCAGCTGACGGCGCATCCATTTTGAATATTGTTGCTGTTGTTGTTTTGTATTCATACGCGCCGCTTCATTTACATTATTTACATTTTTGATCAATGACACTTCACATTTTATGATTTGAAAATGTTTTATTAAATGATAAGAAATGAAGATAATAATTTTCTATTGATCGACGTATCAAAGAAAAAATTGACCGGAAAACTTTTTCATCAATGCGCGTCGATCAATAGAAAAATTATTATCTTCATTTCTTAAATCCTTGTGAGAAAAAACAAGCCTTTGTATAATGTGAATGCACGCGCACGTTAACTAAATACGATATGACGGCTCTACATGGCCTTGGAATACTTGTACTGGCGTACCCGATGCTGCTGCTAGATTATCCTATTGTAATTACATAAGCATTGAATCATTATTTTTTGAAAGATAAAGTCTCATAACTGCAACGATGTGTGCATATAAATTGAATTTGTTTGCACATACCGTTGCAGTTATGAGACTATATCTAAGAAAAAAAATATGGATATAATGCTTATATTTACATTTTTTAACTTCTTGCCTCGTCTGCAAATGTGAATTTTACCTCAAAATTACTGTACTATCCTATGAGTAAGTTCAAATTAATGGAAAATCCACTGTAACAGCCACAAGCGTTATCTTTGATTTGTGCATGTGACGTTGCGCTTTTACAGCGTTCAACGTTTGTGATGTCACAATTAAAACTCGTAATTTAACCTTTGGGTACTTATAAGGGCACTATCTATTGTCCAATCCTTTATGTATTTTTTTGAAGCAAAATAAAATGTTTGTTAAATCAAAAACAACTGTCAAAGTATAATTTTCTTAGTGTTATATAAGAGTCGTATAAACCATAATCAATTGCGAAATTTGCATTTTCATGTACATCGAGGACATATAGAAAGGAAAAAAAGGTAACGGCGATTAAGGAAACTGACGGTATGTGATTTAAAAAAATATTAATTTTATATAAACATAAACATAATAATTAAAAAAAATCATATTTTAAGAGGAAAAAGATTCTAATGAACTGGAAAACACATAATTATCCAGAAAGATAGGAGCGACTGTCATGAAATGGGGAGGGGGGGGGGGGGCAACTATTTCTATGCTTTTTAATGTTTGAATGGTAGCCATAATACCATATTACATTAGTTCACATAATTCAATATAGCAAACTAACTTTACACTTTATCATATAAATAAATTATAAATAATGTTTTGTTGTCATCTTTAAAATTTTTTATTTAGTGTGTTCTATCAAACTACAACAACAGTTTCACAATGGTGTAACATATGGCTCACACGACCATATAAACTCAATCTTTTTTCTGAATAAAAAAAATTGATAAAAAAAAGCAGAATCTTAAAACTGCAGCTCAAATAGAACAATGCGTGTCGTCATACGGTGTATTATGAATATATACACTCATGAGTATGGAGTGATGCAGTTAAGGGTAAATTGTTCAAAGCATTGTAAGAGGCCCTTGATGGTCACATTGCTCACCTGAGCAACAGTAATGAGCCATAACCGAACAAGTTAACATGCTTTTCTTTTCAATTTAATCCAATACAAAAAAAAGCCCCAACCAACCATAAAAATAGGATTTGGCCTCCCACTGACCCTGAAATTTGCTCAGCGTTTTGGGAGAAAAAGATGGAAATGCAAAGTTTAACGACGACATCGGCGCTAGACAGATTTTGATCATAAAAGTTATCTTGAGCCTTTGGCGTAGGTAAGCTAATAATATTTCAACGAAATAACATATGAAGTTTTGAAAGTGGACAAAATTGACATTTTTTGTACATAAAAAGTTCTAACCCTCTGAAAAAATAGTTCACAGAAAAGAGTCTATCAACTGTCAAAGTTCGTGGAGCGTAGGAATGTCATTTCTGAAGCTTTAACGGACTTAAAGTGTCCTCTCCGGAACCTGTGAATTCGCAGTGTGTCTTTCATCGCTTGCAAAAACTTCTTATTAAAAGTACAGAACAGCACAAAATTAAACGACAAACAAAATAATAGCAAAACGTTTGAAATTTGCCGCATTAGGCTAAAAGTGACCCTGTTTCTCATCCCAAGGGTACTGAGTTTCAGAATGTCCGTGATAGTCGCCGGGCCCACGAAACAGATGTTCAGGATCACAATGCTGACGAGGGTAACTGTGAATCGGCGCTCGTCCTTTTGCCACCCTCCTTCTTGGTTGTTCCTTAAATTGAACACCACCCTCCGATTTCTGGCCTCGCGGACCGTTCGTATCAACAGGAAGTTGACAACTGCAAGGATGACAAGAGGAATGAAATGGATGACCACCATTAATGCGATATCAATAATGTATGACAACCTACTCGTCGCAAACGCCGTCTTGACGTATATTGCTCTTACGCGATCTATGTTATAAATGAAGAATTTATGTAGCGACATGGCGAAGGTTATCAGCAGGACTACGAGGATTCGGATTATTGTTCCTGTCCGTCCGAATTGACTCTTGGCCCGCAACGGAAACCTGACGTACACAAAGCGTTCGACGGTCATCAGAACTACGACCCACACACTGGTCGCCGTCAGCCAGTTCACCAAGGGCATGAAAATGTAAATGTTGTACCACAGCCAACCGTACTCCCGGGAATATTCTCCGTGTAACATGTAGGGGAAGGAAATCATCAATGCTAGTAAGTTTATCATTGTCAGTGCCTTCAGGTTTATGTACGGTGACTGTTTGAGCGACTTCCGCATTAATACGACCAAGCTGAACGAATTGCCGATGATTCCAAAAATACAAATGGCAGGAGCAACATACTTTGTACATATCTCTCCAAATATTTCTGCCACCGATTCTGATTTTATCCGTCCGAACACTGTCTGATTAAGGTCTGTCGTAGTGTTGTTCAGCAATTCCATATTAATGAGATGGATAGCGATCTACAATTCAAATGAGACAGTCATCAATTTTATGCCTTACAATCCACTCTCTTTCTCCTATCATGCTTTGCAATCCAATTGCTTTTAATTTAAAATCTTTAATCAAAAAAAGTAATTTGTTTCATGCTGCCTGAAATTGAAACTACCGATAATTCGGTTACAACATTTTTTTTTTGGACTTTCCGAGATTCATGTCATGGATCGACAAACGAAACTATCAAAAGATTATATTTACATTCTACTGTGTTTTTCCATTAAATTCTGTGATCTTCAAATGCCTCTAAATGCAACAAGAAGTCAAAGGTCAAATTGACGAGTGTTATTATGACGTCACAAACGTTGAACGCTGTAAACTGCAACGTCACAAGCGAAAATCAAAGTTCACGCCTGTAGCTGTTACTGTGGCTCTTCCATTAATATTAACTTACCCTTACGATAAGATAGAAATTTTAAGGTATAAATCAAATTTGCAGACAACGCAAGAAGTTAAAAAAATGTAAATATAAGCATTAAATCATGATTTTTTGAAGTATACAGTCTCATAACTGCCGCGATGTGTGCATACAAATTTTCATAACGCGCTAACGCGCGTTACTCAATTTGTATGCACACATCGCGGCAGTTATGAGACTGTATACTTCAAAAAATCATGATTCAATGCTATAATAACACACGTCAAACCTGATCACAGCGTATGAGCACAAGTAAACGTCATCACGCGTTTTGAATAGATTTGTTATTGTAAGATTAAATGAAACGTTCAAACCTACATAACCAATTTGATATGTACCAATGGAAAATAATCGTTAAATCATATCCATTCGATCTCAAAAAAGAGTTTTCCCAGCAAAGTTTCTGGAACTATAATATTAGCCGCAGGGGTGCACTAAATAACAAGATTTATGGCTATTCCATCTATTATTCATATCTCTGACAAATAGCGTATATAATGGCTTTAAAGCGATGATACAAAAATATTTCATACAAATAAACATCAAAATAAATATAAGCATAGAATGTTTAATTGACAACACCTAAATCATGAACTTGCTAATGCGCGTATGAACGAATTCCTTGAACTTTATAAACCTACATACAAGGGCATTCAGACAACTTTTATTGATATATCTTCCTGTATAATAAACTTTTTTGTTTACATTTCTAAACGTTACATTCGTATATTTGAGGTTGAGTATGTGTGAATTATTTTACGATCAAAAGCAAATTTGCAACGAGGGCTGTTTGGAAATAATTGAGACATTTCTCCTTTCTCCTCAGGAACAACAGATAAAATCATGAACATTCACCGGACTGTTATCCGGAATAAATTTAACAAAGGTGAAAAGTTTCTAGTCATTGACATCTTGGTAAGCTGACAAACTTTCACCCGTGGCCTCAAGCACTTGCAGAATGCAGACTTATCGCAAAGTCAATTTTATGCCTCTCATTCATGCTCATTTATTTTAAAGCTGCTTGGTTTGATTTATAAATCAAATTTTATATATTACGCTTTTAAACGATAGTTTTGCTTAGTATGTGTTTAATGATAGGCATTGCAGTAGTTTTCCCGGATTAAAACAAACTTTATATAAAAGGGTACTGGGTAATTTCGCCCCTTATTAAAATTCGCCTCCGACGTCAAGGCGGGTATGATTTATTATCTTTTGGACGTTTGCTAAAAATAAAGAAAATATACCATTTCAAAAATGTTTTCGTAAATCAAAAATAAAAATGTAAATTTTTTTTTCACGAATTTTTCTGTAGTTTATTTTGTTTACAATCGATGCATAATATGCAGGTTGAATAAACCTAATCAATCAAGCGACGAAACCATACGGTTCCCTTTTCCAAACACGCCCATGATGCATTTGCTATGTTTTAGCTCACCTAAGCTGAAAGCTCAAATGAGCTTTTCTGATCACTTTTTGGTCCGGCGTCCGTCTGTCTGTCCTTCTGCCCGTAAACTTTTCACATTTTTTACTTTTTCTCCAGAACCACTGGACCACTTTCAACCAAACTTGGCACAACACATTATTTATTGAAGGGGATTCAAGTTTATTAAAATGAAGTGCCATGCTCTCTTTCAAGGAGAGCTAATTAAGAATAAATGAAAATTTGTTGGTATTTTCAAAAATCTTCTCAAAAATCAATCGGCCAGAAAGGCTGAAACTTGTTGGAAACATTCTAGAGTAGTGTAGATTCAAAATTGTTCAAATCATGATTCCATGGGGGTAGGGTTGGGCCACAATTGGGGACGGGCCGAATTTTTACATAGGAATATATAAAAAAAATCTTAAAAAGTCTTCTTCTCAAAAACCAATTGGCCAGAAAATCTTTAACTTGTTTGGAAGCATCCTCACGTAATGTACATGTAGATTCAATTCAAGTTTGTTCAAATCATGATTCCAAAGGGTAGGGTTTGGCAACAATGGGGGGTGGAGGGGAGTGGTGGTGGTAATTTTTACATAAGAATATATACTAGAGAAATATCTTTAAAAATCTTCCTTAGGGGTATGATGGGACCACAATTGGGGGTCAAATTTTTACAAAGGAATATATAGAGAAAAAATATTCAAAAATCTTCTCCAAAACCAATTGGCCAGAAAATCTGTAATTTGTGGTGAAGCATCCTTAGGTAATGTAGATTCAAGTTTAATCAAAGCATATCTCCGGAGTTAGGATGGGGCAAAAATGGGGCGGGATGGGTGGTCGAATTTTTACATAGGAAAAAATTTAATTTTTCTCAAAAATTCAAATGTTTTGATATATGGTATTATTTATATGCGATCTTGATATTTGTTGATTCTCAATTGTTTAGACTGTGGCCCCTGGAGGCAATTCTTGGCCACACAAGGGGTTAAAAGTTTGATGTAGGTTTATACATGTATTTATATGAACGGTTGTTTAAGATCTTCTTGAGAACTGCAATGCTCAGTATGTGATATGACTGTGAAATCATCCAGTTACAAAAGGGTCTCAATGTTTAGCATAAGAATATCTGGAAAAAATTTTGAAAATCTTTTTTTATACAGGATCTATTTTACTACATTGTCGAGATACATTTGCTGATTGTATTATGGTCATTGTTGCTCAAGTGAGCGATGTGGCCCATTGGTCTCTTGTTTTATTTATTTATTTATTTATTTTGTGTGTGTTCCCATACAGAATTTATTTACTTTGAATATTTCTATCTTTGATAGAAGGCCGGTTCTGCTGGTGTAAATAGGTGAAAGTATATAACTTTATAAGATAATTGGTTTGTATGGAAAATTAGCCAAAAAGCAGCTTTAAACACTTAATAAATGAAAAGAATACATGAATTTTCTCTATTTCTTTTACTTTGTTTTAGTTTAAGAAGGCTATCGATTGCATACTTTCCTTTTGTAAACAAATTCTGTGTAATTGTAACCCAAAAGTCAACTTCTGTTAAAATATCCCTTAATTTCATTCATTCCAGCCAATTACATTATGTCTTGTATAAAAGTAATGGTCATTTGGTTGTTAAACAATTTGTCATAGCCCCCCCCCCCCCCCACCCCCCCCCCCCCAAAAAAAAACCCCCACCAATAAACTAAAGCGTATTAGTGCTATATTGGGATATTTTATTTCAAAATTCCAACTTTAATCTAGGAAAAGCCAATTTAGTTCGAATTTCTAACTTAAGTATTGGAATTTATCCCTAAGGATAAATTCATTTATACAAGAAGCAGCAGACTCGATTAGCTTCAATCTTAAACCCATTCAACTTGTCTTCAATTCTTATTGGTTATTTTTAACTGAGTTTGTAAACTCAAATATAATCGGGTTCAGCATCCTTTTTATTCCAACTGGTGAAACAGCAACCATCAACTCTAAAATTTTGCCCAAACCCACCCAACCCTTAGACATTGTACACGCATATAATTTTTATTCAATTATATTAAATTTATTTTATATAATTTTTTTTGAAACAGTTTGCTATTTGAAATTTATTTGCATATTTGTTGTGCACAATGCTATTTTAAAGTCAAACAATATTTTATAACAACTGTTTTACGATCATACGATTGTGTTTAGTAATTGTAATTATCCAAATGTTAATTTGCAATTTGTACTAATAGTATGGTTTGTTTGTTGGTAACAGATACTGTTGTCGTTTAACGTTGTATTTTCAGTTTACTATGAGGACTTTTAAAATCAACTATGTATGGTACATCAAAGATTCACGAACTCGTCATGGCTTATTTCATCTTCCACTTGTGCTTCAACAGTGGACTGGCTCAGTTTTGGTAAATTGTATGCGAACGAATTCTCTGTTCGGCGGAATTTGCACCATGGCAGGATTTCTCACGTCTTTGATGTAGGCAACTGTTCCCAGGGCCTGCTCAAAGCTTGGGATTAGGTGGTCAACTGTTCCCAGGGTCCGCCTAACCTAGCCATTAACTCGCCTTAATCATATACATATATGATACATTATTGTTTTTGGATTTGATTATTTTCAATAATTGACATTAACTATTGATTGCCTGCATTATTGTGATTATTATATTGATTGAACATTTGTTTGCATTGATTATCATTATTGATTGACATTGATTGAACACTTGATTTCGTTTATAGTACAGCCATATACCTGCTCACCAATTGGGTGGCAGGTCGGTTGTTTAACTATTGGTAAATTTTGTAAAATAAATAAGCCATGACCAAAATCGCCAATTGGTGTTCTGCTGTTGTCTTTTATAATGGCTTTCCCTAGATTAAAATTAGACTTCCCAAAATTAAAGTTGGAAAATTTTAACTTTAAAGTTGGAATTTAAAAGAAAACAATTTTCACAACGTGGCACTAATACGTTCCCTTACATTTATATGGCTTGATTTAATACAAATATATCTCCGTTTCTCAACTCGAAAATAAATGATACTTGCGTTAAAGTTTGTCTTAATCAATGGCATAAACGGCATTTTTTATCATTAACTGCCCGCAATTTATAAACAGTAATAATTAAAATTTCTATTTTCTGCGGATATGTCTGCGACAGTTACCCCGACCGTCGACGTGTTAATTTTACCGTTTTAAACAAAATGTTCAATATTTTCAAATATAACTTAATCAATTCAATTTCTTGTGAGAGTTTGCCCAACCTGTTTGCCGATTTTCACGTAATTTTGTGCTAAAGAGAGAAAAATCAAAATACAGTGATCGCAAGAAAACATTATTCCCGCGAATTTAGCAATCCACATCTAATCGATTTGTCATGTGAAAGTGCCAGATTGATGATTTTTTTTTTTTTACATAAGACAATGGATTTTGGATTAACTCTTACAAAATGATTAAAGAAACTTAGAAACGATTTTAGATCAAAATTTTATTTTCTATTATTTAATGTTTAAAATGGTTTACTTGTGCATTTTGAATGATTGACCAAAAATTTGAATGTTAGAAGTCAAGTTCTAAGAGAGATACAGAGGTAAGAAATCATTGTTATGTAAACACAGCCCGAGTCTAATATTTGTTTACAAATAATGTAAAGTATGGAATTACGATTTCTTTGACAAAATGACTCGTGGCAAACAAGGTAAACTGATTCAATGTGTTCATAAATAATATTATAAACAGAAAAAGCAACATTTGATTGAAACTTATACCAACTAAACACATATGTAAACAATAACAAGGCTCGAGCTTTGTTTATAAAACAAAGAATTTCAAAATCTGTATCTTGCTTATAGTTCAATGTTTGACTTTCAAATTTTGAAAAAGCATAAATACCCATATTAACCATTCTAAACATTAATAATGGAAAAATAAAATTTAAAATGTTGAACTCAAATCGTGTCTAAGTCCCTTTAAGTTATGCCAGACAGTCAATGCCGTGGCTGTGTCGAGTTCTCGAGATTAGTGAATGGGGCAATAAACCACCACAAAATATTGGTTTGTTTTTCATCTGTAAGATATGGAAACTGCTCTCTCAAGTACCTGTCCTATAAAATTTATGAATGGAAAAACAGTTCATAGGACATTGCTACTCTAACCGTGACGGTAAAAGTGCAGGATTGGAAATCCATGCAGTCAGCAAAATCTTCAATATTCTTCAGGAGGTTGTATAGTCAACAAATTAATCTACCTAAAATTAAATAATTTGTTAAGCTAAAACTATTAATTATCAAAGAAAAATCTAAATATTTTACCTTTTAAATTTGGATATTTTCCTATGTTTTTATATAGAGCTCCTCTTCAAAAGGAGATCAATACAGTCTAAAAATGGCCACGACCATCGAGCCCTCTTAAACGTAGGTCATAAATACCCGATACTTTCTTCAGCAGTATCTCTATATTTTAGTCTCTTTTAACGGTTTTACTGGCATTTTTACAAAAGATCGATCGAATTTTGTTATTTGTTTTTCTTAACTGTTTTTTAACCATTGATAATCTAATTTCAGCTGAACCCAATGAGCCTTTCTCAATTATATTTAACTAAATTTCCGAATGACGTTTTCAACGATTTTGATGAAAAGTAAACTTACATCGTTTTATCTGCTTATAAACAGAAAATAATTCAAAGTAGTAAATGTATTATGAAAACATGGAAGAAAATAGCATAAAAATATTATTCGTGTCACTGTATATTTTTGAGATTGTCAGAAAATATCAGATCGATAGATATTCTTGACATAATCTATTATTAATCCATAAAGAGTTTTCATTGCACGCTTTTAATGCTCTAATGGCAAACAATAAAGTTCATTCAGCTGCAGAACTGTAGCTCCTCGGGAAATTTGGGTTGACGGACAGTGGACCCAAATTTCCCGTGGAGCTACAGTTCTGCAGCTAAAGTTCACTGTCAACAAAATCAATGTTTAATTGATAATTTATAACAGACTTTGAGCGCAAATTTATTTTTTAAATAACAAAATAAAGCTATATTCATTTTCATGTGCGTCCATTGATAGGTTGTAATTAAGCCGAAGAAGATCATTACCTTTTTGGGAAGAGGAAACATATCTTAAGATTGTCATAAGATCAGACTTATGACAATCATAAGATCTATCACTTCTGTTTCACAAAACTATCTTAAGTGCTAGAAATCTTAAGACAATTCTTAAGTCACACGTTATGCTTGCGTATACTAAATTTTTCATTGCGAATTGTTGAATACAAAAAGAACTATACTTGCGCGAAGGCTGTTTTCTTTTGCTTATGTTTTAATTAGATAGTATATGTTACAAAATTCAATGAGATTTATGTTATGAAATAACATTTGATTGTGCACCAACTGAATTCTTTAACGGGTGGGGTAGGTGGTGTTATTGCTTTAAACTGTCTAAAATATGACTAAAGTTGGTCAGAAGAACATGGATATATATAAAATATATGTTGGATAATGAATATCTAACTTAAGAAATGAAAGGAATTTTTATGAAGTGTGTAGCGGTCCTAATATTACTTGATTTACCACCGCATTTACGTCTGTACAATAAATAGATTTATTCGGATGAATACGGTTGTGATTAGCGGGTGAGAACTTTGAAATCTTTGCAGTCAGAAAAAATTGTTTAAAGATGTCTACGAAGCGCGGTGTCCAAAGTTGAAAGGAAAAAAGATATTTTCAGAACAGAATTCCTCTGACGATTGCTCTGAAGAGAGATACATGGAAAGAGAAAGCGTTAGAAGTCAGTATAGTAATGTAATCAGGTTATGTAAGGTTGACAAATAAAATGAAAACAAGAGGCCCATGGGCCACATCGCTCACCTGAGCAACAATAGCCAAAATGAAGTCAGATTTATGGAGTCATATACAAAATATCTGGACGATGTAATTGAATAGATCCTGTATAAAAGGATTTTCAAATTTTTCTTCAGATATTCTTATGTTGAACATTGAGTCACTTTTGAACAGGATGATTTCAAAGTCATATCACATAAAAACCTACATATAAACCTACATCAAACTTTGAGCCCTTGGTGGGGCCCAAAAATTGTCCAGGATCTAAGCAATTGAGAATCAATAACATGTCAAGATGCTCGCATATTACTAAAACCATGTATTTTAACATTTAAGTTTACAAGAATAATTTAATTTTTTTGTCCATTGTCGCCTCACCCTACCCCCGGGAAGCATGATTTGAACAAACATGAATCTACCCTACCTGAAGATTCTTCCACACAAGTTACAGCTTTTCTGGCCAGTTGTTTTTTTTTCAGAAGATTTTTAAAGATTTTCTCAATATATTCCTTTGTAAAAATTTGTCCCCCCCCATTGTTCCCCCCCCCCCCCCCCTAGACCCGGGGATCATGATTTGAACAAACTTGAATCTTGAAAAATTGATAACTCTGGAGACGACCCAAAGGAAATCAGAATGGCAAACTTTTTTTTTAAATTTTAAAATAATAGATATAGTAGTAAAAGTTCTTGCCAGAAATTTCATCAAAATAACTGAAAGGGTAGAAATAATTAGATTCGACCTCGTTTAGAAGAGAACGAGTATTTATATACAGAAAACAACTTCTTGGACTATATAAGTGATACAAATATTTTTGGTAAGTTGCTTGCAGATAATAGTAATGCCTCTGTGACCGATACATCAAGCCCCCCCCCCCCCCCCCCCCATAAACTCTTCATCGATGTTGGGTTTTTTTTTCCGCCAATTGGTTTTGTGCTGGCCCACGATGGTAAAAGGTAAAATTCCTCCTGTTTTCTTTTGTTCTCTCCTATTTAGGGCCAATTTTTTCCTGCTCTTACTTCTCAGACATGTCCACTATTTAGCTCACCTGAGCTGAAAGCTCAAGTGAGCTATTCTGATTATATTTTGATTAAAAACACAATACTAAAGAAAGTTATAACTTCGCACAAACGACTGCATGAAATTAAAAGCTGCGCACAGTCACGCGCACTCGAATTATATACTGTATTACTATATTACTGTGAACCAAAATATATAGGCTGCCGCCATGTTAAGTTTAAACTTAAGACATATATCTTGTTGTCTTAGGATTAAGGCAACTCTTATGATAATCATAAGATATGAAATTTTTGGGAAACAGCTATGAAAAGATCTTACGACAAATTTTAATCTTAATACAGATCTCTGATGATTATTTATCACAATTTCAATAATCATCACAATGAGTATCGTAAGTACCGTATTCTGGTACTGTTGTTTGGTTGAAATCAGACTTGCGCGGAGCAAAATCGATTTTTTTTCAAACACTGCATATACAGGGCACTTGAAATATTGAATCTGATGGGGGAAAAACCAGAGGAGGAGTCTGGAATATCACACGATACTAGATTATGTAAGAAATTGGAATAAATACACAAATGTATATTTTTTTTCTTATACCGCGCTAATGAGCAGTGTAAGGTTAATTGAAGTCCAAATCGCTGGAAATAACACCGTCTTATACAGCAAAATAACCGTTTGGAATCCGGTAAAAAGTATCCGTAGTCATGTACCTATCTTCAATTTAGTTAATATCATCTATAGAATTCAAGAATATGTTAGAGACTGTAGGCATTCTTGGTTAATTTCATTGTTAGATAAAAAATCTAAGATTTGTAACCAATTTTCTTTATGTTTGAATGAAAAATCAAGCTCGGAAACACCTTATTTAACCTAGCTATTGATATGAAGCATCATTGAAAGAATTCATAGATCTAATGTCATAAAGATGTACGCTCCTTCCATTTACTGAAACAAGAAGAGTTTTCCAAAAAAAAATCATCGCTATCAAAATTCGTCGCTATCAAAATTCGCAACCTTGATATAACAATCATGCACATGTACTTTTCCGGGACGTCGAGAAAATGTAACACTACTGTTGATGTTTGAGTGATGTTCGGACGGTCGACCGAACGTGTCCAATTCGATCTGCTGTCGCCCGATTATCGAGCGTTGCCAATCAAACGTCAAGCGATTATATGTGAGTCGAGCGACAATCGCTAGACTGTCGATCGACCAAGTCTCCCTTTTTACTCTCACTATCCCTGCACATTCTGCTTATCTTAATCAATTAATCGACGACCAATGGGATGAAATCTCCCTCTTTTTAGACTCCTGCAACTAACTTACAGATACTGTGTACATATTTAAACCTTGTCACTCGACGAAAAAAACCCCGCCAAATCGGACAAGACGACAACCGACGCCCAAAAACCTACTTTTAGCGTCCAATACCGTCGGCCGGCGGTCGGGTTTGGTAAAATATTGTGTGAATCAATATGGAATCAATAGAGAGAGACAAAAAATTAAATACTCAGTCAGGATCATGCCCTTATTATGCTTCGGTAAATTGTTAATCAGCCTGATTAATACACCGTGACTGATTATCTCGTTATCTACTAGTATTTATCTCATTCCTTTGGACTGTCGGGATATCTGGTAGATATCAAACGAAGCGCCCAAGCATTCACGTTATTACTATGTTTTTTGCTAGAGTTACATTTTATAGATCTATTGTGGACAATGCTGATGTAAAATTTATGGCGACCAGAAATCCCAGGGGGAGGTGGAACAAGGGAACCTGCAGCTAGGGTAATCGCATATCCTCATACATGTATTCGCACCTCACAAACCTTCCATTCAATTAACGCATTTCTCTTGCATCCATATACAAATAATTTAAAGGCGTATCTTACATTTTTGTCGGCGCCTTCTTAGATGTGTAGTAATCTATAGAATACCCTTAGATGTTATTTGTAATATCTGAGCACCGGTGTATATAATTGTTTGACCTCTCAGTAAACCGTCTGTACTACGATGTATGTTCATTAACCCATCTGTATGTTGGAATAATTGGGGAAAGTCGAACAGACATTCTACATTTACTTTTTTATGTTTTGGCAATCAATCGTACTCATTTTTAATGGAACAGAGTTTTGACCTTGATGAATCTGAGAAATTAGCGCGCTCTTCGGCATCGGATTCGGTGGGAAAGGGCGCAAGTCAAGATCGGACTGGTGTTGTTTATAGGAATAATATTTTTATCGCTTCATTCGAGATAGAATGGACAGGATGTCCGCAGCACAAATGAGAATATATTTATGAAAAATAACACTTCTGAAAACATGTTTTATCCATCTCAAACTTAACATATCGAAACATAGGTTCATTTCATAGGAATAACCAGTTGCTGTTTGCGATGTAAATATAATATATTTGCCTTTTCCAAAATAATTTTCAGATAGACTTGCATCAAGGTCACAGTAACGTACGCGTAGGCACACTTGATAATTCGCTTTGTTATTAATCATCTTTAGGAATATTTTAATGTCAATGGTTGTCAAAGCTTCGCCTTGTATTCTATAGGAGCTTTAACTATGGAACGCCATAGCTGCCTTATGTGGTTATTTCATGTGAAGATGGTGCTTTATTATATTATACTGTGGTAATTCATGTGAAGATGGTGCTTTATTATATGAAGATGGTGCTTTATTATATGAAGATGGTGCTTTTTTATATGAAGATGGTGTTTTTTATGTGATGGTGCTTTTTTATATGATGGTGCTTTTTAATGTGAAGGTGGTCACTCGGAACTCCTCTTATTTTTGAATACTGAGTTTACCATTTATTATCTCGAAATTTTGAAAGTAAAACAAAAAATTAATGCAATCAAAATCCATTTGATACACCATTGCTAGTTCCTCTTTTTTCTAGCATAATTAGTATATAAGCTAATGAGATGATCTGTGTACGACTTTAACTCAACCGAACTTACATCTATTAAGTGACAACTATATAATGACGGAATATTACAAGAATTAAAGCCTAGTAACGTTATCCTGAACTTTGAAGAGAAGAAAATTTTAATTATTAATTACTTGTGTTTAAGCCAAAAACAGGTTATTCGATGAGGCGTAAATGCCCTAGCAATCTGATTAAAATCAGATCTTTGATCCGCTCTTAATTTTGTTTTTGTAACCGCCCAGCCGGTCCTCGTCATTGATGACCGTTCCTCTCTAACTTAAGTGGCGAGTTGGAGGAAGAATTCACATTCTGAGTGGTTTCAAAACAAAACATTATAAAAAAATAAAGGAGTGGATCGAGGATCTGATTTTAAACAGATTGATGCCCTATGTGATAGGATTTGACTTGAAGAGAAAGTAAAGGAAAGTCACAGGGAAAGGTCTACTATACTATAATATAGCTCAAAGAAGGTACTCGAGGAAAGTTAAAGTGACACGGTGACTCAAAAAAAGATGTTTTACTTTCTGATTATGACAACGTAAATATAATAAAGCATCATCTTCATATAATAAAGCACCATCTTCATATGAAATAACCACAGCATAATATAATAAAGCACCATCTTCATATAATAAAGCACCATCTTCATATGAAATAACCACAGCATAATATAATAAAGCACCATCTTCTTATGAAATAGCCACATAAGGCAGCTATGGCGTTCCATATTTAACAATAAGAAATAACCATGTGCACGATCATTAAATGACCTAATAATTGTTTATCTTTGAGAACATCCCTAGTACAAATACATGTAAATACTAGGGATGTCATCGATTAGTCGACTTTCGCTCACTCATACCGATCATTGGCCAAAATTTTCTTAGTCGACTACTCGTTATGAAGTTTTAAAAAAATGATAAAATATGTTTTTCTAATTGAGTAAAATATCATAGGTATATATAAAGATTGAACCTGTTCATTGTCACGAAACCCTAGCCAGACCATGTACGAAGACTGAGCTGCATTAAATTTCCCAAAATGCTTAAAACTCTATCTTGGTGAGAATTCTCTTGCTTGGTGGACTACATTAAAAATCGCCCCCTTCTCTGATGATTCGTGGATCGACTAAGCTACTCGAGGAAAGTTAAAGTGACACGGTGACTCAAAAAAAGATGTTTTACTTTCTGATTATGACAACGTAAATAAAAAGATATGTACAAAATTTCATCATACGGAAGGTTTCAGGCATTAAATGTCATCACCTTTCCGTTCGATATTTGTAAGTCATGGGTTTGTGTGTCACCATGTCTCTTAAACCTTATAAAGCATCATACAGTTAAAATATTTTCCCTATAATATATTTTGTGTATCATATGCTTTCCGGAGACAAAAAAACTATAATTATCAAAATTGATCAAATGGTGTATGTCCTTTTGTGTTGCACCAGAAATTACCTACAACCTTGAAAAATGTGTTATATTTACATTATGTATAAGTGTAACTGTCGTTTTGGTTTACCATGAGGGGATGGGGTGATGGGAACTCCCTTTTTACTTATAACATATTTACTTTATCAACCTTAACTATTGAGATCAATTAGTTGATCCAAAAAATCCAAGGACTTATCCGAACACTTACTCTATTAGGTTGCACACCACTATTAATTTTTACTATATATTCTTACCAAAATT
>WFKH01007768.1:56958589-56977329 GCA_016163765.1 Magallana hongkongensis | reverse complement strand
GCCATGTTTTGACGTGAACCTTCGGAAAAATAGTGTTGTGAGACCTGTATTATAGGAGACGTGATATTCACGCAGTGAATTAGATCACACCAAAGCAACAGAGGATACATCGAGTGACTTGCTGCAGAACTATAGCCTTTCAGGTTGACAGACGGTCTATTAACACGTAATTTCCTGTAGAGCGCTATAGTTCAGCAGCTTTTCGAATCACGCGAGCTTCACAAATAACCACCGAGGATAAAATACTGTTATTCCAGAGAAATAAGAAAACCCACGAAAATGGCCGGATCGACATGCTTCCCTTTTCATATTTTCTGTTATTCTGGAGTAACTTTAAATCTGATAGTAAAAGAATCCTGTCTTTTATTCACGAATAAATTACATGACTGTACTTTTTATAGATGTAAATGACAGTTATTTTGTGCTAACAGTGTGTAGTTTTATTAGTCGAATTTTTTTTTTGAATCCCTGAACAGTTTCAGAAATTAACCAAAATTCATATATTAATACAGATGTTGTTGTCTTGATTTTCAATTCGATTTGAATTCAGTAATAGTTTCTAAGTACATGCATGTTCTGTTTTTCGTACTTCATTAAAACTCCTTTCACACGAACTCCCCTCAAAATCCGATGAGATATGAAAATAAAAGTACATATCCAGGTGGAATTTTCAGCCAATCTATAACATTCGTTATTGTAAAGTCTCTGTAAAGCAAATAGTTTATTATAAATCATTATTATAGGTCAACAAACAACCTTATTGTCTATATATTGTGTATTCTACGCGATAAGTATTCAAGATTGAATTGTTTTCTTTTAAAACGCGACCAATTCCAACATAGACACAGAGTTGATATTACAAAGAATTGTTCCTTCTTTGGTATTTTGATGGATTTTAGTTGGAATAGAAAATAAGATCATTCCCAATATGGGTTTCCATTTTAAATACTTCTTTGAGGAAAGCAATAACACCACGAAATACCAAGAAAACTATTTTGAAAACATTTCTATTGAAATCAATCATCTCTCTAGTTGGAAATATTTCTCGAGAGATTATTGAAGTTATAAACTTAGAAAAAATATTTAAATTTTTAAATTTTTATTATTTATTTCTATTGAAATCGTAAAATTATCATAACATGGTTATTGTAGTGCTTTTTAAATTGTTAACTATAAATTGAAAAATAATCTTCTGTGGGAATAGTGAAATCGTTCACTAATTTAAAAAATATCTTGTAGTTATTTCGAAATTGAAATTTTTTTCTTGAACAATATCGTAAATCTTTTTAAAAAAATAGTGCTAGTAGAACTTCTAGAAAAGGATGGAATATTTAGATAAATATACAATGTATCATGTTCGCAAATTATTGTTGCACTGTTATGATGCAAGGGCGTGTGCAATGCTAACTATTGATTTCCAAACAATGAAAACATATCCCCCTCTCCTCTTTTCTCTGTCGCCTGAAATTATATGTAAATCGAAATCACCGGAGAAAATGATAACATTCTACCACACTTTACGGATAAAACAACAACATATTAAGTATGGCTCGCAATAAGAAAACCAAACCGTCTTGGTTAAATCAGTCATAGGAAGGAAATTATATCTCGTTATAAAATTTTCATTAAATCAGTTTTTAGTCCGTCATCGTTTAATGTCATTAGCAGGTTGACGCAAGTTTCTATCAATCTATCCCTTTAATTTCACTATCTGTCCGCCTGATTTTTATCCAATGCCATGTTTATTGGCCAAAGAACTCCTGGTTCGTTAGATAAACGACTGGACCGAGAGAAGCTGGATTGACAGTACTAATGGGAACGTCCATTCAAGTCATCTGGAGATGGACGGAGGTCAATCCTTCCTAGTATATTATCTGGCGAACGCAGTGTTTGATTAACATAGTTTAAAAATCATTAGAGTAAATAAACAGATGTATTTAAAGATATCTTGAGAATTTTATTTCAGTTTCAACGAATCAAAACCAGATTACTCCGGAGCACAGAATGTCAGGTAACGAGTATGTATAGATGGCGCTGAACCGGAAAACAATAAAATATCAAACACTGTCTATAACAATCTCAAAAAAGTGCGCTGTTTATTCAAACTTGCAAACAGCGTGTATGCTTTCTTCCACTTTTTCCTTCCGTTCAATAAATAAGCGCTTTTAATTAATAAACCCGGAACCCCATTGAGTACATCAGTGATGCAGCAATTCATCAGCATTCCTACACAGAAGATCCATCTTAAGTACACTGATGATAAATAGTACCTTAACGATTTCCTTAAGGAAGCAGCTTTGGCACGAAGAAAGTTGTTTACTCAGTGAAATCTATTACGAATGCCATTTAATGTTAGCATGCTGAACGTGTACATCAAGTTTATGTCGGACTGGTGTTCAGATTATCGAGCACATTGTCTGTCTTTTCATTCTCAAAATCCTCCAATTGTCAGCCATAATATCTAATACAAGGTTGCATACAAAATTATCTTCCACTTTTATTCATCCATGGGTCTCAAATATAATTCAAAACCTTTGTCAGAAATTCAGTCGTAAAACAGAAATTGTTTTAAAGATATCGTGATAGATGTATTAGATATTCGGCTTTTTACTCAACCATCCTGATGTATTTTTCATGTGTAAAGTTAACATTTATCAGCGTTACAAAATAGTTTACGTAATTACAGGTTTACCCAAATGTTTGGCTTCAAGTGAATATCGGTAAAACTAAACGGATCCAAACAAAGTGTTTTACGTAATCTTACTCGCTAACAACGACAGTTTCAAACAGCCATTAAGATTTATCTTTTGTTCGAAACTCTTGAAAAATAAGAAATATCTCGAAAACTTTAAATGAAATAGACCAAAAATATAGATCTTGTTAGGGATTCCCCTATATAAAATGGGCAAATAAATGACCCATTTTCCGATTATTAGTCATATCAAATAATGACATAAAAATGAAAATTAAAAAAAAAAACAACTTATTTTTGGGGAAACATATTGTTGACCATTTTTGAAAAGAGTGGCACATTTAAAATGATATAGAATTAAACCTCAATAATATGTTCTTAGATTTGTTTTTTCTTGTTCATTGTTGATTCTATCCACAAACAAGAGGCCCATGGCCACATCGCTCACCGAGCAACGATAGCCATATTAATAAAATCAGCTTTATAAAGTCATATACAAATATATCTGGACAATGTAGTAGAATAGATCCTGTATAAAAAGATTTTCAAATTTTTCTCCGGATATTCTCTTGTTAAATAGTAAGCCCCTTTTGTAACAGGATGATATCATAGTTATATCACATACTGAGCATTGCAGTTCTCAAGAAGATCTTATTAACTTATAAACCTATATCAAACTTTGAACCCCTTGTGGGGCCCAAGAATTGCCTCTAGAGGCCACAGTCTAAACAATTAAGAACAATAATATGTCGAGATGCTTCTATATATATAGGTAATACCATATATCATAACATTTAAAAATTTTCCTATGTAAAATTGGAAAACCTAATGTGGCCCCATCCTACCCCCAAACATCATGATTTTGACAAACTTGAATCTACACTACATGTATATGAGATGGTTTTTACTACAGTTACAGCTTTACTGGCTGATTGGTTTTGGAGAAGAAGATTTTTAAAGATTTTTCTCTATATATTCCTATGTAAAAATATGACACCCCGTTGTGGCTCGCCCTACCCCCATGGATCATGATTTAAACAAATTTGAATCTACCCTTCCTGAGGAA
Organism: Magallana hongkongensis; assembly: GCA_016163765.1. Lineage (NCBI taxonomy): Eukaryota > Metazoa > Mollusca > Bivalvia > Ostreida > Ostreidae > Magallana > Magallana hongkongensis. Next base: position 56,973,571 of record WFKH01007768.1, on the reverse strand, counting down.
GCTTCCACGCAAGTACCCTTTTTTTGGCCAAATGGTTTTTAAGAAGAAGATTTTTCTCTATATATTCCTATTAAAAATTCGCCCCCCTATTGTGGCCCCACCCTACCCCCAAGGATCATGATTTGAACAAACTTAAATTAACACTACCTGAGGATGTTTCCACACATGTCACAGTTTTCTGGACAAATGGTCTTTGGGAAGAAGATTTTTTCAATTTTTCTTTATATATTCCTATGTAAAAATTCGATCCCCCATTGTGGCCCCACCCTAACCCCTGGGGATCATGATATGAACAAACTTGAATCTACACCACCTTAGGAAGCTTATGCACAAATTACAGCTTTTCTGGACAAATGGTTTTTGAAAAGAAGATTTTTTAAAATTTTTCTCTATATATAGTACAATGTAATTATTTGACCCCACCCCCTCCCACCACCTGAGGATGCTTCCACATAAATTACAGCTTTTCTGGACAAATGGTTTTCGAGAAGAATTTTTTAAAATTTTCTCTATTTAATATATTCCTAAGTAAAAATTCAACCCCCCAATGATGTCGCACCCTACCCTCGGAGATCATGATTTGAACAAACTTGAATCTACATAACCTGAGGATGCTTCCACACAAGTCACAGCATTTTGGCCGAATGGTATTTGAGAAGAAAATTTTTCAATACTTCTCTATATATTCCTATGTTAAAATTCGCGACCCCCCCCCCCCATAGTGGCCCCACCCTACTCCAGGGAATCATGATTTGAACAAATTTGAATCTACACCACCTGAGGATGCTTCCACACAGCTTTCTGGCCAACTGATTTTTAAGAAGATTTTTGAAAAATACCAACATATATTCCATAATTCCTAATTATCTCCTGTTAAAAGAGGGCGTTGGCCCTTCATTTTAAAAAAACTTGAATCTCCTTTACCCAAAGATGCTTTCTGCCAAGTTTGGTTGAAATTGGCCCAGTGGTTTTGGAGAAGAAGTCGAAAATGTAAAAAGTTCACGGACGGACAGACAGACGGACGGACGGACTGACGCCGAACAAAAGGTGATCTGAAAAGCTCACTTAAGCTTTCAGCTCAGGTGAGCTAAAAAAAGGGGTCAGTAATGATACTTAAACTTTCTGCTTGTTCTTCTGTTTCATTTCAATGACCAACAGAATTATCAGAGTTTTAGAAAAAATTATCGAATATCCAATAGAACAGAAGAACTTTAGCCGTCAGTCCATGTTTATTTCAAATCATTTTAAAGGCGAAGAAAATTACACGTATTTCATATTCAAACTGCAAAGGAACTGCGCCTAGATTTGTTAAACCTTTATCTATAGAGGGCAGGAGGGATCTTTAATAATTACGATCTCAACATCTCGTTGAGACCAGTGTCATCATTTGTTGAGATTAACTGCAGCTAAATAGGTTCTAAAATCAAACCACTAATCGTTAATCGATTAAATGAGTTCAGATTGACGTATGAAATAGTTCAGTCAGTCGTTCAAAAGAGGAAGATAAAAACTTTATAACCGACATGCATAACGAACAGAAATGAGACAAGATGCTCGCAATCACTGCTTCCATCAAGGAACATCTAAGTAGCATCTAGCGATCATAGTTTAAACATGGTAACTAGTATTTGTTGAGGAAGATGTAAGAGGCTGTTTGAACAAATTTATTTACAATTCAATACTTCACTTTCTAGCTGACTTGGCGGAAGAAAATAATTCTGTTGAAATTTTAACCATTTGGCTCTACTGAAAAAGTTTGCTTTTCATCTTGCATTTTCACATTTTTTGCTTATTATTTTTAGAATCACTCGGCAAGTGATATTCCATAATGAGCCAACCAGACTGGTCGGCTGTATGTATATCATCTAATCGACTAACCAAAACGCCCAATCTGGATATTTAACAGAGACTAATGTGTTATCCACTCCGACAATTGGCAATATTTCTACACTTAAATAAGCTTCTATCAACCCAGGGAAAACTACTGTTAAAACTTTGTTTATTAGGATACCAGAGACTTTAAAACGGTAGCATGCGTAGGTATTGCATTTATTTGGTTTGTCAAAGCAAACAATTTAATTAAAACAACGCATTGTAAACAGCTAACCTTGTAAAAAAATACAGCATTCAAAATCAACAATTAAATGCAAAATGATGATTTATTTGAAGGTTTAAAAAGAACAAATAAAAAACAAAAAACTAAATTTAAAAAAAAAATCCAGGCCAATAGTGTTGACTTTCTGGGTTAGGAAGAGAAAAACTCCAATCCCGTTTTTTGACTAATATCGTTTTCTCAATCGTTATTCTTGTTCCTTACAGGTTCTTTGTGAATGACATTACAAATGATACTTTGTAACGAGCTCAGTGACCAGCGGAAACACTCATCTTGATTAGATAAACCCCGACAGGAAATTAAAGAGATGAGCTACTGTATAAAAGTTATTTTCGCCCCGTGTTTTTTTTCCGCTCTTCTACTCTTGCAAACGGTTTCGCCCCGTCTTGAATTCGCCCAGACAGAGAGATAATTTGAGACATTTGAATACAGTATGTATTAGTTAACATTTTAATTCAAGGAGTAAGAGGTTTTTTTGCAAATCTAAAATTTGAGTATAGCCTACACTTGCACCAGTATTGTATTAATCAGGCAGACATTTCCCTTGAAGTTAACGGGAGTAAAAGAATTGATTATCGAAGCTTTGTGAGAAGTGAGACATCTCTTCAGAACTCAGACATATAATTGTGAATACCCACCTATCAGATCCAGCTAAAATATTAAATATGATTTTTGTTGCAATTAACAATAACGATTATTTATACAGTACAGAAAACCCCCCAACTATATTTGCTTTAAAGTTTGAATATTTTTCTATACTAATATACTGAGTTCTTCTTTTCAAGGAGGTTAGAATAGTCTATTGTTGATGAATGAGAAATGACGTAATTTTTCATTCATCACAGAGATTACCATTACCCTCCAGCCCTTTTAAGTCATACAGTCATTATCTCGTATTTTGATTAACTTGTCATATACATTGTAGTCTTAACGGGTTAACTTTGGCATTCAAAACAATCACTGTGGCAGTTTAAATTTTAAGAATTAGGTAATTATTTCAAAAGTTATTCATCAATTTTTAAATAAAATGTTGTCTTAAGCCCATTTTCATGATCTAGTTAACTTAACTGATTATCCTTTTCAACATATCGTTCTCAAATTCTGAACTTTAGCAATTTTTCTATTAAGTTTTTGGTCGCAAACACCAAAGTTATCTGGGTTTCTTTAATGAACTAAATATTTGCTTATTTGCTATTGATAAAAAAGCAAAAGATGTAGTTCGCCACTTTCCGCCGTAACGCATTAGTGAAGATATGCTGCGAGAACATGTGATATCCAGGTACTGAAAACTATGTTAGTCCATTTCTTCTATTAAGTTAACCTGTTGTATCATTACGCACCAAGTGTCAATTAACTTCTTCTGTGGCTTAACGTAGGAATAGATCAGTCTCCATCCTACTCAGATCTCTGTAACATTATAGCCCTTTTAGAAAATTCAAGCTTGTTGAAAAACTTTACGATTCAATTTTTTCAAAGATTATAAAATTTTGCGATGTTTCATAAAAGAATAAAAAAAAAAGACATTTAAGAAGGATAGTTCGCATACCATAACTTGGATGCGCATGCCTAGCAATGTCATCAGTGATCTCCACCCACACAGATATCAAACATATATCTCCTATTGTTCCTGCAAGGGCTAATTACCCAATATTAGTTTCTAATGAAATTCCGCCGACCGTTTGCGTCTAAATTATTAATTTTAATGCTTTTGAAAAGAAATTTAAGAGCATTTACGAAGGCAATAATAAAATAGTTTTTTTTTTCAAAATAACAAAAGATGAAAGAGAAAAGACCAATAAAGTATGAACAATTCTGAAGCAGACTGGTCTCTGATAGCACACACAGATAGTGCAGTTAAAACGTGTACCAGGGTTGAAAAAGAATATCCTACAGATATTGCAGTTAAAACGTGTACCAGGCTTGAAAAAGAATATCCTCAGTGTTTATTGAATCAAAAAAGAGAAAACAGGACAGCTTTAAATATGTTAAGATTCAACTGTATGCAATGTGCCAACGAGATGACAAAGTAGAAAATCACAATCAAGGGGACCCATATCCTACACAGAGGACCCGGGTTCAAACCCCAGCAGAGGCAACATTTGTCTCTGTTACATTTGGCGCCCACGCTGGGACCTTGGTATTCTCTGGCGGGTGAGAAAGATTGTCTCTAGTACTTCGCCCCACAGGCATTGGCACTCTAGAAGAGTCGAGAACGACTCTTTCCTAGGAGGGGGATACACAGAGGAACCCATGTCTGTGTGTAAAAGAGCCTACTGTAGTAGGTAATGTAAACTTTATGTCAGAGTTTCAATAAGGTCGTCAAAAATTGATGTAAGGACGAATCTTGCAATACTGAGACATAATGTGTAGTAAATTGTTGCTGTAAATTAGCCACAGACGGATGGTATATTATCTCATTTAGTCTTTCAGTAGTGTGCGTTTAATCCATTAGTAGTGATCTTAGTTTCAATTGTTTAAAATATTCACATCGTTTATTCTGAAATAAGGAAGCAATGACTCCTTCGACAGAAGTATTACTGTATCTGTTTTAAAAAAAGCCATCCAAACGATCGGTGTAGAAATGCAATACAGCACCTTTAAAGTCGATTTTTATTCAGTATTATCCCCTTTTGCAAAATTTCACACTAAACTGGAGACACTTTTCTTTGAATTCCCTTCAATTAAAAATAAGGAAACAAGGCTTTGTCTGAATCACAAATAAGCAACCTGACTTAGTGGAGACTGTGGTGCCTCTAGAATATTTGAGTAGCTTAAGGATATACAACATCTACCTTTGTGTACCGGATTTAAGGATATACAACATCTACCTTTGTGTACCGGATTTAAGGATATACAACATATACCTTTGTATACCGGATTTAAGGATATACAACATCTACCTTTGTGTACCGGATTTAAGGATATACAACATCTACCTTTGTGTACCTGATTTAAGGATATACAACATCTACCTTTGTGTACCTGATTTAAGGATATACAACATCTACCTTTGTGTACCGGATTTTTTCATATCAAGTTGAGGAGGCTGCATGGTCAACAATTTTTTTTTTTTTTTGTCTTCCACAGTTGAACTTGTTTATTCACCGTGATAAAAGTGTTTCTTTTACTCGCTTCCCTGAGAGGGCGGAACGCGTGTCCGTAGACACATTTTGATTCAAAGAGATTGAAAATACGTGCCGGAAAAGGAAACATTAACACTCATTGTTGTTAAGATTCTCTTATTGCCAAGCAATTATTTGATTTGCCGGAAGAGTTGTAAGATGATATTAAAAAATTCTTGTAGTGTCAAAAGGATTTACATTTCTATTTTTTGGAAGTTACGTGAAATCATCTTGATTTTTGTACAAACTATTACGTATGTTTTAGTAATATAAAATTTTTAATGAAACTTATATGATCTTTTAAACATATATTCCAATGTCTATGAAAGAGGTGTTTATCATAGTCTCCTTAACAATGCATCCAGATATTTTTCAATTAGTCGGAAATGCTCAAGAATTTTGCTGCTTTTGAAAGGGCCCCGCATCGTTCAGTTTAATGTTATGTTAAAAGAGGTCTTTTTTTAAAATAACCGTTGACATTTTTTATTATTTCAATCCAATTTGAATTAAAACTATAACAACTCAAGCTTTTTATATAACGAAATGAAATCATTTTCCGACATTACATTGAATAACAAAAGGAATACTGTCTATTTTATTCGGGAATAATTACATGGCATACAATGCATACATACACTTATGTCGTAAACACACAACAAAAGTAGCACTATTAGAAGAATGCTAGTACAATGTAGTTGAGTTACTGTGTCAGACATAGTAAAATCAACCTACACTAAGGTATTGTACTAATAGCTCGCACTAAGAAATGTAACAATTGCCCCTTTCGTCAGGTCATAACCCTTGGCAAAAGTTGCCATCAAAAGTATAACACATCCCACTGAAAATAGAGCACCCAATGATGATGAAACAGCTGAATCCGGATTATGAACAATCGCTTATAATCTCTCCCAAGTTATTGCTTCCATCACTTTTTGATGATTTTAATTAAAATAAACATACCTGTCAATGAATTACAATTCAAATCGATAAAAGGGAAACAATCCAAGATTTCTTCATCGATACATCATCTGTTTTTACCCGGAGAATTTCACAGGAACGAAAACAGTCACCGTACGGAGATTCAAAATGGGAAATGTTTACAGCTTTTCTCCATTCGGAAGTACTCGGGGCAATTCCCACAATTTTTTAACGTTATCATACGGGGTACTTTCATGTCTTTTGCAATGCAAAATCCCCGTAGATTTTCTATTTTTGGTTGTGTATTGCAATCTGAAGCGGTAGAGGGTATAATCGAGACTTTTTTCATTCCAATGAATGGATGTAGTTTGGGTGCAGGGGATTTATGATTATCGAAATATTACGCAAAAAGTGGTGGAAGCAGAACATTCGGAAAGAGTATAGATTATGTTATGATGAATTTGTTATTCTTAAATTCATTAAGCTATCCATGAATAGCAGTTCTGCAAACTTGTTTTGTCATGCATGAATAAAATACGGAGGATTATTTGAATAGCTAATTATAACACGTTCTAAGCATGATCCAGGCTGATAAACCCATGCAATTGCATACATTTATTACACACAGGCGCGAGATTCATATAACTAAAGTAGTCCCAAAAGAAAAATCATAATAACCGAGGGCATCAACAGTTGGAAATGTGATATTAATCCTCACACATTCCTTGACATATGCAAACAATTTATTTTTATACTAAAACCCCATACCATTATAATTTGCACAGACATTGAGCTCTAACAGTAGTTTGCCAACTCCAGTGATTAAAAGCAAAAACGTAAATGTGGCTTTCTTTCTTGATTTCCTTATTCTTTTATCTTTATTTTAGTTTTTTTAACATATTTTATTGCGAATTAATCAATAAAAGATTGAAAACAAGTTCAAATAACTAACTAGTTCCTGTTCTTTATTATATTAAATGTTTGTCCTCTATTAAAAAAAATATATTCAATAATATATTGATAATAAATAACTATTTAAACCTACAATAATAATTAATAAATTTATGAAAATCATAAATGTTTTTTTCTAAGGATAATTAGATTTCAGTAACCCCAAATTAAAGTAAAAGGTGTACATCTATGATATCTAAGTCACGTAAATAACCACAGTCTAAAAGATTGCTTCTAGCACTGACATATTTTGTAGACAATGATAAAATTGTAGTCATCTTGTTTACCACAAAGGCAGCATGATTATCAATGCTTTTGCGTTTGTATAAGTTCGTATTATACCGAGTACACACTTTTGTCCCAATTTAGTATGAATTATATTTGCAAAGCGTTCACCAAATGTAAAAACAATTTTGAAGCATTGATAACAAAAAAAGTTCCCTGAGATGGCTTCTCTTATACTGGCCAAAGATATAAAAACCACCTTTGTGTCAAACAGCAATGTGTCGTAGTTTCAATATCGGCCATCTAGTCATGGCTTATTGAAATCAACAAGATTTGTCTGACTCTAAATTAAAGCTGTGTCTACGTCATCTTTGCATAGTTTGCTTGAGACCAGCGTCTTTTAAACTTGCGTTAATGCAAGAGGTAGATGGTTACACCACACCAAAAAGCCTAGGTCTCGTTAAGATGGCTCTATACTGAAATACAATAAGTTTTGGAACTCGTCAAAATTATAAAAAAAAAAGAAAGAACACGTGTATTTTTGACTAACCTTTTTATAGGCTATATCAACCAGACAGACAGAAGGAAACCATCCAAACCATCCTAATACTGGTATCAGAATAAGTCATCATATGATAGTATTCATTTACTACAAAGGCTTCGTTAGTATTTCAAAACATAATTTCAGTACATGTGCCATATAATTATAGTACTGATTTCGTAGAGCTTAAAAAACCATAAAATAAAGATAAGCCATAAAACAAAGATAAGAAATTACAGAATCCAACACCTTATCAGCTGGTTTTACTGTGATTTCTTACATCCAACTGCGCTGGATTCCTAATCTTTTTTTAAAAAGATTAAGTTTGTGAGGTATAATAATAATTGCACTGCTGAAGTTTATTGATGATACATCAAGTGTGGACGCATGCAAACCATCATTTTGAAGATTTCTGACCGCTTCGATTACTACTAAAACAATTGTAAAATCCAAAGCCGTATACAAATACACGTATCTCGATTTCTTTCGCTCACTGTACGCATACATACATCGATTAACAACGGCATGTTTTTATATTATGATCTCCAAACACTACAACGGACTGTGTTCTGGGGGAGTTTTAATTTCCTTAATTTTTACATTCACTTGATATAAAAATATATTGTTATTCATATAGATACTGACAAGACTGAAATTTACCCGATGTTTCCAACCACAGGCACCAGGCGTTATTTATTTTGATCGTTATTAAAATTAATACCCGGTACGTAATAATTATAGATTACGCAAGGTACACATCGCCACCATATTTGATTTTTTTCTGGACTGTCCCATCAGCCTGACTTTATGCATGAAACTCAAAAATAAACCTATATTGAGATCATCTTGCGGCCAGGGCTTTCTACTAATTCAACAAAAACAGCGGATTGCGATGCATTTACATCAAAATAAAGGCTAAAGGGAGGGCGGAATGCAATGAGAATTCCCTTGATCGTGTGTTTGTTTGTAAATACTCTTTCATAAATACAATATAAACATGTTAATATAATCCTTGTGTAATCAAAGTGATAAATAACAGTAAAAGAGATCCACTCCCATAATTTTAGCTTGTTACACAAGCCTTGTATGTTTATTGAATTCAAATTTGACTTACTTTGAATATGCATATCAGTATAATATTTGGAATGATTCCCAAACTATGACGTAATAATGTAAACTGTTAGATAACCCCCCCCCCCCCCCCCCCCGAATAAAATAGATAAGAATGAAATATCTACACTATAGCAAAGCTAATTAACACTTGGAAACTGCGACAACGCGGGAGTGATGACACACGCATGGAATGACGCAAAGAGGCACTGTTGACCATTGCAGTAGTGCATGAATTCTTCATTTAGAGCCCAAAAATTACGCTTGAAAAAGGCCAGTATATTATCTGTATTGATTCCAACAATTGATTTCCAATTATTTAACCAGTCGGCAAATACTTATTCTTTTGTTAAATAACTTTGCTTTTTGCTAAAAGAACAAACCACATTCAATTACTAGACTAGCAGGTAATGTTTTTTTAAAGAATAAATATCTCAGAGTCCATACCAATAAAAAAAAAAACCCGCATAAAATGGCAAATTAAGCAATAAAAAATCTTGTAAAAATCAACTCCCTTGTCTAATTTCACCACTTTTTATTCATTGATTGGTCTAAAATTATAAATGTCAATGAAAACAGTGAAACTTCAATGAGTTGGTCTAACGTCACTAGGCGTATGGGAGACTGGACGTAGATTTCTTATATACAATATGACGTACATGTATGTACGGTCGACCGTCACGTCTTTAGAGCGACCGAAAGTACACAATTCCTGCTCAAGCATTATACTAGTATGTCAAATCAAATTATTATTCGATATAATTGTCTGGTACCTTTTTGTTTCTATTTTTATGTACTTACAAGAAAAAAGTATAATATTACAGATACCCTTTCTGATAGTCGTACTCTTTTTATATTCTTACAAAAAAACAAAAAAAAACAACCATGAGACATGCATACTTCTTTGCCGAAATTGGATAACATTGTCTCTACGAGAAGAATCGATAGAAGCTCTTCGGATAGGCCCCGGATGCTAATGATTGTCAATCGAACAATTTTGATCTTCTCTACTGAACATTTTATAACTTACAGAAACCATTTATAGGTTACATTGATAAAGTTAGAGCTGCCCATCTGTCAAACTTGCTTACTCTATCATCATAGATTGGCCTAGGATTAAAAATATATTGATAAACCCTATCCAAAATGGCGAATCAGTATGTTCTCCGAGCTACAATAGATGTTGTTTTTGCCCATCCTTTCACTATCTTATTAAAAAGTTATATTAAAAGATAACTTTTTACGGTATTCCCATAAGATTTTACAAATTTTTCTTAATTAAATAATAGACAATAACTTCCTTTTAAGTAATGAAGGGTTTTTTTTCCAAAACTATAAAGCTAATGCAATTCAAGGTTTAAAAAACATGAAAATAAATTATTTTTTACAGATTATTTTTTTTCTTTGCAGATATGCTACGATATGTTCCCTTGAATACAATGTATTCGAAGTGCAATTCAAGACTGAAAAAGACGCGTCGCGGTTTGTCCAAGAACATAACATTCATTTAACATAAGTGGATCTTCTTTGGACATTTAGGTAAACATATATCAACTGCTCTTTACCAAACTCCAAGAAGAAAAAGTAGTACCTCATCTTTTCTATATATCTACGAATGAAGGGAATAGGAAATAATTGAATACCATTTTCTGGGCAATAAAACGGGTTGCTTAATAATGTCCTGCTTCAGACTCCTCGTGGAGGGAACAATCACGTCTTAATTGTACCCATAAAGAACCTAAAACACGCACTTGTCTGATTAGGGGTATCAATTACTTACATATAATACCCACTTTGATAAATAGTTCTGTCAAAATGAAGCAACATTTGCATCACTGAGTTAAGATTTATTACTTGATGTACTACAGTCAATTACTTATCACACATGCAAAAATTGTGAAAGTAATTGTTTTTAGGTTAATCTTAATTTAGTCAATCATTGTCTGAAATAGTCAGAATTATATAGTTAGAGAAATGATCATCAAAGTCACCATCTAAAATATTATCATCTTCTTTTATCGATATTGAAATTTGAACATTTTGAATTTTATTTGGATTATTATAATAAAAGTGAAAAGATATTTGCTATATTTTGGGGTTTTTTCCGGAAGCTATATATTACATGTATTTATATCTTTTCTAATAATTTCCCAAGGCACTTTATGCAAATGAACGACGTCAAGATAAAACTAAATTGACACAACGTATCAAATTATTAAATAATTACCAAAGAGGAAATTATGTGGAATTTTTTGACAATGTATGACTTAAAAAAAAAACTTACCGTCAAAAACTATCAGATGCGTGTACAATCCTTTAATCCATAATGCCAGGTATAACTACGAGTATGTTGAATAATGGTACACAGCCCTTGCGTCGCACTCCAAGCCGAGACTATTGGAAGAGTCTATCCTTGATTCACCAATCTTGCGTTTGATTTACTAGTTTCCCTGATTGAGGGACGAGCTGCAATGCGTATCGGAGAAATGTGCGAGTTAACACTTCAACTCGGCGTTATATTGAGCAAGATAAGGATTTTTCACCACTGTGAAACAAATCAAAAGGAAGTCATTTCAAAGAGTTTGAAAACAGACCGGTTTTTTTTAGCATAGAAAAGTATGGAAGAGTATCGTACAGCATCATAGCGAAGAATTGTGAGATCTGAACCTCGCTTTACAGGTCCGTGAACACAGCTGACATTAAAAAGATGATCAAGCATAAGATAAGAAATAACCTAGTTTGGCATTCTAGACATTAACGGTGGGAAAAGAACCATGACCAATCCTCTTTAAGGTCCAAAAGGCAATACTTTTCTACATTTTGCTACACACCGGTGTATCCTCAAGTGCTTAGGATTACCATACCTTTGAACACAGGTTTAAAGCGAAAAATTAAACCTTATCTACTTTATTTAATGATCACTGGATAATTGGTCCAGCATTACAAACAAATAAATTAACCATTTTTTTACATTAAAATTAAAAAATTCTAAGCTCAAATCGTGGTCATTTCAAACAAATAAATGAAGCATTTTTTATATTAAAAAACCCCAAGAAAATTAAAATTAAAGAATTCTAAGCTTAAATCGTGATCATTACAAACAAATAAATGAAGCATATTTTACATTAAAAACCCAAAGAAAATTAAAATTAAAAATTCTAAGCTCAAATCGTGGTCATTCATCTTTGACCTCTACTTCTAGGCAACTGGCTTGAAATCTGTAATATCGCTGATATATAGGCATTAAAATCTTTATGTTCATGCAATAAAACTTGGGATGCCTCTTAAGTTGTTTCAATATTAATCAGCAAAGAAAATCAGTCAGAAAAATGATTGAAGAAATGGTCTAAAATGTTTCCTCGCTGCGATCAGCAATGATATGCATACAACTGCATACACGATTTACATGACCGTGTATAAAAACAAACTAAAAATTTTCAAATTGTGGGTTATATAAAATAATGTTTCAACAAAAGTATCTGTACCATTACCACTGTCACATTTGCTCGGACCAACCAGCGACCAACGACTTTTAAATCTACAGTGGGACGTCTAGGGCCAGTGACAGGAGATTTTCGGTCGACAATTTGTCCGATTTAGCAGTTTATTTGTGCCGAACAACCATTTTTTTTTGTCTTTCGGGTCAAAGTTGTAATTTTTGTTTCGTCGCCCGTCAATTTCCTTGAACACTAATGACGAAATAACTCGAAAAAAGCGAATGCAAAGGCCTCATGGGACAATATTTTTACCGGTTGCTTCCCGACTATAGTAACGTCGCTCGACTTCTGCGTCTCCGTGCGCAATGACCGGTTGAAGTTCAACCGACACCGACACATCCACGTTGCTAAAATTCACCGGATTGTGATTGGTCCTTTACCAGCAGCAGACTGATTTTCGGTCGATCAACCGAAAACTTCAAAAAATTGATGGTCCTCCAACCACTGGTTTAAATGTGAAGGAGGCTTGAAGAGACTATCTGGCATACTAACTGAAAACACACGGTGGACTTTATATAAGTGTAATGAAGATGTGCGGATCTTGAGGAGGGTGGGGGGGTCAATATTGAACAGTACTATCAATGTAAAAATCCAAAGGTTGTATTTACGCTAGATTTTGTTAACACTGTATACTTTCATCATGCGCGGATCAAGAAAACCTTTTCCGGGGGAAGGGGGTGGTTGGTCCGAGGGATATTTTCGATGATTTTTCCTATATGATTTTAATGAATTTTGCTATGTGTATTTAATGAATTTAAATTTTCCAGGGGTCAGGGCCCCCCGAAATATTAAGGTTAATTATGGGTTTTTTTTTAATACAATGATGCTTAAAAATTGTCATTTTATTTTTCTTAAGACTTTTCGGTAGAATATTACGTTAGAAATGACGCTAGCTTTGTAATTCAATTCTAATAAATAGAATGTTGGTTGACGTCGAAAGCAATGAAAAAGTGTAAAAAAAAAAAAATTACTCAAAGAAACTACTGTTAATCAAAGTTTTCTTCAGCTATACACATATCATTTACATTGAAAAGAATTTTAATTTTACTTAAAAATCTAAAAGCCACATTTTGTTAAGGGATTTCATGTAGATTGTTTTTATGAGACCGTTCGTCCCATACATGACATCGACGTTACCAACGACAGCAATCGACGTTTGGCGCTGTGCCAGTATATTGATGAATCCGTCTGAATGAATTCCTGTCTGCTTTTTTGGCTTTTAAAAGCAATAAGACAAAACTAAACCGTTATCTTAGTTACTGAAAATGGACATTATCTGCTTTTCTCTTGCATTCAAACTACAATTAGCTTTACACTTTTAATTGCGCTATCACCGTCAGTTGGTACAAATAAAATCATATTGTGTTCAGCAAAGTGATAGCCGTGAGACCTGGAACCCTCAAACGTTGTTATAATAACAATCAAACGACTTATTACGTCATGTAAACATCAAACCGAAAATTGGTCTCCGTTGTTTGGACTGTTATACGGAAGGACACTGATAAGAATGGAGGGAGTCTTTCTTTTTTTTTAATTTAGTAAAACCTGATATGGTAATTGAAAACATGAAGGCGTTTCAGCACGGTCTTATTCAATCAAATAAAGTCAGCGCTAATGTCTATCTGGAACTAAATGGGTTTTGAGAACAAAGTGTACGTTAACCGACTTATGGTTTTCGTTTTTGAAAATTCAGATTTGAAGATAAGTTATACGACAAAAATCGAAAATAAAAAGAATGTAACACTGGAAGATAATTTCAGAAAACGAACAACATCTTAAAATCATAAAGATTAATGTTTGTAATACTTAATTTTTGTGAAAGATAACAGTGCCACCGAAGTTACTTTAACTTGTTATTTCATTCTCCTTTTATCTAGTTAACTAATTTCCAGTTTATGTCTTTCGTTTCGAATTCAGAACGTTGTTTTTGTAGGCGTAATGTTCACATAAATACAACACATGACAATATCAGGATATCTTCTTGTAAAACATTTTGCTCTTAAAACTTTAAATATACCATTTTACATTATATTATATAGTATAGAAATTATTGACTTATGTTTTACAAAGGTTACGTTCAATAGCATTGTAAATATCTGTTTAACGAAAAATAGATGAATTCATCAAATGATTCGATACAGTCATTTGGGTATTCTGAATCACTTTTTACAGTCTGGTTGCAAGATTTGTACAATTCCTGTTACATGTAATTATTGGTTGTTTGGGATCAACAGAAAAGAGATAATGTCAAGAAACGGATTTGTTTCACCAAAAAAAAATTCTGTCTCAAAAATAGCGGCTCTAATGATACCATCAATTACCATCAACTGCGAGTCACTTCTGGGTATTTCGAAACAGCTCGACAAAAATAATATTTTAGTCAACCAAATTTTTCCACACACACACACACACACACACACACACACACACACACACACACACACACACACATATATATATATATATATATATCTATATATATATATATATATATATATATAAAGA
>WFKH01007768.1:56943248-56958489 GCA_016163765.1 Magallana hongkongensis | reverse complement strand
ATATATATATATATATATATATATATATATATATATATAAAGCATTTCCAAGAAAAAAACACCTTATTAATTTTGCCCAACTTTGAGCTTTGTTGCTAAAAGTAATTTTACCTTATACAAGTATCTGAATTAAAAATATTCCAACGAGTCCAAGTTCATTTGCAGTGAAATAGAACAAAAGATTGCGTTAAAGGTCGTTTATTCAATGAACCAAATTTGTATTGTTTAAAATGAAAACAATAAAGTAAACCCCAAAAAATCATTGAATAAATGACAAATTAATTTGCAAAGGTGGGGTTAAAATCCGACACAACTGAAAGATGTTGGTCTTGAGGGACGCCACCCGAGGACTCATTGGAAGAAAAGAAAAATGTACATATATAAATAATGTATAATAATATATACATATATATTATAATGTATAAAAATATATACATACAATGGAAAATTTAGTAGCTTTCAACATTTTGTGACTAATAAGATCTGCACCTATAATATGGCCTTGTTTACAGGAAGAATGGATAATATATCAATTATTTTTTGTTCATTAATACACATACTGTCAAACATACTGTCACGCATAAATATTTCTTGAGGTAATACAGAGTTATCATCATCAACACAGGCCATTGAAGCCAAATATTCGCTCAGTGCGTTAATCTTATCAACATCAAAATGAGCAAAAGAGTTGCTATCTGTGTATTGTAGAGGAGGAATGTCCGAGAGTGGTTTTGTTTTATAAGTGTCCCTAAGAACTTTCCGGTATAATTGTGTGTTTTTTATGTTGTTGTCAGTGAGTTGTAATTCAATGTTGTCATGATAGTTTTGAATTGCGTGTTTTTTCATGTTGTTAAATTTGTTTCTAATGTGCCTGAATTTATCCCAGTCTAGAGGAGAATTACTTTTAAGTGCTTTATGTTTAAGTCTATTTTTTTCCTAAGTGTTGTACGCAAGTCAGAGTCGAACCAAGGTTGGTCTTTAGGTCTAATCGCTACCGATTTTTCAGGTATACACTCTCTAACAAGTTCCAGATATTTATCTGTGAAAAGTTCAGTAGCTTTGTCAGTAGAAATAGCATTACTTATAATTGAATCTTAGTCGGTATTTTCGATAATAGTATTAAGTTTTGTAATATCCGTATTCTTGTAGTCCCAAATTTTTCTAATATAAGGTTTACTTTTAATGATACCCGTTTTCAGAAAAATATATGTAGCTTTGTGATTGCTCAATGTATTGTCTGCGTTTATCACGCCTGAGTGGAGAGATACAAAGTCAGTGCTTTTATAATTAGGTGGATCACTACACATTGAAATAGTTTCTCAAATTAGCAGAAAATCACTGATTAACGAAGTAATTAATATTTTTTTTCTTTACACTCTAAAAAAGCAAGGAAATCATTATTTTATTCCATTCTTTTGACTATTTTAAATTTAGTAGTACCCCTATGCATTCCCTCTACACGTTATAATATCTGTAGAAACCCAGAGGAGAAGGACAGAAACCAGAACTAATCCATCATCGTATACCAACTGCGATTTTGATAGTCCGTATTGTAATATCTTTGATTTGCATCAAATACACATGTGGGATAAGCCCTCATTTATTCGGATGCGGTCATTGGGTTCCCACGTGATTCGAAATACCCTAAACTGAAGGGGTTTAAAATGCAACAATTGGGTCTTGTGAAAATCATTAGAATTTTTGAAAGCTCATAAAATTACCAATCTATCAATATACAGTTTGTCTTTTTTTTTTCGATAAATAAGGATACAACATAAATGAGAAACATTAACAGCGTTTTCACCATGCAAATTTCCTCCACAGAAGATAGCAGGTACATTATGTAAATCACACTTTAACTTTCTGGTTTGTTACAACGCACTGTGAAAAATTACGCACTTTGAAAAAAATTTTCAAAGTGCGTTAAATTTGGGACCAAGTCAACGCACTTTGAAAAAAAAATATTTTTTTTCAAAGTGCGTTGATATCGTCGATATTAACGCACTTTGAAAAAAAATTGTTCAGGATTTAGTCAAAATAATTGATACTTTTTATGCAATAAATGATTGTTTTAACCTTGTTTAGCTCAATGGGATATATTTAAAAAGAACACAATGAATGCTCAGCTAACTTGATAAACAGTTTCTCAATAAGAATTACATGTATTTTTCTTTTCAATAAGCTTAGTAAACGTAGTTTGACAATTTACACATAAAGAACAACTCGAGAGATTTGAATTATTCAAATATGACATAGATTGCATCTCTTAGCAACTGCATTTTCCTTTTGTTGTGTATGCAGCAAATTTACTTCTTATTTGGACCATTGGGCTATGCCAGAAACAAAACTGATTTATATATATTGATAATGGAGATCATTGTATAACACATTTCAACTGGCTTCAATTGCATGTGCTAATAAACAAACATGGTAAGAACAAATGATACGTTAGTAATGTTTATCAAAACAATATGATCTTTTAGTTCATTCATTCTTTATTCACTTTAGGCTTTAAGAACATCAGTGCGAGGGAAAAAGCCCACATCCTAATGCTTATTTTTAATTTTATAATAAGATAATGTTTGTCAATGTAACTTCTTTTTTTTTAAAATCGAATTGATTTATTTGATTAGAATTTGAAAAGAAGGTTTATGTTGAAACACTTATAGATTCTTTAACATACCAATGGAGAAATTATTGTTTGGTCAGCTCGTTTTTTTTTCAATACCACTGTACTTAATTTACAACAAAACGTATTTCTTTTTCCGGTCTTAAATTTTTACTCCAGTTTGCTGAATATCATATGTTTGGAAGGGAAAATAAGGGGCAGGGGACCTTCTTCCTGTAATCAGTTAAATGGTGTAATCGTAATTGACAAGTATCTTTTGTTAACCCCCACTCCCACCCCAACCTCGTTCTCAAATATGGTAAATGAGATTCTCTAGTGTTAAAAAACCATCTTGCTATCGACAAATTAGAAATTCAATTCCAGAATTTGCGATTTATACGTATTTTTTTCAAAGTGCGTTAAGTGTCTCGATGCTAAAAAATGTTGATGTACCTTCATAACGCACTTTGAAAATTTTTTTCAAAGTGGGTTAACTTGCTCCCAAATTTAACGCACTTTAAAAAAAATTTTCAAAGTGCGTTGATTTGGTCCCAAATTTAACGCACTTTGAAAATTTTTTTCAAAGTGCGTAATTTTTTCAAAGTGCGTTGCCACACTGGTTTGTCGACAAACACCGACTTTCTATCTTGTCCAGTCAAGATAAGCTATCGTATTTTTTGCGATAGCTATCTCGACAAAAAGAGATAATTAATCTTGTGTCGTGACTAAATTTTGTTGCATTTTCAAATACTCCCATCGAGATAGTTATAATTAGATGGTAGGTAATAGTATTTCGGAACTCATTACCCAGTATCCTGGCGTCATCATATTGTTATTTTAACTTTGTGAAACGAAAACATTTGAGTTGTTGATTGTACAAAACGTTAAATTCCTCAGCATTATTGCCCTGACTTCAAACGGGAGCAGAGCAGTGCATTAATTATAAAACAAGAAAATCGACAAAACATTAGGAACAAATTCGTTTTGAATCAAGATCCATTAAAGTGCATGTGATATCTTTCTAGAAAATTAGAACGCAGAAAAAAAAATGTACAAATATTATTTGAAACCCCTAAACAAACATCAAACACAGAGTTTAAAACAACGACTCTATTTGATATTTGAAAGAAAAAGACAATTAACCCAGATTGCTACATATTGAGTTTGACGAGTATCTTCTGAGTATATGGTGGTTGCTAAACTTTACTATCTGATATTTTTCAAAGCGTTTTAGCGTTTGATATTGATTGAATTATACACTAGAGGTCAGGCGAACATTAAATCCGTTCTAGATGGGACTCCAGATAAGCAAGAACGAGCAAATTCCTCGAGTGGTTTTTGATTTTATCGTGTAATAATGATAAAATTGATTACATATTTAATTAAGCTACGGACATTCATGTAAAATTATCCAATTGCCTTTAAACACACAAGCATGTTTTGGATGTGAATCAATTCTAACGTCGGTGACGAAAATACACAGGTTTCAATTATCATTTATTACATGTATATAGTAGACTTTCACTTGTTTCATAACCGTATTTATTATTCTATATCAAAACACAATTTAATGTTAATTGTGTGTTTTATAGAGATAGATTTAATGAACATACCATTAATAACATATTCATGTATATAAGAAAAAACTGCACTTAACTTCCTGTTACTTCTAACAGCCATCCATAGTTATTGTAACAAATTAGGTATGTATTGTTACATGACAGTGCAATTGTTCATTATTTTTCTACGAACTAAACCAACCCCCTTGGCTGTAGGGTCATATTGTAGTGGTTTCTGAAACGGTTCAGGGTCGGGCAACTGACAAAGTCTAAATCAACCATTCTCAAATTTGAAATATAAAATAGGAATATTACAATAAGAAAAAAATATGATTTTGTGATGATAAAAACATCATCATGTTTGATTGTTCAATTACATTTTATCTCAACAGAAAAAAATGCATATTTGTGAGAAATAATACAGTGAAGTCGCCAATTCCGGGTCACACGTGTGTGTTTCATGTCACCTTGTGTAATTAGAAGCAGAAAACACTTTATAAATACATTGATCACGAACTATAGGCCTTTCTGGACATCTTTGATCATTAAACGATATTCGAAAATTAACATTTACAGACCCTCCGAGAAACGAAATTAGAAATCAAGCGCTTTCGAGATGGAGATTTTAACACATCTTTGACATGCTACTTTCATTATTTACGCTGCAGCGTGGTTGATGTGAAAGTTGTGGGAGGGCGTTAATGGATGAAAAATATTGCACATGCATTCAGTTATGATGTCAGAAATTTTTCAGAATGATAAGTGCTCAAATAAATTTACACCAATTAATTCATCAATCTGAAAGAATTTACCCAATTGCGGGTCACTATATATATACCTGAAACATATTTTTTTGCGGATTTACGATAACGTGAAGGAGAGAAAAAAGAGATTCAATTGAATAAAATAATCCATCCACCTCAGGTGTCATTCTATTTATCTTGTTTGTTATTTTTCTTCGAATTTATTTTTCTTTTTGTCACAATGATGACATAATGACGATCATTTCTTTCTGAATCATAAGTCTGTCATTTACATTTAGAAATTGGTCCCTGTTATTTCAGTATCAGTAGTTGTAAATATATTTTCTGATCGGCATTATTTTGTCAATGCTGCAAATAAATGAAAATTGTTTCTGTTACCCGACATTACTGACACTTTGAAGTCACATGACCCGAAAATGGAGAAAATGGTTCGAAAGTGGGGAAACCATACCTTGTTGAAATGCCTCTGTAAATATTGTTTCCGGGAATCTATTTTGAAAAACAAAATGAATGCTTAATAACGCACAAAATGTACTTTCAATATATATATAGTGTAAAATTCAAATAGAATAGCTCTGCAAAATATAAAAAAAAAACCAGTCTGACGTGACCCAGAATTGGCGACTTCACTGTACTTGACATCTAGAATATCAATATCATTCAAGTTAAACAAATGGCATTTTTTCTGTTTCGAGAAACAAAGCTTGTTGGGTAACTCGATAAAACGAAGAAATAATGAAGAGAAACCAATAAGAAGTGAATGAAATGCTGTGTGGCAATTTACTAATCTCAGATGAACACTATCACTGCGCAATATAACTCCTTAAAATGAGAATTGTGACATTATCTCTATGAATACTGAATATTTTCATTAAGCAATTTCTAGGCAATTGAAAATTATTGTCGTTTTACTTTTACTGAATTGCATTGTATGCCCAAAGTAATTTTACTGATACATGTAGCCTTCATTCCAAGAAACCGCTTTTTTCTAATAAATTTCAAAGAACCTTATAAGAAAAATATACACTGTACCCATGAACGTGGCTAATTTGGAAAAAAAAAAGATTATCGATCCTAATCGAGTATACGTGGAGCGATGCCGATTTTGAGTTAATTCAAGACTTTGAATGAACATTAACAATGAGATATGCTTGCAAAATTAAAAGAGCTAAATAGATCTAAAACAGTTCTAAAGTTTTTTGAAAAGAATCATCAAGGTTTGCGAACAGAAATACAAACCGATGAACAGATCAAGCGTTGTGGGGGGAGGGGGGTAAACATTTTAGGGAAATCCATCAAATAAAAATCCTTACCGGATTCACACCCATGATCAGACGGGTGGTAAATAATCAGATACAATCGAAACCATCAGTAGAAGCAGTTTCACGCGTATGTAAAATTGGCATTGTAGGATACAAAGACAGATATTGAGACAGCTGGTTGATGTAGCTTTCTGCGTATCAAGATATTGTATTATCGTAACCTTGACCGATACAAAGTTGTGTACACGTTACGACACATCAGGGAGCAGTGCTTCATGCTGGTAGTTTTGTTGCATGTGGCATGAATTTATTAGTGTAAACAGAGACCTTATTGCAATTTAATGATTTCTCTAATGACAATGCAACTTTACTGACAGTAATTAATAGCCATTTGAACGTGCGCGACAAAATTAGCACATGATTAAAAGTCATCAGACAATTCTGTTCAAACTTTTTAAATTGCTCGATTCATTATTTTGTTAGATCTGTGGAGGGGTTTGTAATACATCGGTGCTTCATATCGTCCACTTCTACACCACAATACATCGATGCATCGATACTCCAGATTAGTAAAATAAATTCAAGAAACCTTGAGATGAGGATGACTGCTAATATCTACCAAATGAATTTTTGACCACATACTGTTAGTCTCTAATCTGTATACTAATCTTTAACTGAACTAATCAATTATATCAAATACGGTGATGGATTTTCAATGTTTTATGGAAGAAACACGTACAAACATGGTTATCAATTTAGCTTTTTAACGAGCATGCAGTCTTTTTCAGAGCGAGTTATCTACAAGCATTTTGTCATTTAACATTAGATGAAATATGGTATAGTAGGTCAGTAAAATAAATTTTTATATTATATTTATATAGGTCATTAAAATACATTATTTATTAGTACTAAAAGCTTTAAAGAAAGTTTTCACACTTTCATAGTTTCAATTCAAAGGGACAATCATCAAGCATTTATTTATCACACGAGGATTATGGGTGTCGATTTATGAACAATAATAAGAAAAAATTTAAATTAGCTGTATTAAATGTTCGTGTGCTTTCTTGTTTAACATTAAACAGTCGTAAGAACAGAAGTGGTGTGATGTCATACACGATGTAAACATCTTGTGTTCGAGCTCCCTGCTTTCATCGTAATGAATTAATAAATAAAGCATGGTTTGATAGAATGATATAGTTCACACGGCTTAATTTTTCCAGCGTTGAAACGCATTATTTACGCAAACCCAGTCTAGTATTCCTTATGAATATGAAAACCGTGCAACCATACGACTGAACAGAGTAAATCCCATAACGCTACACATATTGATTTGTCATTCCCTATCTTACAATATAAGTTTGACTAAATTTGAAAAATCCGGATTCAAAATATTATAAAATCAATTTAAGAGACAGGCCTCAAATTAGAAAAAATACTTTGAAAATTAACAAGTATTATTATCATGGGCTTGAAAGTTCGAAGAATAAAACCTGATTTGGGACAACCAGTCCTTTCATCAGGACAAAACAAATTGAAAAAAACCCCAAACGTTAGCATTAAAACTAAAGTACAAAGGGATCTCTTAAAAGTAAAATAAAACAACCCAAAAACCCTATAACTACATACTGCGTGAAGGGTTGGTTTTCTAATAGTTTGTACTTTTGACCATGCGGCCGATCACTCGGGTGTAATAAGTCGATGTCAACTTCAATCTTATTGGGTTAATTAAACCAATTTTTTAAAAAAGTAATCATACTGCATTATTTGAACCTGTGCATCCAAAACTTTTCCTTGCTTTTCCTTTCCCTGTCAGTCCAATGAGGATTTAGATCAATAACCACTATTGTCATATCTCATCACATTTGTGACCACTGAGAATGAAATGTGCCACGTCGGTCTCTGATTTTTTTATTCTTAATAGTGATATGTGATGGATTCTTATGCGGAGGTCACCTTTTTCCCCGACGTACAGTTTTGAGTAAACCTAACATCTGATGAGATATATACAGTTGTCCTTTGCGACAAGACGCGTTACCCAATATTTTGTAGTTGAGACCGGGTAATGGGCTAGTCGTATACATCTCCAATATACACATATTTTGTTGATAACTGTTTTTGTAATTTTTGGGGAGGAGGGGGGGGGGGGGGGGTAAAATTTTTGACAGTAATACTTGTACAATTCACATGTATGTTTATTTTTAGGAAATGGGAGCTTAGTTCTCACACGATTTTATTAAGGTTCATAGATACTCTGATAAGAGAGATAACTTCCTTAAAAAATGCTTTTGTGGATTTTGTGACACTTTGAAGTTTTTTAGAGAATTATTTTTTAAAAGGTAAACAGTTCTGTATAGACAGTTTGGTTTATAGCATTCTGAACACCAAATTACAATGCACATATGCACTCGAAGACATCAAAGTGTTGCAGCAGCTCACAGAACTGCCAGTTCGTTCGTAAAATACAGACTCATTTTGAAACGCACATTTACTACTGAAAGTTCGTTCAATGTTCTTAGTGTTCATTGAATTGATTTTGATACTTTGAAAACCCTCGTTTCAAACAATGTCATTTTTCCACACACACAAAAAAAAATAGCAAAGAAAATTTCACCATCAGGTTTCTCTTTTCATCATTTAGAAATAGCATTATGAAGAAATGGCCAAAATGGTATCGTAGTCTTTTTATGCAAGAGTCTCTAATAGAAAATTCATTATTTATTTTTTCAGGACAGGTAACTCTTACAAATAAACATTAATTTCTTGGGTAGAATTTTTGAGAAATTTCTTGCGACAAAAAATCAATTTTTGAGAATATGAGAACCGCACGAGGCATTCATATAAATCATTTTTATATCAAAAGGTATTGTGATTAATGAAAATGTATATTAGAAGATTATAAAAAAGATTTACGTATTTTATAGCCGTGGGTAATATGAACCTTAATTAAATTACGTCTCTTGGCACTCAGCACTCTAAAGAGAAAGGACATGGATAGCGACCCTAAAATGGAGTCATTATAAAGTGTATTATCAAGAATTTACGAAATTGCAAAATTGAAAACTTTTCGTATCGAGATGTATTTCTTATGGAGAATGTTTTTAAAAACAGATCTAAATGAAAACTAGTCTTAACAATTTGATTAGTTAATGTAAGGTTGTTTTTGCGAAATATATTTAATTTACCATGGATCGGAAACAAATTCACCGGAAAATGCATAGAGCAGTTTAAGTGTGAATTCCCGCGCTTGCGCAGGCAGTTGTTTTGGAACAACGTGCAATTTATCATCTATTCGAACACTTTTATCAGGAATTCAAATGTATATGATATGTATAAAATATATTAACATGTATTAAACAAACAAACGGATTTGTAGTCTCCTTTCTGATATCATTTTTTTAAAAACAAAATTATATCAGAAAGGCAGTAGGTTTCCGTGTATGGTGGTATTTTCCCATTAATATTTCATATTGTTTTATAAAACAATGTTAAAACCAATTCTTCCTTTAAGACACGCGTTTTTAGCCATTGAATTATCTGCTCTGATAAAGAAGTATAAAGTAAAGAAGATTAGCAAAATACAATCTATTTTTTCTTTTGTCTAAGGCTTTATTTAGATGTTCTCTGTGATATGTTGTCTCCAAATAACCATAAACTGACGCCCGAAGCTCATTATTACAACAAAGAGATCCTTTGGAAGGAAAGAGATATTTTCTGTTTCAAAGTGAATACTAAATCTTCTAATACATGTAATCCTTGACATACGATGATACTGATATACCATTGAGCTTGGAGCTTGCTGTTATTCATTTGCCACGAAATCCAATAAAATATTACAAATAAGATGTTCTTTAGTCAAACACATATACTTAAAAAAAAAAGACGTAAGCTACTTGATGGACCTTATATTTGTAAATTGAGTTTGTTATCCTTTTAGTAAAAAGTAAAATCATTGACATATTTGCCGTTAAATAACTGTCTTTGGCCCCCCCCCCCCCCCCCCAACTTGGAAAACAAATACATGAACTCCTTATATAAGTATGTTCATGCCTCTTCACAAGTCATTTTATCTGAATCGCTTGTCATTGATATTTTTGATATTTTAGAAGAAAGGTTTCAAAGTGCTAAAAACCTTATTATGAATCAAGAGCTGTAAATTTTAATTTTCATACAATTTAGGTAACATTTTATTTACATATATTATACATGTATTTGGAAAAATATAATGTTTACATTGAATAACATTTAGCATCGTCTTACTTCCTGGTATTATACGTTACAGATGTATTAACCTAATGAGTACATACATGTACGTCCAAACCACTTACAAACAATTACAACTAATTGCATAGAGAGGTAGATTCTTAATCTTGTTTTGTAACAAGATCAACATTCATTGATCCCAATCCCAAATTACGATTTGACCTTTACATCACGAGCACGACCATCACTCGCGCCATTGTTTCTCTTGTTCCAATTTCAAAGAAATAAAACCAAAATTCTATGTTTAAATGGGCCAAAACTCCCAGAAAAATAATGGAATCGGAATTACCTCTTGCATGTTATAAGCACATCTGTACATTGTGTCCTAAATACCTACAAAGTTTTACTAAATTCTGTGCAGCGGCTTAAAAGGAGTTACGCTGACAAGCTGTTCATTAATATATTCAATATATGACCAAGTTTCTAAGTTCAAAAGGTCTGAAAAAATAATGGAATCGGATTTTTGCGCTGACGAACTTTTCATTTCTATATTTTTCCTAACACTTTTAAGAATAGATAAGCGCGATTTTATTAGTTAAAATTTAAAGATTCAAGGACTGTTGAAGGCGACATTCATGCGGTGCCGTGTTGAACCTTGACGACGACAATGAGAAAAGGTGGGGGGGATGGGGGGTCAGACTGAGAATGATTTGTCTCAAAATACATAAAATGTCTCGAAACATTTATTATATGATTTCCAATGGTTTCTCAAATGATACTAATGGACCAACGATCTTTCAGAGAAGTTGTGTGTTTGGTAGAGATTTAAGGAATTATCGGCAAATATCCACATGATATTATCACCTCGTCTGTAAACCTCATTTGGGAGCCATTGCTAGTACAACACAACAGCTTTTAACTATGGCGATGCGCCATTATATAGATTAATCATTTGCGTCGCGTATTTTATCTCTAATTAACCGCGTGAATGATATCCCTGCAGAGGAACTCTATAGACATTTGTTCATTGATAAACTCATAAAGGATCCTATATAAAGCAAACGGGAAATAAAAGTGCAGTCAGCCGGATCCTGAAGCTGGTGATAAATCATACAATTGAGAATTTTACATACAACTGGAACTTCTCATTTGGTGTTAAACATCCTCTTTGGGGCTATAAGTAGTAAACAAATCAGCTTATACAAGGGCAGTTGGCATCATTGTATATCTAGCAGATGAAACGTTCATGAGCCTGGTAAAACTGTGTTGAAACTTAAAAACCCAAGCATCAAGTACTAGTATACAGTTGGCGCTGACAAGATAAAAAGACAATCATTTTTCAATATCAGTAATTTCTTTTAATGTACGTATATTCAAAAACTGAATATGTTGATATTTTATATCAAATCTTACCTCCAAAAAACTCTAACATTGCCCCGTAAATAACTGTGTTTAAAAAAAGGTAAATGCCTTAGTTGTAAAATGTCTTTAGAATTTGCTGGTGTTTTAAAGTTAATACACGCTATTATTTGTGTCAATTATGAATGACGGGGAAATTGCTATAATTATTCTTGTTTACCCATAAAAGTTACCGTTATGCTGTAAATTACAATGCTTAATTCGATCGTGTTACAAAAATATAAAATTTTGATTACATAAATAGAAAAAAATTATTGTCCTGCCAGGAAAGTAATGCCTCCATTTGAATATCAATTAATCACGTGACATCAATTACTAAAAAGTGTGGAGGACTAATGTATCGGATAACTATGCCAGTGCAAAGGTAGCATTTTTGCACCCGTCTAAGGTGCATGTATTGAAATATTTAAATATGTCATATGATAAATCATTGCTTAAAGAGTTTATAACCACTTTTCTTATTGGTGTTTCTCACCTGACAGGTGAGATATTATCTTTAAATAAAAAAATAAACCTATGGGGAAATAAATTTCCCATAGGAAAAAACAATTTTCCGAAAGTGGAGTTTCCTACCGGAAAAAAGAACTTATATTCCGATAGGATTTGAACAAAACCCCCATAGGGTTTTAAAATCCGATAGGAGATCTTAAATTCTTCTAGGAAAACTACCGATTCCTGTAGGAAATACTTTTCTCCTATAGAAAATATAATTCCTGTAGGATTTTTGGAAAATCCTTTGGGATTTTCAATATTTCTTGTAAGATAATTATTTCTCCTAAGGGAATTATTATTTTTCTATGGGATATTAATTTTTAAAGGTAAATATCTCACCTAAAAACGAAGGTAGTTATATACTGTCTAGACAGTGGTCTATCATTTGGTATATATGGATTTTTACGAAACTGCATCTTTTAACGGGTGCAAACATGCAACTTTGGCACTGGTATAATTATCCGGCACAGTGTTGAGAGTCAATACCTTCATAACTGTTTTATTGTTTCAAGGGGGAAAGGATGCAATTTTTAAGAGCATAAATTGATTGTGTACGAACAAACCAGGACAAAAACGAAGTGTGTGAGCAATCAGGGACTTACATGCATACTTCCCTGGAACAAAGACGTATGTGTTTCCCCCCAAGGGCTATTTTTAGTTCGTGTGCTTTTTAATAGGCAAGAGTAAGGGTATTGTGAATGAAAACATGTATTACACTTATAAATACATGATTATAATTTAAATCAACAACTGTTTAGCAGATACGTAATCGTTACGGATGCGTAATTTAACAAACAATTACAACAACCACCCGATTTCCCGCGGACATGCGCAGTGAGGTTGGATTCGTTCTTCCTTCATCAATATTCACAAAAAGGCATCGAATTCCTAATTGCAAAATATACTAATTTCTTTGTTATTAAAATGATTTGTTCTGTAATACTTTGTGAAAAGTGTTATTTCTACGCAATTTCATTTAACAGCAAAACAATTCGTGTTTTTATCGCGTGTATAGCTTTCAAACATTTCCTTAAGGCTCTGTCAGTAGGAAAATACAATATAGCTCTATTTTTTGAGCAATAAACTATCTATCGTAGACATCTGTAATTCTTCAGCTATATTGGAATGCTTGGCTGTTTATGTCGTTTAATCAAATGATAAATTGTGTGTAAAAACAGGACATAATGTTTATGCTTTGATGCCTCACCTGCAGTTACGTAATACGTTTGAGTCGATAGTCATCAAAATCACCGTGTTATTACGAAATCAATGTAAAACACATTCAAGGTTAATATTTGTTATTGTGATTATGTAATAGAAATGGAAAAGATAACTGTGCGATTAAATACAAAAATATTAAAAATTCATTATGTTGACATCTTTAATAATTTAAAAATCACTTCCCAAGTATCGGTAAAGAACAGTCATGACGGTGGATTATATTAAAAATTGTATATTGTTGGGAAAAGGTCTGGTCGTCCGATGAGAGCTAAAATTTTACATGCAAAAATCAAAGTACTAAAAGTACTGGTGGGATTTGGTTGGATTTGTGATAATTGACACTGATATATCAGATTCTCCTAGGTTTAACTCTTTAGACAATGAAGAACTCCAGGTTTACTTTCAAGTTGGTTACTGAGGTAATGTCGGGGGTTGTTAATGCTATGATCATGTATTATGTGAATTTTGTTGTTAATGGTTTTAGTATATGTACATGTAACAATTGAAAAGATCGAAGATGCATGTTTTATGTTAACAATTTCAAAAATAAAACAACCACAAAAATTAATTGGTCCAAGTTCTTGTTCAGTTATTTAATGACCTTTTTTTATAATTAGCATTGAGCAACAAAGATAACAACTTTTGAGATCTTATTTTCTTGATTACAATGTATAGCAATATACTGGATTGTGTATCATCGTTAATTATTTTCGAAGAAACAAAGAATTAAAAGTAATATAAAATTACTAATATAGTGATAAAAATGTCCAAGACACTGCTGGGTATTTTGCAAAATGTAGAAACGGTAAGTGAGAAAATAAAGGCAGGACTTCGATATATGACTTCTTTTATTGTAGAAGAGAATGGTGCAAACACTTGGTCACTGGGTTTTTTTTCCCAAAGCTATTAAAACTGATTGCATACCACGGAAAGAGTGTACTCCACGTAAATTGGAGTCAGATACCTCAAGTTTTTATCACACTAAGGGGTACACTTAAAATAAACGACAAATGATAGAATAATTTGTGTTTTGTTCTTAATAGTTTTATATTCCAAATGTGTGCAGATACACATACAACTTCGAAATTACAGTGTTTGTGTAAAGAACAAGGGTGGTCCAATATTTTAGGATAATGTTAATCTGATTTATACATTGCAATGATTTGGGAATAATTGTTCACTACTATTAGACTGCTTATTGTAAAATTTAAAAAAAGGAGTATCATAATGACACAAAACTATTTTTATACTGTGAAATGAAAAAATACAAATATTTACATATTTATAATATTATCTTACATATTATATTATATTGTACTTTTGGCAATTGAGGTAACCGGTATAAATCAACTGTTAATGTAATTATTACATATTCCGTTATCATCGGTTCAAAATACAATGTACACATTGAAGACCTAGTAGACATACATGTAGTAAAGGATGCGATGGACTCATCAAAATCTCAGTGTGGTACTTAAGGTTAAAAGAGATGATTGCGGTGTTACTACGTTGCAAGTTAACCACAATGAGGCCTGAAATACCTTTTACTCACAATGAAAAGTCGTATTTCTACAACTTTGTTCTACAAATTGTTGGATGTAAAATACAGCTCACAAAGAAACCCTCCATATATTAAGTTAATTTAAAATCTCTGCGAGACGGTTTCGTGATTGCTTATGGGAGACCGATCTTAATGAAATAGAAATGAAAGAGTTA
>WFKH01007768.1:56896043-56915367 GCA_016163765.1 Magallana hongkongensis | reverse complement strand
ATGTTGTCATTATTTCTGTGATACTTTGACTACCAACGAACATTGCAATAGGCTCAAAAAAATTAAATGATTCTATGGCAACAAGTGTCTATATAATATTATAATTAATTTACTAATTGACAGTATATAATTGCCACAATCATTGACTTTCTAATGTAATCTTTATAGAAATGGAAGAAAAAAAGCTGTTTAATGTATTCGGAGGAGCTTGCTAGAAGCTTTAAACTCTTGTTTTGTCAGTAATCAAACATGTACGCTTTTATGCAACTCTGCAAAAAATAGAGAATTCGGTGTTTAAAGTATAGACGGAAGAAGTTTTGTTGCTTTTGAATTGACGAACGTTCCTCTTATTAAGGATTATATAGTGTCCATTGTGGAACAACACTTATGGTAATCGTGGTGTTTCCCATTGTAAAACTTAAAACTATATGAGCAACTATCAATTATGAGGGTTGGGGGGTCGGATGTAGTTAGAACCGTTTTAACAAGAGCTTGGACTTTGGGTAGTACGTGACAAACTCCGATTTGATGAAGGCGGGGTCTACTCATGGTTAACTGTCCAGTCATTGGCTAATAGATATGAATACATTGAACGCAATGACACTCGTCCGACTTCATCCAGGGATGTATATTTCAGTTGAAACAGCGTCAATTTCACACAGCAGAGCTGATCTCCGCAAACAACTCCGCAAACAACTTTCCGGTTTTGACAGTCTATGAATATTAATGAGCTTCTCTTAGCGAATTAGAAGAAAGGGGGTCAATATTTGACAGCTTGTTTTGATGAGCAAACTAGATAGCAACATCCCACCGAAAGTCCAAGCTCTTGTTAAAACGGTTCTAATATAGTAAGGACAGGTAATCTGTTCAACTGCGATGCTCCCCAAACTCTTTACTACCATATAAAGAGCACATCATATGAATGATCTTGATTGTTATCAATTAAAGCACATAAACTTATTTTCGCAATTTAGCTGTCTAGTCTCATAGCAGCGGGATCCTCTGTAAAATCCAGATGTTGCATCAAAATCCGATTTAGTGAAAGAAAATTCAGGCGAATTTATAAGCCGATTAAATTCTTTGAAAGGCGACATGGTTGCGATTTAATTTGAATATATTCAAATTTTAGTTTTTCAATTTTTATGTTTATAATGCTGAACCAAAGTATTTATAGTGCAATGATCAACCAAAATTTAACGGTAAGGTGTCAAGTTTTGTGTGTTTTCAGAATAAACATTACTTGATCAAAACACGTGTGGGTTATTTTGGTCGAACTGGATGTGGACTTGGTAATGCTAACTGACGAAACCTATATTTTCCGAATATTTACCTCTACTTTTGAACTTTGTGCCCCGATTTGAAGTTGGGCGCATTCCTCTCGGAAAAATTCAATATAGAATAAAATATTGGTACCAAATGTACGTTTTTGAACAAGTTTTATTTCTGACACGAATTCGCCCCATGTTAAAAATTGATAGAAATGAAATAATAAATAGAAGTCTGGTCGCCTGGCGCATGCAAAATCTGGAGATTACGGCGCTGTTTACATTTCTCGTGATATTTTAATCTGAATTAAAACAACAATCAGTCTGCAAGAATTCAGTTTAAGGTAAGAAAATTCATTGTTAGTCATGTTAAAAGAAATGTTTTATTTTGAATTCTTTATTGAACAATGACCAATCACCATTACAAATAAAATAGAAAGATAAAAAAATCGAATAAAAAGATTTTGCGAAACCTCTCTCGTAAGTTGATATAAATAATAGAAGATAATCTCACATAACAGCTTCAAATGATTAACAGGAATACAATCTGTGATTAATACAATTTTCTATCTAAATTATGTGGCGTAGTCGTTCTCTGTGAGCAGTGTGGTCAATAAACGGGTAGATATGTACGATATGTTTTTATTGGATATTGTATCAATTATAACCCATGATGCTGAAAGGTCATTCACTGTCTGTAAGATAATAAGACAACACAGCGGTGCCGTTCAGTAGTTTAAGTGTTGTTTGGTGATTTGACACAGACATGGTTTATCTGCACAAGAGAATACATATAATGCTTTGATATCAATTAATTTTCAGTGCACGATGCAAATTTAGTATTATTTCTGTAGACCAAAATAATAGCCCTTTTATTTTCATTGTTTTATGGTCGCAAAGACACACCACCGTGGTCAATTGTCCCTTCGTTTTGCCCATCAAAAAACTGTTGACGGAGACACTGTTTTGAATTCCTGTTTGTTATTTTGCTGTACATATGTATCAATCTATTTTGTATTGAACTACACACAAAGCACTGTGAACATTGCATTTGAAAGGGATGGGGATTACAAGTTAAACAAGTGTGGTGAAACATATATTAAGTAAGGAAAAAGGCAGAGAGGAAAATGAAAGCCTCATTGTCTCTTACATCTTCGCTAGCCAAGGGTTTACGATCCTTGGGTTGTAGAGGAACGGAGCGGATCGTAAACCCTTGGCTAGCGAAGATGTGTCTCTTATGATATGATTTCAATACAAACTTTGTAGATCATATAAAAAAAACTGTCTCAAAAAAGTGGAGGACCCAGATTGCTAAAATATTTTTTTATTAGCTGAACAAGGTCTACTGCTAAAAGGGACCACGCCCCCTCGTGCCCCGCCCGTTACCACGTGTTTTAAATATTTGACGCAAAATGTTTTGATTAGGTTACCAACCAAGTTCATAGCCATTACTACATTGTTTATATTTTCTTAATCAGTTCACGTTTTGTTTAAACAGGCTTTTTTATTGATTTAATAGAAAAATTTTACACATGTGTAAATAATTTTGAAGACGTCCCATTTGTAACAATTAAATAAATTAATAAAAACGTATTTCAATCCGCACGACGTGTACGTTTAATTTTTGTATATCATAATTTATAAGAACAAATCGTGTTTTTTGTACCTGATGATAGAGAAATGAATTCGAAAGCAACAAACCTTATTCTCATGGGCGCTAGTTTTAACACTTTTATAAAACCGATTTAGTTAATGGTTTATAATTACATGTTATAGCTAGATAGCTTACATTCCTATTATATAACCGTCCTCATTGTATAGAATGTATAGAATTACGTACCGATCTGGGCAGAGTCTGTGACACCAATCAAACCGGAATCTCCTAGATTCTGCGCTAACCGCGAATATTTGTAATTGTATGACCTTTGGGCTTTGAGGCCGCCCTGTCTGAGTATTGTGTTTTCTCACTAATTCTGGCATATTGGCGTTCGGGGAGTATCAGTGACAAATCTATTCGAAATTCGAAACTTGTGTTTACCAACAGAAGGCCAACATTTCCATGTTGTGACGTACTATTTATCGAAATAAACAATAAAATCAAGTGTAATTTTATAAATAATTTCTTTCCCGAAATTGTCACCCAACAGCGTAGCGCAGTGGGTTAGAGGGTTCACTACGAATCTGTTAGTCATTAGTTCGAATCCCGCTGGGGATTAAAAATTTTTCCCTTTCCAAAAAAATTTTTAAAGTATTTTTTGGTTAAATATTGTAAAATTTGAAAATTCTAAACCGGTGAAAGTTTTTAATTATAATATACTTTAATTCACATTAATATCGACAGATGTCCCATACCACCTTAACATGAGTATTTTTTAAGCTGTGATACAATAGATTTGAATTAAATCATTTAATTGTATGTTAATGTCATAGCAGTGGCTAAAGATGACGAAATGACTATACAGTATGATGATTTTTAAGACATATTGTAAGCTATACCGGAGATTTCAGCTACCACTGTGCATTGTACATGTATGTATAATATATTTTTCTATTTATTTATTTTTTCAAATTACAAGGTACTAAGATGACTGACAAAGTAATTCTTTGGTTAATTTTAATGGCTAAGCAATACAGCATTATTTGTTGTGAAAATTGAAATATCGTGACAATACAAACAATTTTTTAAAAATTGAACATTTAAAAGAATCTTATTCAATCATGCAACATGATACTTCAAACTATTTGATGTATATTATCTTTACTATTCTTTAAAAATTGAAAATTCCTGTTGAGAAATAATTTCCTGAAGTATTTTTAGACTTCAATATTCTACTGAGGTTACTTTCCTTCGGGAGTTTGATTTTAAATCAATTTTTTTGAAAAATACCTATATATAATTCTAACAAAGATAACGGGCTTGTTACTTGAGACACGCTAAAACAAAAAATCGGTTCATTGTGTACATGTATCATGTACACCTAAGACGGGTGTAATAAATGCCGCCTTGCTACTGGCATATTCAGCTTCTTCGTTATACGGCGTTCCCGTGGTGTGTGAAACGTAGGTGAATCAGATATTACCATGCGCGGATCTATAGGGGGCGGGTCGATGGGTCTGGAAAATTCAAGCTTAATAAATTCACATGTTAAATTACAAAAAAAATCCCCCACCCCTCCACGGTAAACATGATTATTCTTCGGACCCCTACCCCCTTTTGAAAATTATTTCTGGATCCGTGAGTGTATTACTAATAAAAAAAAATGGGGGGGAGGGGGTGGGGGGATAGTCCGAGGGAAGATTTTGTTTTAAAGGAAGGGGGCATTATATTTTTTTCACTATATATTTTTAAGAATTTCAGGTGTTTGAATATCGATTTATTAATCACATTCTTTTCTGTTGGTTTGTATCATATAACCTGTCTTACGACATTCTCTAAAACCTGGCTTGTCCCCATTGACCTGACCTGGCCCCAATATTGGCCTGGCCTCAATTTTGGCCTCAAATTTGGCCTGGTCCCAAATTTTGGCCTGGCCTCAAAAATTGATTTGGCCTCAAATTTGGCCTCTACAAAAACTTTTGGACTAAACTATATTTTTAATTTTCTTTACAAATTTGCTGAATTTATTGATTTTTTATTGATTTATGTCCAGTACACATGAAATATCACACAAGATAGCTTTGTCACAGAGTAATACTTTTATTGAAATGAAGCATATATATTATCAGAGGTATGAGAGATTACTTCTTATAGATTTAAAGAATGTGATACTGCCTGTATTACCATGACATGTTTTAATTCAAACTGTTTTAAGGTATCCGATCCATAATAGCCTATGTTCAATGAATCGGGATGCATGACAGATATGTATAAGGCTTAATACTCAGTATACTTGGACATACTTTTCATGTTTAAGTATCAGTATGCAAAAGTGGAATGTGTCCTAATAATTGACCTTTTCCTGTTATCGAAGAGTTGCCCCCCTTTGCTTTTAATCTATAAAATTCAATTCTAAAAATATCTATACGGTATAAAATTTGTTTTAAATAGTTTTCCTATTCCTAATGATTAAATGCATCTTTCCACCAGAGCATTTATTGATATTCTTAGTATTTACTTTTTTATTTCAAAAAATGTGCTTGTCCCCATAGACCTTAATGCAATCTTCATTAATTAATTACTGCTTAGTTAATGATATTTTTGAAAATTTCTCTCGGTTAATCTTTTTCTACTCTAAAATGCTTTGAATTAATATAAGAGTATTTAATACATGATTGATATTTAAGGTTAGAATAATTAGGTCCTAATATGGGTCGGATACCTTAAGGATCATACAATACCAATGTAACTACCCAGAATTCTTATATCAAATACTTGTTTGATAAAAAAAATCATGGTAGAAGCCAATTTGTTTATTCTAACCAATAATAAAAGTCACAAAATGTTTTGCTTAAATCAAATTCTGATAACGAAGTTTCCCTCACGGGAGAAAAATTGTTTCCCTAAATATACGAACAACACATGCATGAAACTCTAATGAATAGGTGATGATTAATTACCATTGCTGAGTCAAATTATCGGAGGGTGCAGTGTAACAGCTATTCACAAATGACATGAATGAAATTAAATTAGACCGCGTGAAATGTTAAACCGTAGTGCAGGTAATGAATATGACCCTAATGTAGCAGATTATCAACAGAAGAGGCTTATATTGAATTTCTGCTGGGGAGGGAAATGTGGGCATGATTGGTGTTGACATGTAATTTAAAGTTCATTACACAGGGATGGAAATTGATGCTACAAATCAGTTTACAATGTTTGAGATATTTATTGATACTTCAGTCAGGTCAGTCTTCTAAAATGATCTTTTTCTTTATTATTCTAATAACTGTTCGTCTACTCGTTGAAGTCGGGGGTAGGTAGTGGATCTGAATTTTAACACTGATTGCTTCAGTATTGAGCATAATCAATTCCTTGAATTGGCAATACTTAGAGCAGTGTTATTGATGCACATGCATGTCATATGTATTATTTTGTTGTGTGTATAGACATGGATAAAATCAATTAAAACATAATCAGTCAGGTCACTTCATATATACATATTTTTTCCCCACATGATTATCCCTTAAACATCAAAAAAGCATTAAGTTTTCAGTCTATTAGAGAAATGAAAAAAAAAATCATTAAAAATCTTAGAGAAAATGTTTAAAAAAATTATTTTTGAATTGAGACCAACAATTTTTGTAGAGGCCAAATTTGGGGCCAGGCCAAAATTTGAGGCCAGGCCAATCTTGAGGCCAGGCCAGGTTTTAGAGTATGCCCCTGCCTGACACTGTTTAATCTAAATCAGCATCCGTTGGCACTAGCAACTACAATAAGATTAGATTTATTACTTACACTTTAGGTGCACAGTTTGCACAGTTTAGATTGATCTGACCGGAATGAAATCATTCGTTAATTATGTTCTCTTTCGCTTCGCTCAGTCGAACATAAATCATTTCCTGTTCTCATATAAAAACAAGGCAAACACAGAAATAGGATAAGACGTGTTTAGCCATTTATTTATGTCAAGTCTGAACAATGATCATCGAATCTATAGGAGGGCCAATCAGCGTGTCGAAATGAACTGTTACATGCGGACGAATTCCTGATGGGAATGACACTGTAAAAACAGGTCCAACGGACTGGATATATTGAAAATACTTCAAACAATATCTCTGAAAATAGAACTATAAAATTAAAGCAAAACATTAAGGAAACTTAGAAGTTGTCGAGTGGTTACTATTACCGATTGCAGAATTTAAATACCCCTAAGCCGAATACCTGCAAATTACTACGATAAACAATAGTGCCCTTACTCTACAAGACATAACAAAGCAACTTAAATACCCATTACACTAAATCGAACTTGGTCCAGTGGAACAGGTGGCAGTCCACAAATCCAAGAGATCCCGGTTTGAACCAACCAAACTAAACACATTTTAATCTTTTTAAAAACGAAAAGAAATTTATGTATAATAAATGTATTTTGCTGATTTAGGAAACGCACCATTTTATCGCCTATGGGGGATACTGGTATTTGGCAATCAGATTCTGATCTTACGGCATTACTGCAGGTTAAAGAATCACACTCTACGATGATTGAAAGTCTTTGGTTTAATAACTTATTGCATTGGTACATGTAGGTTTGTCGCGGATCCCGATACCCAGTTGAATTGCATTTTGAATTCATTCAGAAAATAATGTACGGATTCTGAATTCACCTCACTCTTTTTATCAACTAAAATTATATCACTGAACCTACCTCTTTGGAGAGTCGGGGATGTACTTTGAATATATAGCTGACATGTTTGAAATCTATTCTGTTTAACACCTGCTTCTCAGAAGTGAGCTCAGATCAGACTTAAGTCGAGGATAGGTTTATCGAATGAGTTTATTTCAACGTTTCAGACAACATAATTTGCCTAAGGGCGGAGAGGTTGACATTATTGTAAACCTTCTAAGACGAATCAAAATATCCACTATAGTTGCAAATACCTATTTGTTTTTAATTCCTAGGCTAATTCTTCTTAAGGTGGAATGCTACACCCAAATTTTATTTTATAGATTTTATGGATTTATCAGTTTGTTTTTAATCGGGATCGGTCAAATTTTTGAAAATTAGTAATATTTCTAAAATTTCGTCAATTTGATTCAATTTCTTGTTTAAAAATGAATGCCTTAGATTTCTTCTCTATAAGACCAGTCTCTTTAAAAGATTTTATCCATAGGTTTGAAAAATATGAACAAAAGATGTTTTTA
Organism: Magallana hongkongensis; assembly: GCA_016163765.1. Taxonomy (NCBI): domain Eukaryota; kingdom Metazoa; phylum Mollusca; class Bivalvia; order Ostreida; family Ostreidae; genus Magallana; species Magallana hongkongensis. Next base: position 56,907,303 of record WFKH01007768.1, on the reverse strand, counting down.
ATTTTCATAAATATTTTTTTATTTAAAAAAAATAAAACGTCTTATGGACATTACTGGACATGATTTATTAGATATTAATATCATGCATTTTTTCACAACAATTTTAAACTCTACATTGTGTTACTTGCAGCCAAAACAGATTTTTCACTTTCTCATAAAAAAAATCGTATAAAATAATTAAGTGCATATATTCTTTCTGGAACAACGAAATCATGTTTCAGAAATGATACTTTAACGATCCATAAAATAAATTTGGGTCTAGCATTCCACCTTGAAAGATTTAGTAGTTAATATCATATTTCATAAAAGTCCATTACACATAAAGAAAAAAAACACCGACATTATTGTGTGACGATTGAAAATGCTCTTCACTATTTAATGAGACAAACAATGTAATTTTATCTTTACAAAATAAAGTGATTTAAGCTTTCGCGTCTATACATCCAATGACGCATGCATACGCTCTTGCGCATTTAAAATCGATTCAATCTAAACTCAATTAGTTTAAAACCGAGGAGCGGATAAAAAAAAGCATGCCGATCTGAGGATACCATTTAGAAACGAACATTACAAGTAAATGTATAATTAATTTGGTAACGCACGAATTCGCTCGTTTGTCTTGGGTTACAATATGTAGCCTAGTTTAGAGCTGGTTCAGTCGGCAAGGCGTGCCTTACAAAAGAGTTAACGGTAAAAAAAAGTCTTACAATATATCATAAACACATTTTATATTATTACAAAAATACGTCCTTAATTTATACTTTGCATTCAAAATGAAAAATTATCTTTCCTAACCAAACTTTTCCACATTGGCCTCTATCCAAACACGCAAAACATTAATTTAAAAAAAAGTTCCTTTTGCTCCAAGCAATTCTACCCAGTTGTAAGTGCTTATTGGTAATACGTATGACAATTAAAAAATGATTGCGATAAAAATAGTTTTTTTCAATGAACGAAAATTGTAATTGCTTTAAATAAAAAGCTTAATAATAATTTTCAAAGGTGGAGTTAAAACCCACCGCTCACAAAAAATGATTAATACGAGGAACCATACAAAATACAGCGACTTTTGGCAGAGCTCTTTTACTTAACGTCTTATCATCACCAAATTTGGTAGACATTCTTAAGCAATAAATTTAATTGATTTGATTTAAAAATACTGTATATTTTCTCAATGTATTTGAAATGCAAAAATTTTGAAATTGAAAAATTGCAATAATAAGGTCGCGGTGCACGTCCAAAGTTCGTGTTAATGCAAACAATGTACTAAAGATTATTTAGAAAGTAATATTTCTACAAATTGTACCTAAAACCAGATATTTAAACCTCAAATTGAGTGTTGTTATGATTCTGTGAATTGTTTCGGTGAACAGAAATCATTTACAAAAGACAGATAGTCCTCGTTGAGATTTACTTTAAAAAATGACAACGCCAGATGGCACGGAGCAGCGAGAAGTGATAACATCATGAACCGATACAAACTGAAAATATGCACTAGGATGCAAATAATATCTCATCAGTTATCTGTTCCTTTGTGTGTTAATGTAATACAGTTGAAGTAGCAATTGTGTATCTGATGGCAAACAGCTCGAAAAAAACCCCAACCCAGATTATCAGTAAATATTTCGTCGAAACTTTAAATAAGTAAAGCCATCTGATATTCAAGGTTTTCATAACCGTGAACAAAAAGATACACGGTAACAAGAGAAAAGCTGTCAATGTGACAGCAAACCGGGTTTTCTTTTGTGTAAACAGTATCCATAATCCATTTGTCAACCTTGAATTGATAAACACTACCTATCTAGAGAAATGCGATATTTTGCCACAAAAGACTATTAAGTTCAACAGCTGGTATTTTTTCATAAATTACTAAAAATCAAAATCCAAATATTGCACATCTCTGATATATGTACAATTGATCTGCAAAACAACAACTTCCTATCTCGAAAACTGTAGGAGGAGTTATCCGTACAATAGGGGTACCCTATATGCAATATTTTGCCAAAAAATGACTAAGTTCAACAGCTGGTATTTTTTCATAAATTACCAAAAATCAAAATCCAAATATTGCACATCTCTGATATATGTACAATTGATCTGCAAAACAACAATTTCCTATCTTGAAAACTGTAGGAGGAGTTATGCGTACAATAGGTACCCAATATGCAATGTTATGCGAAAAAATGACTAAGTTCAACAGTTGAATTTCTTTTCCACAGATTATCAAAAATCAAAATCCAAGTAAAATTCACATCTTTGATATATGTTTAATTGATCTGCAAAACAACCCCTTCCTATTTTGAAAACTGTAGGAGGAGTTATCCGTAAATTAGGAGTACCCTTATGGCAGCCGCCCGCCCACCCGCCCCCATTTCAATAACCGGATTTTTCTTTTGGAAAACCCGGTTAAAAACTGATTGACTAAATATGTGCCATTTCTCCTCTTTGTTGTGAATTTCAAACTTTTAGTGGGTGTAAAATAGTCTGTCCCAAATTACCGTCTTTCAAACTTTTTTATGATTTTTAACAAAAATACACATATCTGTCAAAGAAGTAGAATTGAAATCGGTGAACGGTAAATAACACAAGATTTCCTCATTAACAAATCATCTTTGTTAACCGTAGAAATTCACAGAAACAAACACATTTTTCATGCGGAAATTTATGATGGAAAATCTGACACCTTTAATCATTTCCTATACTCAGTATATATAACACTTCGCATCAATTTTCAACGTTATTATCCAGGCACTTAATGTCTTTTTCAATGCAAAATCCTCGTACACTTTTTTTTTCAGCTGTGTATTGAAACTTGACTAGAAAATCAACAAGAGGGGGTTCTAAAGGGAAATATTGAACTATTGGGATTGAATGAACATCGTTTGAACCAAGAAGCATTTATAAACATTGAATAATTCAGGGACAAGTGCTGCATATGTCCTTGGATGGTGTATAGTACGACTAACGTTTTCATATAAGGTATTGTCTATGGGGTATAACAAATCAAAATATACATGAACATTTCTCTTGAGACTAACAAAGTCAGTTTGGATAAATTACAAATATGGTTCTTACATGTAATAAGATCCTTTCTTACAAATAATTAAGATCATGGACACTCCACCTCAATGTGTATATGGTTGGTTACTTGTAATAATGAGGTTTTACAGTTTACTTATTTCAGCTAATTCCAAATTCTACAATCACGTTTTGATCAACCTCAGAGTTCCAATTTGAGGAGTGATGTGGTACAAGATGTGGAGCTTGGTATGTTAATCTTAACTTTTAGCTCGTCCTTTTGAAATGTCATTATTTACCAACAGCTTTATTTAACTACAGTGACCGGTGCCCACTGATTATCATTGTACATATATAATCATAATACTCGGGAAATGTGTTCAACCATTTTTGGGAATTCTGATTCCATCAAAATAGATAACAATGTTTTATCAGGCTGAGTGTTATGTTCCTGACACGGTGGTGAGTATTGGGTATTATACAATGTAAATGCTTAGCCTTATGCTCTGTTAAGACAAACTCTTCTTTTACCCTGTTCATGATCATTATAACCTTCGATTCTTATATACATATTCATTAACATTAAGAATATATCACTGATATTTAACTTTCAGGTGTCTTATCGAATGTTTCAAGACTCAACTGGCGATAAAATTAATTGCTTTGTAATTCAGTCACTTAGTGAATCTAGAGTAAGTGGGGGGGGGGGGGGGGGGGCAAAACGTTCAGACCCCAGGAAAAATCATACTTGAATATAGCCATCTTCCCAAGTCAAGGATTTCTGATCCGCACCTCTCCTGGAGTGGACCGAAAAAACTTGGCTAGCGAAGATGGAATCTAGCAGGGGGACGTTTTTTGTAAACATGATATCGTTTTAATCACAGACATTCGGGGAAACTACTGAATTGCCTTTCAATATACATATTATACGTATTATTACCATCGTTTTACATCGTTCATAAAATAAGCTCTGCAATCGGATCAAGCAATTGCTGTTGAGGCTATCTCTGAGGCCTTGCAAAAAATTGGGGCCATGCCAATTTTGAGGCCAAAAGTGAGGTCAAACCACATCTGAGACCGAGTCACGCTACATGGGTATCAATAAGCTTAGTATGGACTGCTTGTATAATTTGTCGTCGGTAGGGGAATCGGGAATACACTATTTATTATTCTTCGCCTTTCAAAAGTTCTTGAAAGATTGATGTCCTCAATTATCCGATGTCAAGTGAAAACCATAGTCAGACATTTTTTTACCCCAGCATCACGGAAGTCTTGATAAAAATCTTCCAATCAAGTGATGTACGCAAAGGAATTCGGTAAACATTGACTTTCAAAACATCAGATAAATCAGAAATGTCCCATTACTTACTGGTAGTTACGTTCTTCGACGCTGTTCGTGGCTTTTTGACATTGCCCGACATTATATGGCAGAAATTGAATCGCCCGTTAATCTCCCGATAGCTTCTGTAGGTCAGATAATTCATTCTGTCTAGTGCAATTATCCTCATCAAGATGTGAACATGTGCTAGATATTGAAATCTTGCTGAAGTATTGTGAAGCTTTCAACAAAAGCACAAGAACCATTATTGTTAAAACCTTTATGTCTGATCTCTCGTCTGGACGTTGCTCGACCTTATAAGCCACTGTACAGCATTAACTAGAGCCTTATAACCAACGCATCTAAACATAACTTGAGGCAATCCCTTACTTTTTGTAATTCATTCGAAAACGATTAAATATTGCAACTAAGCAATTATTTATTAAAACCGTGTCAGGTTTTTTTTCAATTGTGTTTCGGATACAACAGGCATGTAAGTAAGGTGTAGCATGAAACATGTGGTCAATATCATTGTAAAATACCAGTTAATTTTTTCCTTTAAATTTTGCTTTTAAACGATATGGTCACCAGCTAAATAAATCAAAATGCACATATTTTTTATTTATTTTTTTTTGTTTTGTTTTTTGTTTTTTTTTAATACAAGCATATGCATGTATAAAATGATACATTACGCTATGATTAGCTTCCAATTTTGTATAAATGTAGATACATGTACATGTATTTTAAATATAATTGTTATAAATCATGTTTTGCCGCAAAATACCGTATAGCTGGTTTTTTTGGCGGGGATATAATTTTGGCCTATTTTGGCGATTTTTGAAAATTCACCAAAATTAAAATCACCAAATTTAATTACTTTCTATCTAGATTTTATTGACAAAGATGTAGTTTTTTGGAGATTATTTTTTCATATATTTTTTAAAGTCTCTGAGCATGATAAAAATGGCCAATTGTTACATGCACACAGTGTTACAGATACAAATATACATTTACTCAAAATCAATACAAAACTAATGTAAATAAATTAAAGCTAAACATTACTATGAATTAAAAGTTAATTGTATAAACACCATAACACTTTTCCCTGTTCAGGTGTGTAATTAGCCCCAGTGACAGGGGTGTTAGCTTGGCAGAGTGTTGTTTTAGGAGACATGTGATCCATTATCGACTCAGGTGGAGATAATTGTCTGATTAGCGGTTTCTTCACTAACAATGAAATAAAAATTGATAGTTAATAAGGTATACTTTTTTCATGCATATATTAAGTACTAATTAGTTATTTCTGTTGAAAATATTGAAGTGTGTGAATCCAGGTCGGATTTCAAATTTTACCACCTTGTAATGGTGACATAGGATTTTTGCTTAAGTACATTAACTTCTCAGCTATTAAAGAAAGCTGACAGTAGATTTTTAATGAAGGGTAAAGGATTCACCAAAATTATATCCGCCAAAATTAATGGGATACATTGTAGGCCCAAATCCGCCAAATTTGTGTCCCGCCAAAAAAACCCGGCTATACGGTAGTCTGGGTACTTGTTATTAAACTTCCACTGGTTGCACAGACTGACGCGTCAAGTACATACTTGTGATGTTTTTGGTTAAAGCTGCATGAATCCTGGATGCTTTAATTGTTCACAAAGACACCCTCAGATTTAAAATAAGGTTTGTGGTATGAAAGGTACTAATAGTTGATACACTAGCATGCGTTGTACTTTCCTTCTTATTTAATTTGTTGTCCCTGAAGTGCTTCAAATTTCTTGTCTCATAATACAACGTATTGTAGTCGTTGTGTATTACAAGACAGGCGGCACCTACTTAAAACCAAACGCACAGAAATTAATATTTCAATACGGACTTTTAACAATGAACACAACTTAAGTAATAACAGTTCATTAAAATAAAAAAGAAAAAGAAAAAAAAAAAGAGCGAAATATTTCGCTCTCTAACCCTAATGACTTTTGATACCGAATTAATTCTTGTATTGTATATACTAGATCCGCTGCACCGTCTGTGTTAAACATCAATAAATATCAATAGTATTAAGATATACTCCTAATCCTTCAATATTCTTTAATACAACCTGAAGGCTTACATAGTAGATGGGATCGCTCCGATCAGAGAAGTTTATACTGTACATGGGTATTCTACTGAAACTTTGTTTCCAAGTGGTGAGAAAAACTGATCCAGAACTAATCGCTCTCCATAGGCTTGCGATCAAAACACACGGAACTTCGGTGATTCTTTTTCTTTTTAAACGGAAATGTCATTTAAATTTATGTTTCATCACGTGATTATCCTTTAATGCTCCCGATAATCTCATTAAGCAAAGATGTCCATCTGACGTCTGTTACAGAGTGTTATTGATAGTGTAAGAGGGAATAGGGTCACAGCATCTGGACTTAATTCTGGACGTCTTTTCTATCTCGTGGCATGTAACCGGATAACAGGTAAGTGGACAAAAGAAACAAATTTATTTCTTCAATGGTTTTTTCTTATAACTAGCCTGCTATATAAAAATCAATTATGATAGATAACATTATTTCATTAACAGCTCTACGTAATGGTTCTAAGATGCCCGTATAATATTGCGCTTAGGTGGTCAAATGGGTCCCGCACAGTTTAGATAGAGTTATCAAATTTGATGTGCGATTTAAGTACTAGTAAAATTGTAAAACAGACATCGCCCTGGCTAAGAATGTGATTTTTATATTCTCATGGAAGGAAAAGTTTCTTTAGTGGTAAATTGGGCTGATAGCATCTCATATAAAATCTGTGCTATAAAAACATCAACACTCTTCGTGAGTAAGCATGTATACTAATTTAACGTTAAATAAGATAAGCATATCATACAGGAAGTTAATTCTAGCTGAGATAAGTACAAAATTAGTTTAGTGCAAGAGACTTCCGCGAGTGAACCTTAAACTCGACATAGATTTCGTGATAGGTTGTCTTTTGAAAATTTTGAATCATTTTTTTTTTACTTGCGAGTCTTTCTTGAATAATTGTATGTTAATTGTGACAATACTTTCTATACAATTAGTTTCATACTATAGTTTTGAATGTCCTATAGTAATTTAGATGCCACTATTTCTTACTTAATCTCGCTGTTGCGTCATCAACTTGTTGTATTACTTTTCATGTTTTCATTTTAAATATGTTTTAAAAAATTTAAATGGTTCAGAAAATAATTTACGCCATTTGTGATGGTGGTATTTGTATAAATAAGTGTCAATCTGTCATCTATTATTTTAATGGTCAAGAAAATTATAAAAAAATCTGTCGCGTTTGCCTCAAAACGAAAAAAAAACCTAACTTACACTCTGTATATAAATCTAATGTATGTATTCCAAAAACAAATAAAATATTACTTAACTAATAAAAAAAATTAGACTTATCGAGAAGTAGTACAGATACACTTGGGAACATGGTTAATCAAGAGTAAATGTGATAAACAGGCCGATTACACACACTCTGTGGTCAATGGGTCAAGTGAGCTGAATTGGTGTACGTCTCTATTGAGTTCGCTCCCACCCTGATCAAGACCCTACATGTGGAATTCATCAATGACCGGAGCCATTATACACGTTCTGTTTGTATACTGGAACATGTATGTGCGGTGCCATTACTGAACGGTGCCAACACTAATAAGGACCTGGACATGTTAATGTCCTCGTGCCATCTTCTAGTCAAACAATGGTATGCTTCTGAGAGGTCGTTCTCTGAAGATTGCATGAAGGTCTCTCTCTATCTTAATTGTGGTTATTTTTTTTTTTTTACTTTTTCTTTATTTTTTTTTTTTATTGTATTAAAAACCTAAATAAATGATCTCTATACCTTACTGTAATGTAACCAAACAATAAACACGAAGAATTAAGTAGGTCGATATCTACTTGTCTGACAAAGGAGCAAAATTTGATTTTACTGATTAAAATCTATGACATTTTCCCTCTCCTTGGTCATCATCTTTAGAAACTGCATTATATACATACATGTATCATTGTGTGAAGACCTGCAAACAGCTGGAAAGGTCTATTTTATATTTAATCGTATTGACATTGTCAAGGGGATTAAATAGATCACGAATTAAGAAACATCAACCAACGCAGCGGCCGAACTCGATTTTATACATGTACTATATGCATGATTTTCGCTGACTATAATTTTCTTACAGGTCCTACTATAGACTATGTCTGATTACAAAAAAAAATCGACTTAAATGTATTTTTAAGGGCCCATGATCATGAAACATATTAGACTTCAGGTATTTCGCATTCTCAATGTAATTGTATTTAAAAAATGTAGAGTATCATTGAAATCTGTATATAAAACATACTTCAAAAATACAAAGAAAAGAGGGGTTCAGTGTTCATCTCTCTGAGTAATAGCGTATTTAAGTTAACCTTTTTGTACTGAACTTCATTGACAGTATTTTTCAACTGAGCGTAAAACTTAATTTTTTCCATGGCCTAAAAATTGGCTAATTTTGAATAGTAACAATTTGATTTCAATTAAAAGCTTTTAGAATATCAAGAATTTTATAAATTTATTAGTTAGACAACTTGATGTCGATTTAAAGAAACTGGGCTTTAGAAGTAAAATTTTTGCAAAATTTGGCATAATCAATTTCAGAATTTTTTGTATACATGCATATTTGCATGGCTTTACGCTGAAAGACTATCAAGTTCGATCTCTATTTTTGAAATAGACATGTTAAACAGGATCTATTTAATATAATTCAAACATACCACAAGATATAAAAACAATCCTAGATTACATTTTGAATTTTGTTTAAATGTAATAATTAAACTAAACTAAATATTCTGACTTAAATCTACGACAGATTCGGGAAAACGATCTTTTAAAATTAGGACCTGGTTTATTTCGAAGTTTTTTGTAAGACATAAATTCAATTAGCTAAGCAACAAAGCATATAAATTAAACATCAATACAAAATACGTTCTGAGAGAACTGACAACTAATGTAATTCAGTCCACAGAGATTTTACGTGCGTGATAACCGACGCATTGAAATAAGGCATCACTTCATGTGTTTCATTCAGCGAAATTACTTGGGGTGTCTAGAAAATGTCTGATGTGGTTATTGCTGCAATTGGTTGTCACTCTTGGGTAGAATGTATAAATAGATCATAAATTATAGTTTATCGTCACACCCAAAACATATTTTAGGTAGTAAGAAGCACCTTGAGATATTGATGCGGATCAAATAGCATCATTCCCAAAATATTATCATCGTTTAAAAATGTTCTTTTTGTTTAATATTTGACCATGAAACGCAATTTGAAATTTCATGGAAAGTAAAAAATTGTGAAAGCTCCAGTGAGTTTCGAAATCATATGCATATCTTACAGATTACTGAGATTAATAGATGTCTCTACAGCTTTTTGCGCTTCGCTGTAAGACATTTAAAGTGCGATAAAAAAATGTAAAATATTATAGGAAGCACTTCAGTATCCAATGGCTTAGAGTGGGATACCCCTTTTATCTAACCCGAGACGGGAACTATTCCCCGATGGAGTGGATAGCACATTTTATACCCCGGAGGATAGCTTTGCTAGCATAATGCGTGAACAAGCTTCAACTATGAAAAAATAGCCGTTTTACCTTGTGAACTTCATAAAGGAAACATTTTAACAGAAGTTTACTGAATTAATTTTATTTTTTCGTAACAAAGTACGTCACAATATGAAAACGTCATACCCTCTTTTTTATGGAAGGGAATTACCGCCAAAATTCTAATATGTATCTTGCTTTTATTCTTATTATGCTTACTTCTTTATTCTTCTTTACACTTACACTTGCATGTCACTTTATTGTTTTCATATTCATGCTTATATAATTTCACTTTGATTCTCTCTGATCCTTCATTGTTTGCTTAATTCTATGTTGCAACATTCTCTTCTTATTCGTGTTAATTCTTTCTTCTATCTCTGTTACAAACGTGAATTCAAACACGCAAACCATAAAGCACTTTCAATAAAGACGAATACATGTTGCATGAATTTAATGCTGCATTATGACGCCAGGCGGCAGTGTGCGCGCTACAATTGCTGCTCCCTGAAAAAAAAACCAAACAACGTAGCTTGCTAAATGTGGGATGTTTCGCACCATGACATTTCGCTCCAATGTTTATATGTTCAGATCAAGAAATGGAGGGGAGGTTTATGTATTAAGGGATAATTTATAATTTTGTTTGCCGGGGAGGGGGGGGGGGGTAGGTCGAGTTCTATTTTCAGTAGGTTTACTATGTAAATTTAAAAAAGTTTGAATTTTCAAGGGTGGGTGGGGTAACTGGCCCCCCCTCCTAAAATAAAATAAAATTCTAAGTCTGCGCATCAGTTATTTACATGAGACGATATAATTTTACAGTTCTCATAATTAGCACCCGTATCATAATTATCATTATCGCAAGCTTGATATGGAAGTCGGTCAATTCAACTCTTCATTTAATCAAGACCAGTTGACAGGTAGACATGTATGAGGTTCATGTCTCTAAGTTACATGTATCATAGCTTATATTAAGACCTTCAAATCTAAACATGGACATTCAGTTACATGTACATGATTTATATTAAAATAAACAAAGTTAACCTACAATAAGCAGTGAATAAGGCTGTGAATGATACATACACATTTTTATCACTTCGAAAATTTGTGTAAATAAGAAGCATACATTATTTATGTTTTGTATTTTGGAAAAAAAAAATATTTCATTTAGAACTTTATATAAGAATTTTTATTGAGATTTGATTTAGATTTTAAACCAAAACGTATAAACAGTTATATCACATACCATATTTTAATCTTTTTGCCTGGTTTGTTTTCGTTTACTTATTGTGTAATTAAGTCACTGATAATTTAGATTCGTTAATTTTACCGCGTATAC
>WFKH01007768.1:56861609-56878825 GCA_016163765.1 Magallana hongkongensis | reverse complement strand
ATACATTACAAAATTGATTCGTAGTATTTTCACAGACAAAGAAACTGGAAAAATATTTCGTTTTGGAGAAAATCAGTCCTTAGTTGTTATTTGTCAAGATGTTGGTTCTATAATAGGAGCTAAGATTATGCCAACAATTACTTTTTTAAAAGACCGATAAAAACAAAACGGATCAATAATTCACAAGTGTGCAAAACAATCATAAAATCTATTTTACACATTATTATATATTAAATTTGCTAATCTTTGCAAAATTTAATGGCGAATCACTTCAAATATATACCATGTTATTAAAAGAAAAAAATCCTTTTCCCTGTAAAGTGGACAAAGACTTTAGTGCAGACAAAATTGAAAGCCCTTCACACGAAAAAAAAAGCTTCATAATAAAAAACATTTTTGAACTAAGTGATATTTGATTTAAATCTCAAAAATCCTTGCTGAACATACTCCAAACTTGGTACACAGGTAAATGACACTAATCTGATAGGGTAATGGAGAGATTTACAGACCGACAAAACAGATAAACAGCGCACAAAATATGACCACAAGGTACTGGCATGATGAAGAATTGCGACGCTTTAGACGATTTTTGTTTTCCTGTTAACAGCATTTGGGTTTTTTGTGTGCCACTGAGGTATTTAAAGAACAGCGTTTTGGTTACAACTTTTTAGAAACAAAATTACAATATACACTAGGTACTTTTGGGTTTTCAATGCAAATTGTCTCGCTCTTCAATTCCTCTTTTTGAATCGATACATTCCTGGCATTACAGTAATTTTATTAGTATTAAATTGCATTAAAAAAATTGCAGAAAGGTTTCAAAAAATAGTTTTAAATTGTTAAATTCATCAACTGATTTTTAATTAGTTTCCAGATATTAAAAAAAACAATGAATATAATAAAGGAAAATCATATTTTTGGTAAAATCCCAGACGATTATAAAATAATGATTGCAAATATTTACACAATATAAGAGTTTATTCTTAAGCAGTCGATGGTCACCAATAGCCATGTTCTGAAATGAAGAGATAAAAAAGTTAAACATGTCCTGATATTACCCCTCAAGTCCGTGGAAAATAAATACAAAAAACTCAAATTCAACAAACTGTGTAAACCGTTGTTTCTGGTCTAAAGATTAAAACTTTACCTCTTTCTAATGCACAAATTTTTGTTCTTTTAATCTCATAATTAGTTTATATTAATTTACATGATTGTACGCTAAATTAATATTGTTGTTAAATTGTGCAAATCAAATTCACGAACAGCTCATATATCACTGTAGGAAGTTTCAAATTCTCTCCACTATAACTAAACACCCGGTGTGACAGAAAGACAATGGCGAGAAATAACTTTGATATAACTGATGATTCTATCACACCATTTGTTTCATCCGATCTGTTACTTTATTGCCATTCTATCGACAATGTCTGCGTATTAACACGCGAAGCCTTCAGATGAAGTGCCAGAGAGAATTACTGGATGATCAACTGACAGAATCAGAAGCATGTAAACTATCAGCCGCCGTAATCACACCCTCGGGACTAACCGGATAATACCTACAAATCCCTAACCTCAATTAGCGGTCCAATACGTGGCCGTCTACATCATTGACAAACATCTTTAGTTGCTTTTTGGATTTCTGAATCCTCTTGAACTTTTGTATCAATTTTCTTTTCTATTCAGAACTATTAGCCCATTACCCGTGTGTACTCATTTCTTTTCAATTTGTATGTCTAATGTGTTCCGGATTTTTCTCAAAGATCACCAGTAGACAAAAAAGGTGATGGAAATGACTGCTGAAGGATTGTGGAACAATGGAGGAGTTTCCTAGAGAGGCAATGAAGCACAAGTTATGGTGATTTGAAATCGACCTCTTCACAAAGGTGTTCAAAGAAATGGTATTCTTTAGTTCAAAGGAAACCAATAACAAGATCTCAAGATGGGTAATACACTCCCCGGGTTCTATTTAGCACGATTCTATGCAACACACACACACACATCTATATATATATATATATATATATATACAAATCGAATACATTTAATCGTATATAAATATATAAATAAAATAATCTATGATACTGTAATATTATAAATATTGGGGTACTAAGTTTTTGTTTCCATTCCCTTCAAACTTGGGACGAATGAGAGAAAACGCACACCATGTTAGGTCAGCTTATCATTCCCAGGGACTTTCTGTCTGTGACAAATAAAAATGTCTGTAGCAAGCAACGCAAAATGTAATAATGCGAAATGTAATAATTACCGATAACACTCAAAAAGAATATTCAAAATTATCAGGATAAACAATATATCAATTGACAATAACAAGTAGGTATAGTGTTGATGCTACTATATACGTAATATTATATCAATTTCGATTTGAAAGTTTTAGGAACAAATTAACATTACAACCAGAATTATATTCCCTTTTGTAGTTTTTGGGGTTTTTTAACTTGTATTTTTTAAAACACACATATATACGCACAACTGTATTAATTTATTACATGGTTTTTGTTTTTGTTTTGTTTTGTTTTTTTTGGTTTTTGTTTTGTTTTGTTTTTTTGTTAATTAAGCGTTCCGAGGGTTAGATTAAACATTTTATAACCCGGTGTATGGTCTTGCTATTCGAAAAAAAACTTTAATTATGAAGCTTTTTTACCGTCGAGATTTCTTATAGGAAACATTTTAACAGATTCTGAAGTATAATTATATACAATTATTTGATGCTTGAGCAGTCAATAGACCCGAATATTTTTCCCGAGGTGCAGGGAACAGCTCAGTATGATCTATTGCCCGAGGCCAACGGCCGAGGGCAATAGATCATACTGAGCTGTTCCCTGCATCAAGGGAAAAAATCAGGTCTATTGACTGTTCAGGCATTAAATAATTGTTTTATTACCCAATTCCGTTTTTAGTATTTAGGGTTTTACAATTTGTATATTATAGAAGGTTTTCGTGCCATTATGTAATATACTAAGATTGTTTTGATCTTTTACTTGCGCCAAAGCTGTTTCATGCATTAAAACATCTCCACTTATTAGTTTACACGTAGAAGGGGGAGGCTCCAAACCATTAGTTTATAAATAGTCATTTACCTTATACGAAGCTTTAAAGCTGCTGATCATTTGATACTCAATATTGATAATATTGAATTTGGTATCACTAGTATTAAAAACAGCGTCTATGTAAAGGAAACAAGCAGTTTTATTAATGTTCAATAAAATTCACTTATAACGTTACGATACATTCCCTGAGAAATATCGAAAGGATGCAGATCGTGACGTTAAAGTTAATTATGGCGTCATATCGTATGACGTACAGACAAGTGACGTTCTATACACATTGCTGTGAAATCAATCTAGTATGTTAAACTTTGAACCCCTTCTGGGACCCCAGTATTAGATCGACGGTCACGGCTTTTATAATTTAGAATCTACACTATTTGAGGATGCTTTCGTAGTAATATGAAAAATTAAAGCAGTGTAGTTCTCGAAAAGAAGATTTTTAAACATTTTCCATATATACTTCTACGTTAAAATTTGAATCCGTCTTGGGTCACCAGTATTAGTCACTATTTTAAAAATATTGAATCTACTTTATCCAAGGTTCCATGCATATTAATCTCACAAATTGTAGCATTGCATTATTCTTCTCGAGAAGAAGATTTTCAAACATTTTCCCTATTTACTTCTATGTTAAACTTTGAACCCCTCTTGGGGGCCCAGTATTAGGCTTTACCAATTTAGAATCTACAATAGCGACGGATGCTTGCATAGTAATCCCACAAACTGTTGTTCTTGAGAAGATTTTCAAATATGTTCCCTATATATTTTTATGTTAACTTTAAACCCCTTCTGGGTCCCCAGTATTAGTCTGGGGGCCACGGCTTACACAAATAAGAATCTTGACAATTTGAGGATGCTTGCATAGTAATCCCACAAACTTTTGCATTGTAGTTCTTGAGAAGAAGATTTTAAACACTTTCCCTATATACTTCTATGTTAAACTTTGAACCCCTTCTGGGGCCCCAGTGTTGGTTCGGGGGTCACAGCTTTAACAATTTAGAATTTTCACTATTTGAGGATCCTTTCATAATAATCTCACAAACTGTAACATTGTAGTTCTCGAGAAGACGATTTTTAAACATGTTTCCTCTATATTTCTATGTTAAACTTTGAACCCCTCTTGTTGCCCAAGTATTAGTCCGGGGTTCACGATTTTAACAACTTAGAATCTACAATAGCCAAGGATGTATGCATAGTAATATCTCAAACTGTTGCATTGTAGTTATTGAGAAGAAGATTTTTAAACATTTTTCCTATGTATGTCTATGTTAAACTTTGAACTCCGGCTGGGGCCCCAGTTTTGGTCCGGGGGTCACGATTCTTACAATTTATAATCTTCACCATACCGGTATGTACAAGCTTTTGTGTTAATATTGGCATTTCTGGTGCAGTGGTTCTTGAGAAGAAGATCTTTAAACATTTTTTCCTATGTATTTCTATGTTAAACTTTGAACCCCGCCTGGGGCCCCAATTTTGGTCCGGGGGGTCACGATTTTTGCAATTTATAATTTTCATAATATATACAATCTTTTGTGTTAATATTGGCATTTCTGGTGCAGAGGGTCTTGAGAAGAAGATTTTTAAACATTTTTCCTATGTATTTCTATTTTAAACTTTGAACCCCGCCTGGGGCCCCAATTTTGGTCCGGGGGTCACGATTTTTGCAATTTAAAATCTTCTCAATATATACAAGCTATTTTGTAGATATTGACATTTCTGGTGCAGTGGTTCTTGAGAAAAAGATTTTTAAACATTTTTCCTATGTATTTCAATGTAAAACTTTGAACCCCGCCTGGGGCCCCAGTTTTGGTCCGGGGGTCACGGTTTTTGCAATTTATAATTGTCATTATATATACAAGCTTTTATGTAAATATTGGCATTTCTGGTGCAGTGGTTCTTGAGAAGAAGATTTTAAAACATTTTTCCTATGTATTTCAATGTTAAACTTTAAACTTCGCCTGGGGCCCCAGTTTTGGTCCGGGGGTCACGGTTTTTGCGATTTATAATTTTCATTATATATACAATCTTTTGTGTAAATATTGGCATTTCTGTTGCAGTGGTTCTTGAGAAGAAGATTTTTAAACATTTTCCTATGTATTTCTATGTTAAACTTTGAACCCCGCCTTGGGTCCCAGTTTTGGTCCGGGGGTCACGATTTTTGCAATTTAGAATCTTCACAATATATACAAGCTATTTTGTAGATATTGGCATTTCTGGTGCAGTGGTTCTTGAGAAAAAGATTTTTAAACATTTTTCCTATGTATTTCTATGTTAAATTTTGAACCCCGCCTGGGCCCCTAGTTTTGATCCGGGGGTCACGATTTTTACAATTTAGAATCTTCACTATATATACTTGCTTTTGTGTAAATATTGGCATTTCTGGTGCAGTGGCTCTTGAGAAGAAGATTTTTAAAGACATGCACCCTATTTTTACTGTTTCGCAATTATCTCCCTTTTAAAAAAGGATTAGCCCTTTATTTTAGCAATTTAAAATCCCCTTCCCATAAGGATGCCTTGTACTTAGTTTGGTTAAATTTGGCCCAGTGGTTTTAGAGAAGAAGTCAAAAATGTGAAAAGTTTACAGACGGACAGACGGACGGACGGACAGACGGACGACGGACAACGGGTGATCAAAAAAGCTCATTTGAATTTTCGGCTAAAAAGAGTAAAAAATATACTGTTCCCATTCTATGAAATGCGAGAGAAGAAAATTGTTTGGAATTCCGATGAAAAAAGTACAATCAATGATTAAAAATGGCATTAATTGACTTTTATCAACTCGATTAACGGAAAATAACAACTAGATGTTTAAACACAATGATAACAATAAAAGTGTACGAACAATTTAACTTGGAAATCCGTATGCAAGGTACTTATTAAAATTAGTTGGTGGTAAATACGCCGTTATACAAAATGTTGGGTCCGAAATATTATGTATGTTTAATTTTTTTTAATACACAGTAATGAAATTAGGTATACAAATTAATAAACAAATTAATAAGGGTCATACAATTACCGGAATACCCCAAATTCAAGTTATGCACAGTCACAAAATCTACGAAATCAATGATTAAAACGACCTATTTTACGACAGAATACGTGACACACGCACTGCAAACTTTACTCTATAAATTAGGGGGTTTTTATTCTTCACGTAATCGCAAGAGCGCCGCGGGAAAAAGAATACGTAATACAACGGAAAATGACGTAAAGCTGCACAACGTCATAATCAGCGTTGAAAAGTTAAAATATTTTGTTTTTAAAATCAAGAAAAAAAATCTTGCTTAACTTTATGCATCAATTGTTCATTCTTCACTGTTAATTATGTTAAATCAAAAATAGTTCGACATTTTGAAAATTTATTTCAATCTCCGTAATCTACCGAGATCATCCCGGAAAATCCCGAGCTCTCAGGCTCAATTGTACATCCTATACCTTAACATACTCGCGTTCTGAAATACGTTGCCGGTCTAATTGATCGCAGTCTATTGACCGGCGGTCCAATAGATCGATGTCTATTGACCGGCGGCCTAATAGATCACAGTCTATTGACCGGCAGTTCAATAGAACGGTTTCAATAGTTAAGCAAAACTGCGTACACATACAAAATAGACGCAAATATTTAATTTGTAATAAAACAACAGAATCCCTTTGATTAGGTAATAATACTATGTACGCGATTTCAACTTTCAATTAGAAATTAAAGAAATTATGTAGTGGGATTAGCTACGAGTAAGTACTGCTTATGTAATTCCAACTTTCTTATCATTATGCAAATATCAAACTGAGTGTATTTTTTCTTCCATCTTTTGATTGATACATCAGCATAAACTGTTTGGGTTATTTTTTCTTCATAGAATTTGCACCTCTCGTATTTCTGTTACCTATAAGAGGGATTAATATGAGCCTTTTAGCCTGTTTTTAAATTTTTTTTGTACACTTTGTAAATTATTTATATGTGCATATTGATAAACTCAATAAATATTATTTAACTTGATTTAGTTTATATAACTGATATGTGCTGCAAAGTGAGGAACGAGCGTGGTTCTTATGCTATGTGAATATAAATGACAACAAACTGCTGTACTTTAAGAAAAGGACTGCAATACTTGCAGGCACGTAGCATCATTTTTCAAAGTGTGGGGGGGGGGGGCAACTTTAAAAAAAAAATAATGGCAAAAACATTTTTTTCAAAAAGCAACTTTGACTAAGCCTTGCTAATTCAGAACAATTGTTCCTGACCCTACTAAGCGGTCATGTCTTCAACAGTCATCATTCGAAAAAAATCCAAAGAGAGATTTTCGATATTCTTTTTTCTGTACCAATTCATTTGCAACGGCAACTAAATCTAATCTATCTGTTTCCTCTTTGTACGTGTGCAAAATCATTAGACTATTCAGTCTTTCCTGGGACATCCTGGATCTAAGGTAGGTTTTCAGCCTCCGTAGGTTGCTGAAAGACCTCTCACTGACGGCATTTGTAGCAGGCATAACTAAAATAAGACGAACTATGATTGCTATTTCGCTAAATAGAGGGCATTTATTCCCTTCGATCAAATAGTTGACAACTACCTTTACAGATGCCTCATCTGAACCAACGTTTAAATCAATTTTAAGAGTCTCTAGCTGAGCTTCAAGATCTCTTCTACTGATATCTGTGGTGTAAAAATTGCAAACAAAATTTAGCTCCGTGTCATACGTTTGTCCACTCATTGCTTTGGTAAGGAGATTCACTAAATTAGAATAGAGAGCATAGCCTGGTTGATTGTTCTATCCTATCTTTAATGCAATTAACTGCAAGATCTAATGCCTCAAAATAATATTTTCTATAGATTTCCTCTACTGATACTGGATTGTATGGTTGAGAACCATCATCCAAGCGTTTCGGAATTCTCTTTTTTCTTGGAAGCTGTGGTTCATCAATTTTCAGATCGTGCTGTCTCTTTTTTACTTTCTCCCAAAAAAGAGCAGATTGCTCATCGTTCCTCATAGTTTGCAAAGTTTGCACAGTCAATGCTGCCATTTTCTTTCCTTCAGCCGCAGTGACACTTTCTTTCTGCAAGGCTTTACTCAAGTTGTCACAGTTTCTCAGAATCGTTTCACCAACAATAGAGCCAAAAAGAAAGTCAAACGTCTGCATGTAAAGAGCAACACCCCGGATTCGACTTCTCATCTCCTGCTCTTTGACATATTCCAATGACTCTTCCCATACTTCTTGCAGAACATCATAATTTTCAATAATGCTATAAAGGGCTTCTGCTCTTACTGTCCAGCGAGTTGGACAAAGAATTCTTATACCCGGAGAGTCTGAATGTTCAAGAGCATTATTTATTTTCTTGAAAATAGTATCTCTACGGGGCGACAATTTGATTAGCTTTGTAATCTCTCTGGTATTTTCTAGCGCATTTTGTATTGTTCTACAAGCCCTTATTGCATCATTACAAGCAAGATTAAGTGCATGACCGTAACAATGCATATAAACTGCACGCTTTTCAATTAATTTGATACGAGATGCAACTTCAGATTTTGACCCAGCCATAGATGCTGCCATGTCATAACACTGACCACGTATGCGATCAAAAGATAAATTAAATCTCTGAAATACATCCTTGATTGCATTAAAGATTGTTGATGCTTCTGTGTTATCAATGTGGTACATTCCAACAATATTTTCATGGGGTTCAAAATCAACGTCGACCCATCGTAAACAAATCACAAGTTGCTCTTTGTTAGAGCTATCTACAGTTTCATCTGCCATTATCGTAAAGAACTGTGCCTGTTGTATCTGCTTGATCTGTTTACGAAGAATTTCATTGGACATTACCTTGAGGAACTCATTTTGAAGCTCTGGTGATCAGATGTAAAATCCGTCGTTCTTTTCATCCAGGTTTGGATTCTTAGATCATCCGAACTACGCAATTTAAGCAGTTGTACAAAGTTGGAATCTGAGTCATCAATGTCACCGCGAAAAGCTAGGCCCTGGCGAGCAAGATACTTGATTGATCAAGTACATCCTGTTCTCTCTTTTTTGGTCTCTGTGTTGTTCGGACAAAGATTCTCCAATGTCTTTTGTAATTTGTGGAAGCGATTTGACGCGTTCGACTGCTTCCCTATGACAATCAGAGTTATCATGTTCTCTGAATTTTATTGTGGCTTTTTTCCAATTTTTGAATCCATCAGATATGAAGCCTTTTCTTTGCACATGTTTGCCAACTTTTGCTCATTGTAAGCTTTAATACAAAAGAAACAGAAAGCTTTGTCCGAATTTTCTTCATAATGAAGCCATGTCCAGGTACTAAACCAACTATAGACAAATGATCTCTTTCTTTTTGCAATTATTGTTACAGGAAAACTCTTCTGTGGTTGGTTTGGTTCATTGGCAATGATAGGGACATTCTAATCTATCTTAGGATCTGAATGAACGAGGTGCACTTTTCTTATGGAAGTATCAGATGTACACTGACTAGATATTTGTTGTGGATTTGTTTCTGCAGCATTGCACTTATGAGGGTGTTCCCTAGCTGCTGTAAGGGAATCACCTTCAATTATTTGATTACTCTCCTCTACCATGCTGTCTTGTACTCTAGACTGTACCAAAAGGTTATCTCCAATTTCAGTTTTATTTTTTGATTGTTCTTTGCGTTTTTGATTTTGTTTTGGTTCAAAAAACGACAAGACTGAAAACTGTTTCTTTTTCCTTTTGGCCACATGTTCCAATTCTTTTTCCTCAGACCCCTTTCGTTTGGATGAATTTTGTATGAGAAGAAGAACGAAATGGTTTGGCTGATACATAGAACCATGGGTATTCTCAAGTGTCCCGTCCCTGCTCCATAATACATAAAGTATATGTGCGTTGTTATCTGAGTTGTCACTGGTGAAAATTCTGCCATTTAAGATGGGTCTAAAATGGTAACTCACTGCCGGATAGACTGATACTACACTGCAATAATTCCTCAGGACTTCAGCCAAAGCCATGAGCTGAAGTATCCCACTCCAGAACCGATAAGTAGCAGTTTTCATGGCTTCAGTTTTAATGGATTGTGTTAAATTATGATTTTTGTGAAATTCTGCTACAGTGTCTTCCGAAAGAAACATATCTACAAATGTCATCTCATCTATAGAATTATCAGCCCTTTTCATGAGGTCTAAAACTTTACTTTGGTTGAATATGTAGTTTTTTGCGTTCAAAAAAAAGTTCGCTGGCTGTAAGAAGTCTTAGGCAACTATTTAGGGATTCATTTCCACACAAGAAAAGAGATGCAGCGTTATAAAGGCAATTGCCATAACCAGATGTTTTAACCCCTACAGATGATTGAGAAGGAATTTCTATGTCATCTGGAATTAACGAAGTTGCCAAAGTGTCCGTTTCGAATTTTTTTTTCCGAAAGAGTCAAAATCTCTAGCATTTTTTAGAACCTTTTCTTGATCCAATCTTAGTCTTAGAACAGTTTCAGTTTCGTTCCTCGTAATAGCTTGGCGTAATGAGTTGACCTCCATCATGAGATGTACAATCTACTAACGCCTGTCAAAAAAGCACAAGCTGGTTTTGCCTTACACAATCAGCAAACACTCCTGCTTTTTAAATGGTGGAATCTACTAAATTAATAACTATATTAAATTGTAAGCTACATTAGATAGGATTTGATGAATTTTAATTTTGTGGGTAAAACACACAAAAACAAATTGATGGATGAGATTCAGTCTGATTGCTCTTGAGAATACATGCAAAATGATTTCGTCACTTCTTATCATGATCTTTCTTAGGTAGATCGTACGCTGGAACATAAAACACGAATAGAACAGGAACGTTTATTCTAAATTCGGTGACATTATAGTGCTGTCAAATACATATTTCGAAGCACAGCCACTTAGTCTTAAGCTGCACACAACATAAAGGCCCCCTATATTCTGTGTCACAATTTGCGTCTGTAATCTGTTTGCAGTAAGAGTACAATGCTGCCTTGACATCAAGATAATTACTTACAATTTTCTAAGAAGTTTTTTTTAACTAAAAGAACATATAATACGCCAAAAAAAGTCGGGGGGCCAGGCCCCCCCCCCCCCCCCCCCCCCCCGATGCTACGTGCCTGACTTGGACCATATGCATGAGTTTCTAACGGAAATGTGAACGCCTTAAGGTTATCCTAGATTTCACCGACTCTAACCCCCTGCTTTTATATTATAAAATGTGCAGGTGAGACCTCTAATTGCAAAAGTGTTATCATAATGAATAATAGAAGCAAGCCTGGATATTGCCTTTAACCTCTAAATTTTTACGTTATATCACGTTTAGCTCTGACCCTTTTACCTCAGAATTTAAAGGGGTCATACTTTAAACATAATTATGAATTATATTAGTCAAAATTACATATATAGAATTAGGCGAATTTTACTATTTGCGCATACATTACGCCTCGCACTATGTTAACTATGCAGTGACAGCCTCGTGTAAATCTTTAATTTCATTATAGTCATCAAAGAGCACCTGCTCCAAAAACTTAGCTCTAAAAACCTTAACCTCCTTCAGCATCTGAAACCTATGGCTCAGCTTCAGCATTCAAGCCTGTCAATTGCATAAGTATCATAAGATGCACTAATCATTCAAGTTTGGTGAAGTTAGGATCAGTAGTAACTTAGATATGGATATCAAAGGGCACATGCCCCAAAAACTTTAACCTACAAGACACCAAACATGCAAGCTTGGTGAAGTTAGGACCAGTAGTAACCTAGATATGGATATAATAGGGCACCAGTTCCAAAAACTTTAACTTGCTCCAAAAAACTTAACATCCTCCAGCATCTGAAATTCATGGCCCAGATTCAGCATCCAAGTCTTTTAAGTCCATTAGTAGGACTAGATGCATCACACATTCAAGTTTGGTGCAGGTAGGACAAGTAATAACTTGGATACAGGACCTGCTCCAAAAACTTTAACCAGGTCTGGACGCCGACGCCGGGGTATAGCATAAGCTCCCCCCGACTTCGTCTCCGTGAGCTAAAAAAATAAAACTATCTGTACTGCTTATATGTTTCTTTTCAAAACCTGTCAAAAATATCTTGATTAAAAATTCCATGGCCGCTTTGAATTATGCATAGTTTACAATAACGGAAAACCACGCTCCTGTCGTAAGCGTTATTTCAGCATTTCATCCATAAAATCACAATTCTCAATTCATGAATGTTACAGATAATGTTAATTTTGAATAAAAAACGATACAAAAGAAAGTTATAACTTTGCAACTATGCGACTGCATGAAAATACAGTAAAAAACTGCACAAAACCATGCGCTCTTGAACTGTACTCAGCCTCGTTAATACATGTCACACTTCTGGAAATTATTTAATAAGAATAAATGAAAAAAATGACAATACTTAAACTACGAAGCGAATCCTAAGTTCGAGTTAACGTGAAGGCATAAACAAAAGTTGTGGTATATACACATGTACTACAATTTAATGTTTTCTTTTTTTGTAGGGATAATTTCATATTGTCATTTTTTTTTTCGATAAAATTGAAACGGAAAACTACAATTAAGTTTTCTTATTCAGCAAGCAAGCATTAAACGCGTTTCGCTAACCACATTGTGATAAACTGTTTCACGTTTTCAAGATTTCTCTTTGGGCGTATATTTAAATGAAACAAATGTTTTGCGGCTCTTTTAACTTTTCAATGTTTCTCGTTAAGTTAATGTAAATGTTAAATGTTTTTTAAGATTTCTCCTTAAGACATGCCAAAACCCATCCCTTAGAAGATGAAATTACGAATTACTCAATTGCATTATGAATACCTAGACCATTACATTCCTTTATTCTTCAAACATCACACATTTAAAGGTACAAGATTTTTAATTTGGGACAAGATCCGAATTCAGATAACTACATTAATGATGCTGCTTCTTGATCGTTGGTTTTTGTTTCTCCATTTTTTTTTTCAATAAAAATCGCTCGCTTCCCCCTTTTAACATGCTTTAGGGCCTCTATCACTGCTTGACGTGTCCTACATGAAAATCTAATATAAGGGTTCGTGCATCCTTGATTTTTACACAGTGTCAACAAATATAAGGGTTCGTGCATCCTTGATTTTTACACAGCGTCAACAAATATAAGGGCTCGTGCATCCTTGATTTTTACACAGCATCAACAAATACCAGAAACATTTCTAAAGAGGGCTAGATGGTCGTGGCCATTTTTAGACTATATTCCTCTTTAAATGAAGAGCTCTGTATAAATTTAGAGGGAAATATTCAAATTTAAAAAATCTTAAATATTTGGAATTATTTTTTTTTTACAAATGGATAGTTTATGGCAAAGAATATATTGAATAATATTTGAAGGCAGATCTGATGGATAAGTTGTTGACCATCCAGCTTCCCCAAGACCAAAGATTGGAGGAAGCATTTTATTAGACCAAATTAAAAAAAAATGTTCGCATCTGTCGACCCTACCTTTGGCAATAACTGACGAAACAGCGACCCTCTTTCTTCATTGTGCGTTCCTGTGTTATCGCCTCTTGGGCAATGACTAAGTAAGGCTTCTTCGCTCTAACTATTCGTTTCCTGTTTGTTTTCTCAAAAATATATTGATTGAAAATGCCAATGAAAAATAATACATTTTACGAAAACATTTTCTGTACAATAACAACTTTTGACATTTTATTAAATGTCATAGCATATCAATAATCAATTAAAAAAAAACACAGTATAAAGTCCCGAGAGAGTTGTCGATCTTTGTCAGTGAATAATGAAGAGGATTAAAATTATCGACAACTTTAAAATGTTATTGATATCAATTACATATTTTGCAGAAAATTTATAATTAACTTAAATAAATTTGTAAAATACCTATATATATATCTATATATACATATATATATATATATATATATATATATATATATATATATATATATACTCCATTAATAACACCCACTTATTATGGCATATATAGGATTTAGCATTTTTATTACTATGCAATTATAACAATTCTTCTACTATAGTATCAAAAACAGATTTATTTTAAATCAACATCATATATAAAAATCAGTAATATAACAAGCAATTACAATAGCTCACAAGTAAGATCAAAAGCTCACAAGTAAGATCAAAAACGCGTTGGTCATCTTAAAATGTAAAACAAAATAAAGTCTTGAGATGTAACTGTTTTGCATAGGGGTCGATCAAAAGGAATTCCTGAGTATACTCATGGTGCATTGGTACACAGGTAGGATGTTGTTAATTACATGATCATAGAACAGGTGTAATATTATTTCCTGTTAACAAAAAACAGAGTGACGTCGTCCACACATTAAGGTTCAATGATACTCTGACAACGGAGATAACTCCTGCATGTAAACTTATCTTAATCTCTATAATTCAATATCAATGTATAAAGGCTAAACCAGCCATTTTTTGCAGGGTTAGCTGAAGTTGTTTGCATCATTTTAAATTATAATTTGGACATTTTGGAAAGATATCATTAACAATGAACCAAGATTTCTAGAAGATGAGTGTGCAGTGGGTTGATCTTCATGTACGGAGAAATCACTAATTATTGCAATGATTCAATGTCTGTGCTATATTGCATGTTTAAACCGATTACATGTAAATCCAAACATTAGTCATAGTCTAATTAGATGTAATATATAGAAAAGAAAAGTTATGAAACATAATTACATGTATATATTATTCATATTAGATCCAGGTAAATGTAGTCTGCATCCTTCGTTGATATCATGTACAGTAACCAATGGCAACACCATCAGCCCGGGGGTCAGACCCAGCCCAGAGTGTGGGATGGGACTCCTTTCTCCCCTCACGCCCTCTGAACACGGGCCCCCGGGTGATGATCTGCCCTCTGCCGAATTGACTGCGGTTTTCTCCTGTCACAGGTCCCTCCACAGTGTGACCAATGCTTCTCAGTTTCCTTATCACATCTGAAGATATTCCTTCTTCAACTCCAATTAAGGAACTGTCATATCTGTGGGCAGCATTTGTAGATCAAAAGAAGATTTTATTAGTGTTTTCGTTCAAGATACCGCTGTTTTCATCAAAAAACACCAAATCAAGATTAATTACTACTACAACATTAATGAAATTATTCATCCTAATTTAATCTTATAACATTAGCGATCATATAATACAATCCTCCGCACAAAATGCCCGTGCAAACAACAACCACAAAACATCATCAACCCCAAACAAATCCACCCTAAACAGAAAGAAATGAAAAATAACCGTATGCATATTTATAAACAGCATAACAAAAGCTTGGTAGGAAAATAACATCCAAATAGACATCAACAACGCACTTACCACAGCTAAAACTTACAAAAATAGCATCTTTAAATAAATTACACATTTTCTACACCACAACTATGAACCACGAATACAACATAACTCAAACATAGGTAATCACAGATTACAAAGCTCACCGAGACGAGGCATCACCTTTATGAGGCATAACCTATATGAGACCATCTTTATCATATTATATGAAAATCATAGTTAATAATGATCTTGGATATACATGGATACTGTTTTGACACAATATCGTATAACTATATCATATGTTAAAAAATTGTATAATAATCATATGTTCATTTCATACGGTATTATATAATACAATGTTTATCACTACAATAATATAAAATACGATATTGCATCCTATAATACTTACAATATATCATATAATACAATAAAATACTGTAATAGATAATGATGAAATATGATATTGTAACATATGATATGACATTGTATTGTGTTAAACATTATTGTATTTGATCACATAATACAGTATCATAATATATGATTATGATACAATATAGTATTATATGATACAATATCATATCACATAATACATCACAATATTGTAACAAATGATATTATATTGTATAATATTATAGTATGATATTGTATTGTATGATATTGTATCATTTTTGATACATAATACGATATTGTATCATATGATACAATACAATTAGATACAACATTGTATCATATCAATTGATACAATATCATGTGATATAGTACTATATTATATCATACAATATCATATTATACTATATTGTATTATATGATACAATTATACATATTTGTATATTATACAATATCATATCATATAATATGATATAAATTATACAATATCATATCATATGATACAATATTATATGTTGCAATATCATATGAAACAATAGCATGTGATAAATTAGTATATAATACAATATCATATTATACAATATTGTATCATAATATACAATACTATACATAACAATATCATGATACAATATTATATCATAATGTACAAAAAAAATGATACAATATCATATCGTATCATATAACTTTTTACAATATAATATATGATATAATATTGTATCATATAAAACAATAGTGTATCATATCATACAATACTATATCATAGGAATCATATTATATCATTTAACAACAAACACATCTATCAAGCAGGTTTTAATTACGTAGGAGATTTTTTTAGCATCCTTGATAATGGAGATCAGGCTCTGCATCTGAGCTACCTCTGCGGTTCATTAATATTATAGTTAAATCAACTATGCAAGCTATTATCTATAAAATATGTGACCTGTTCCAAAAAACCAAATCTCATCCAGCATCCGAAATCTATGGCTCAGATTCAGCATTCAAGCCTGCCAAGTGCATCAGTATCATAAGACGCATCATCCATGCAAGTTTGGTGAAGTTAGGACCAGTAATAACCAAGATATAATCATCAGAGAGCACCTGCTCCAAAAACTTTAACCAGCTCTAAAAACCTTAACCTCCCTCCAGCATCCGAAACCTATGGATCAAATTCAGCATTCATGCCTGTCAGGTGCATCAGTATCATAAGACGCACCACCCTTGCAAGTTTAGTAAAGTTAGGACCAGTAATAACTAAGATATATTTTTTAAAATCATTGATAATGGAGATTAGGCTCTGCATCTGAAGCTACCTCTGCGATTCATTTATATTATAGCTAAATCAACTGTGCAAGTTTGAAATAGAACTAATATTTATTAAACATGTGGCCTGTTCCAAAAAACTTAACCTAATCCAGCATCCGAAACCTATAGCTCAGATTCAGCACTCAAGCCTGTCAGGTGCATCAGTATTATAAGACGCACCATCCATACAAGTT
>WFKH01007768.1:56832979-56861034 GCA_016163765.1 Magallana hongkongensis | reverse complement strand
CGATGCTACGTGCCTGTGATGTGTACACACGGTATCCCTATTTGGACTCGTCCACTAATCGGCGCGCAAAATATGAATGAGACATATTATGGCGCGAAGTCCTGCTTTACCATTCACGGCTGAGATCTCGGTTTGAATGAACTCATCCATAGGAATACTGATAGATCCATGGGGAGGGGGTCAAATGAATTTTTTGACATTTATTTTGTGACAACTACATATATTATACTTTGGATCGAATGTTTTAGAAGAAATCTATCGAATTAACATGCACACTTGACAAGAAGTTGTTTAATGTACAATTAGTAAGACACAGGAGTTATACCCTTTTCAAGATGAATGATATCGCCCAATTGATCGAAAATCGGGTCACACCCCGCTTCGGCGATTTAGTTCCTCCAGTAAATATTCCAGGTATATGAATATATATTTGTTTTAATCCAAACTGATGATTTTTTGTTAATGATGATAATCCAACAACAATTATTACTTACATTGCACAAAAAAGAAAAACAACTTTACACCACCACCCACCATGAACCACATACACAACACAAAAAAACCAACCAATAGGATTGTTATCCAAACAACCAAGAACCACGTGCATGAAAGAACTTTTAAATATCTACACCACAACCAAACACCACGAAAACATTGAACAACAAAAATAACACCATAACAAACAACATTCGCTCAACAACACTATAGCAACAACATTAATCTTAATACTTACATGTACATTAAAAAACAATTGTGTAACTTTCAGAAAACGAAACTCTAACCTGCTCCATTCAGCTAACAATCCTTTTTACAGATAACTTACCCGTAACAGCCGCCCACACACAGTCTAGGGGCGTCCAGAGCTTTCTGTGGATCCATCCCAAACTCCACCATGTTAAGAAGAGCCTGTACTTGCCCCTGGGGCTGCATGAACCCTCCCATCACACCGAAACTGACCAAAAGGTCGTCTTAAAACGTGTAACAGCGAGATTACCGATACAGGTTGAAAAAATGTGGATAAAATGGGGAAAGGGCAAGATTAAATCCTTCTTTTACAGTATCCAAAATCATAATTTACAATCGAACAAACCAGCGTTTAATTGTACAATTGAACGAAACCATTTATGACCTTGGAAAAAAAAGTTTACATGATTAACTGAATGAATCGATTAGACACTATTAGATATTACAACCTACGTAGAAGAATTCCTACAAATAATATATTTTTCAATTTAAAAAACGCGTCAAAACTAACAATTTATATTTCGTAAAGCAATTTAAATTTTTGTTTGAAAATAATAATTTTAAAACATCAGGTTTCCATCCAAAACCTTATGATTCAAGTATATTGTCAACAATAGGAGAAATTTGTATTCCATTGACTAATTTTTTCAGGTAATAAGGATAAAACAGTAAGAAGTACTAACTGTTCTCAGCATCGGTCACCATTCCAGGTATGATAGTGTGGAAAGGCCGTTTGTTTGGAGCCACAACATTGGGGTGTTTAGGATCCAAGGAAAATCCACAACCTCTATTCTGAAAATAATTTTTAGATGACAGTTGGGGCAATATGCGACTTTTCAAAGGCGTCGGAAGGTAAAGAAGTTATTGTTTATCAATAGTTACTTTTTTGGCAAAATCATTGGTGCCGCCCTGATTCCACGCTATTACCTTCATTTTATATTGTACCATTGCATGCTTGTGGCTATTTCTGCATATTTCACTCGTTACACTTGCTGGTCTTGAATTTATGTATGGAGAACTTGAGCTTAAAACCCGTTAACAACAATATTCACTTAGTGGACTCGTTTATAATACTTTATAACATTGAAATATTCGCCCCCGTTTTATTTTTGCCCCTTTCGCCCTCGTTGACAGCGGGCGAATTTAAGACTGGTCGAATTCCAATGTCTCAAATTATCTATCTTTAAACACAACTGCGTCTGAACGAATTCAAGTCGCGGTGAAACTGTTTTAAAGTGTACAAGGGCGAAAATTACACGGGGCGAAAATAACCTGTATACAGTATCTGGAAGAAGTTTCTTTTACAACATACTCTGTATGAATATAAAATGTCAGTTGACGAGCACTGATTAAAACTGAAGACCTCTCTAAGTGAAATATTCTAGATGGGATATTCCAAGCAATATAGATTTGTATTACAGTGGGTTAGAGCCAAAATTTTTGTCTACCTCTACATTTAAAGATTGTAAAATGTTCTATAAATGATGGAATGAATTACTTTCGTTTGGATACATCAAAGTTGCCCAAGAATCATCTCATTTTATAATTTACTAATTGAATGTATTACAAATAAATAATTAAATATGTAAATGAACAAATACATGTAGATTCCAATGTCCACAACTGACTGTGGTGTAACATTGTGTCAGTCACGGTATCCCAATCAGACCTGGCAGTGCTTTTCAACTCAAGTACACCCACATGCAAAAGATATTTTTCCATGACATTTTATTAAAGGCCTAACATTTTCCAACCGCCCCCTTAACATAAAAATAATATTTTAAAAATTATTGAAATTGATTAATATGAGAATTCATCATTTAATACAGTAAATGACATTACGTGAAGTTGATTTTAACTTAGTGTGCCCTTCTTTCTGAATGGTGTTTTAAGGGAGCTCTTCATAAAAATGTAAAGTAGTATAACACTGTTTTTTATTTATTCCACTTCATTTAAAAAAAGACTGTTTAGTTGTTCAAAATTTGCAATTGTGGTATAAAACCCGTCTGATAAATTCCTTTTTCTAATTTTCTGAACAACTGGGCAATATTTTGAAAAACAATATAAAAATTCTGCAGAGAACAGATAAACCATAAGGAAACATGTCAACACTTGAAACTCAAAGGTTTGAGAGAAAAGAACATGGACACGGTGTGAATCCACATTGCGTATTTTGTTACGTGTAGTGTGAATCCACAAGATGGTCTTTTTTTTATTTGTTATTTTGTTACCTGTAGTGTGAACCAACAAGGTGTTTTGTTACCTGTAGTGTGAACCCATAAAGTGTATTTTGTTACCTGTAGTGTAAATCCACAAGGTGAATCCACAAGGTGTATTTTGTTACCTGTAGCTGCATCCACAAGGTGTATTTTGTTACCTGTAGCTGAATCCACAAGGTGTATTTTGTTGCCTGTAGTGTGTATCCACAAGGTGTATTTTGTTACTTGTAGTGTGAACCCACAAGGTATTTTTTTACCTGTAGTGTGAACCCACAAGGTGTTAAATTACCTGTAGGGTAAACCCGCACCCTTCCGGAACAAAGCCGGTGCCGAAGCCCATGAAGTTACTGTTGATGAAGGAGCAAGCGTTTCCATCCGAGTCTGCCGTTGTAAAATAAACCGTATCACTCCCAACACTTATACCTCCACGCTGTACATCGCTCAAAACACTACAGAAAACAAGAAAAGGAATGGTGATAAAAACGATAAACGTTCAGGATTATCCCTTCTTTTCACAACATATATATTTTTCTTTTAATAGTAATGTTTTTCCATGTGAAATCCAAATAATAACAGCAACCCTTGCAGAAACAAATCTTTCAGACAACATGTATAAATTTGATGTTTTTATAAATGGTTAATATAGTCAATCATCACAATAAGAGTTATCTCTCTTATCAGAGGGTCAATGAACATTAACCTTCTTTTTCCCAATTGCTCATATTTCACCAAAACCTCAAGAAAACAACAAAACTCAAACTTAAAACATTAAATTTTTGTTAAAATAATTGTCTGGGTAGTAGGGATCAAATTTGGCCCCATCTCCAACAGAGATAAAATGTATATATCTATAAAAACACAAGCTGTCAAGTTTATAGATTACTATTAATTCATTACAAAACCATATATATGATATTTTCAATTTTATCATTACATCCAAGGCCCAATTTCGCCTGACTGTTTCAACTTCTCTGGGTGGGATTGGTTTTGGCTGAAGATTGTTCAATTGTCATTGTTTAAAAAAAACATAGATCTTTTATATATCGTATGATATGATTGGGATTAAACATTGATTTGGAATAACTATGTCTTGAACCCCAAAGGTCATGGTATAAAAAACAAGAAACATCTTCACGAATGCTTGCTGCAATAAGGTTTTTTTTTTCATTTGATGTTGTACACATACTGACAGTGTTCATATGTCTGGGGAGCTAAGGTTTGTGCTTAATCCAATATACGAGGGTTGTTCGATATGTACTGTGCATTGTACAATATCTCAAAGGCATTCGACTCGAATAGTGAAATGAACATTACATCCCTTCAAAGTATTCTCCGCGGTTTGAAATACATAATTTCAATCTCTGAATCCATTTCTGAAATGCGTCACAGTACGCTTATTTAGGTAGACCTCTGAAGCATTGATTGATGACTGAGCCAAGGGCTTGTCGGGACTTGTAACAACGACCAGGTAATTATAACTTTTAAAATTTTGGAAACAGGAAAAAGTCACATAGGGCTAGATCTGGAGAGTATGATGGGTATGGCAAGAAGGTAAACCTTCTCCGACTTCAAAAATTGCTTCACAAGCTCAGATGTATCTGATGGAGCAATATCATGAAGCAGACGAACATGTCTAAATGATGACACAGGACGTCGTTTATGATAATATTTCTTAAGCTTCTTTAGTATAACATCTCGGTCATACCGACCTTTAACACTTTTGCCCTTCGACCCCGGAATTTGTACGGCTATACCATCACATGAGAAGAATATGCAATAAAGAACTTTTTGTGCTTATGGTTCGTTTGGCAACTAGAGGCCTTCTTCCGTTTTTAGTTAGCCATATTTTGTTTCAAATTTTTCTTACTGGTTCGAAATAGTGAACACATGTGTCGTCACCAGTAACAAAATTTACAAATTGTCTTTGATTGAATTTGGGAAACAATTTTAGCGATTGCTTAGCGGTTTGTACTTGTAGACGTTTTGGTCATCTGTCAATGTATGCGGTATCAATCTGGCATAAATCTTTCGTACTTTCAAAACAAGCTTTAAAATGAAATGCCCCCATGTTAGCAATACGCCAACAACTTTGGCAATATCACGAATCGTGTATCCGCCATCACTTTCAATTTTTCCCTGACTTTTGAGACATTTGCCTTGCCTGTTCAGTCACAGGTCGGCCAGATTTGTTGCATCTTTGACATACTTTGTGACAGTCAGAATTGTCTTTCTCCATCTACGAACTGTCTCATAAGATACCTTATCAGACCCATAAACTTCCAGTAAAAATCAGTAAAAATCTGAGTTACCGAATGACCAAGTTTTGTGCGAACTTTTATATAAGCTCTAATGTCTTCAATATTCTCAACCCGTTTTCCAATTTTACAACAGTGATCAACAACTGGCTATTGAAATGACTAAAAGTTCAAAACTATGTGTAGCTGAAGGCTCGTGTTTATACCATTCAAAAGGTATTGAATAGAGCTATTCAAGAGTATCATCATCCACGAAATCGTGCAAAACGTTATCACGCTGTGCTACAATACACATTACATATCAATTAGCTCTCGTACTTTCATAATGGCCAAGATGTTGTTGTAAATATGACTATTCATTCTTTAAAAAAAAAAAACAAACAAATCACGGCGATTCAAAAGAAATCATTGAAATAACAGTATCATGTGCATCTGCTGTTAAATCATGTGAAATATTCGAATTGTCAATTGCTTATGGAGGTCAGCAATCAATTAATCGGTTAGTATGTAGATCTACTTTCATTTTAAAGGGACCTAAACACGGTTTGAGCATAAAATTTTCAAATTTTATTTTTCCATTTTTAATGTCTTGAATGGGTAATATGGGTATTTTTCATGCTTTGTTAAAATTTGAAAGTCAAATATCGAGTTAAAAGCACGATACAGCGTTTGAAGCTCGAGTCTTATAATTGTTTGCATATGTGTTGTGTTGGTATAAATTTCAATCAAATATTGATATTTTATATGAACACACTGAATCAGTTTATCTTGAATGCCACAAGTCATTTTGTCAAAAAAATAGTAATGTCCTTACTTTACATTATTTTTAAACAAATGTAAGACTCGAGCTTTGTTTACATAACAATTCTTACCTCTGTATCTCGCCTGTAACTTGACTTACAACATTCAAATTCTGGTCAATCATTCAAAATGCATAAGTACGATAAACCATTATATACTGTACTTAAAAATTAAAAAAAACTAAATTTTGATCTCAAATCGTGTCTATGTCTCTTTAAGGTGGTATATAGTACACCTTTCAATATTAATGTGGATAAAAGTAAATTATAATCAAAATACTCTCATTGTTTTAGAATTTTCAAATCTTTCAATATTTGACCAAAAAATATGTTTTAAAATTTTTTGGAAAGAAAGAAATTATAAAAGACCCAGCGGAATTCGAACTCATGACTTACAGATTCATAGTAAACTCTCTAACACATTGCGCTATGCTGTTTTGGGAAAGAAAGCAATTATAAAATTACAAAAAATATATTTGATTTTATTATTAATTTTGACAGGAAGTACGTCACAATATGGAGGTGTCCCATACCACCTCAATCATTTTTTTAGGGAAAAGAAAGCAATTATAAAATTATACTTGATTTTATTATTTATTTTAATACGAAGTACGTCACAATATGGAGGTGTCCCATACCACTTCAATCATTAACGATTGTATTTCATGATTTCCATTTAATATATGTTTTTAAAACAAGATTTTTATTTATGTAAAAGTAGCATGATGTGTATCAACAGCGAGAAGATGTTTTTCTTATAAATAACAAGGAAGTACAATGGTTGTTATCCATGTTTTAAATAGATTTATAATTGTTATAAAATTACTGGAATTTTATCTACTGGTGTATTTTAGGACGTAGGAGGAACGCCCTTTGTAATCTTATTAGCGTATTATTTCCAGCCAGCGAACAGCATCATGATCTGTAGCATTTAGACGTCAGGAATAGAAAAAGTCAAATACAACATAGTTACGGACATCATAATAAAAGAAACAAGTTTTATTTATAATAAACAACACTTAAGGATTAGGTGTAGTAGAATACATGTACTAAAATATCGCATTGTTAAAAATCTAAGGGTTTTTATTATATGATCAATAGATATTTTCCAGAGGTACACCAGAACCTTTACATACGTGTCATTGTATTTTGCAAGCTTGTTAGAGGTTTCTTTACTTGTCATAAAAGATGCACTTCAAATAAATTACCTGCAAGATGACCAAGAGTAGAGAAGATATTTAAAAAAAATGCATATTCACCATTATGTCCATATCATAAAACATTCCAACCATGAACAGTAAAACTATGTATTTCAAAATTTTGGTAGAGGCCTTCTTGCTCATTCTAACCAATTCACTCATTTTGTCTGGTAGATGTTCAGTAGTAAAGATGTAGATTTTGGGGGATTACATTAATTTATACAGTTTACGGTTGGTCCATGAGGGTATGGGATCATGTATTTTTCCGTTATATGTTCTCTTCCCCCACAAATGCTGCACACTAAATATGATCAATATCAGCATGATAATTTATGAAAAGAAACAAAACTGACAATTGGGTAAAGTTTGACAAAGTTAACGTATTCAAAACAGAAGCAGGCAGCTTTTTAACAGACCTTGTAGAGGGCAAAGTAAAACACGAAGTGAGACAAACCAATACAATCATGTGAACTAAGTGATGCACTTATTGAAATAAAGAATAATGAAAGCTCACTTACACCACGCTTCCCCATTATTTGACAATGCTACACATAATGAATAGCAAGCTATGAATTAAATTTAGACACAAAATACCAATAATTTGATAAAGGGCGTAACACACAAAAAATCGTCAGAACAAAACCTGCAAAACCATCAAAATTCAAAGGGCCGAAATTAAGTGCGGCGGTTTAAAAGGGGTTGCGCTTACAAACTGTTCATTACTATGTTCAGTAAATTGCCAAAATTCTAGGTACAAAGTTGTCGAAATTTCAAGAGAAATAATGGAATCAGAATTTCCATGTAATATGCACATCTACACATTGTGTCCTAAATACCTACAAAGTCTCACGAAATTACACGAAGCAGTTTAAGAGAAGTTGAGCTTACAAACTGTTCATTACTAAATTCAATATGGACCAAGTGTCGAGTGTAATATGAGTTATTCTAACATAATAAATTGATTGTACTTTGAGCTGGTGGCCTTGAAGTTCTCTTTAAAACTTCAGGTGACCTAAAATACTTGAACTTTGTCACACACCAGGCTAGAACATTGTCCTATGTCACATATATCAATTAAACGTGACTTTAAAAAGGAGACTACAGTCAGGTGCCCTTTATTATCTACTTTCCCTGCAAGTTGCTACAAGCATGTTGTGAAAAACAGCATCATTTTAAGGTCATACAAATTATTACACAAGGCTCACCTGTCTGGTTTGATCAGTAATCTTCTCTTAGCTGCATAACCTTTGGACAGAAGTTCAGAGACAGGCACCTCAATCTGAGACATGTCAGCACAGAACCAGGTGGTATCTGCAAAACTCAGCTTAAACGACTCACTCAGACAGTGAAGGTACTCTGAAGAGTTATGTCCCATACCTGGAATTCGAGTCACAATGTAGTTTGAAATAGAGGAATATAAAACAGACAGAAATAGACCATTCCTGTTTCACTGTGACAGATTCAAATTGGGGGTTTTTTAAGTATAAAAATAACATGTGGTGGACATGCAAGTAATCAATATCATAAGCTTGATAAATTTTTTTATGAAGTATAATACTGTGCAATATACCATACAAAACTGGTTTGTGACAACTAACTCTCACATAAAGCCTAAGAAGACATTTTTGGATAAACTGGACTGGTTTGTGTTCTTGAATGTTCTTGACAAGAAGGTTCTTGTGATATTTTCTGGCATGTGAATAAAAGTTGATTTCCAGTAGGCTCCAGTCAGTGTGAGCCATATGTACACTTTTAAAATACATGTAATAAAAAAACTTACTTTCATTGTGAATGGATTTGACCTTAACATTAATATCAACCTTTTATATCACAGATTACCCTTTGTGTCAAAAAGTATACAGGCTTTTAAAGGAATTACCGCACGTTTCTAAATTACAAGGCATTTAAATTTTTTGCCTTCGTAATGAGTTTAATAATTACTTCCAATAGTTTGTTTGCTTTAAAAAAAAAGGCGGTAATTAGCCATAATATCGATTTGAATCAAAGCCCCGATTGTAAAAACAACTCGCTAATTTGATAGTGTGTCACATGGTACTGTATGGCTAAAATATCTTCATCTCTGTAAATGACACGTCTCATAGATTCCATGGAGTCAGGAAGATCACAGGGGCTCGTCATGAAGTTTTTGTCTTCTTACTATGTGATCACCCCTATACTATAAAATGCAGTACATGTAATAGGGGTGGTCACATAGTCAGAAGACAAAAACTTCTTGATGAGCCCCTGTGGGAAGATTTTAAAAATCAAAAGATTTTATTGGAGCTTTTTGCACATAAAGTACCCCATGTCAAAGTGGAAGGCAGTTCTTTAGCAGTACCAGTTTTGTTATCTTAGCAGTTTCTTGCCAGTTCCTTAGCATTCCATACTTTTCTTAGCAGTTGGATTCCACTATATGTCTTTTAATGAATATAAGCAGTTCCAGGCAGTAATTTTTAGCCTTACCAATTATCTAGCAGTTTTTAGGCAGTTATTTTGGCCGAAAAATTTAAATGAGTTGATATAAACTGGTAAAAACTGTTTAAAACTGCCAGAAACTGCTTGCTTATTTCCTATTATGGTTTTCATAAATAAATATGCATGAAATATAATCAAGCTGAAAACTGCTAGGAACTGCTAATATCATCTATAGGTTATATGAATAAGTTTTAACATTTTCAAGAATAAATTAATACATAAAGATAAACATGAACAATATTGTACCATCTTGAATCAACTTGAATCTAGTTCTGCATGTGGATACTGCATTTAGCTCATAGATTTTAGCATAGTAAAAATAAATATGTATAATATTATAAGACTTCAAATTACAATCATGACCTAAGCTGTTTTGCTTGTTGTTTTTGAGAAGTTGTTATACATGTTATATTTAAAATGTTTTCTTGTTAGATACTCTTATACTTTTGATTGACCATTGTGGTCTCACCCTACCCTAGGGTCTATTCCCATGCATACACTTTATCAGATCTTATATAATTCAAGTGATCTAACCAGGCCATTATTAAAAACTGTTCAATGAAAATTTATTTGAAATATTTGATTTACCTTAAGAGAAAGATGTGTAATATCCTTAGAACATATATTAAATTCCATAAATTTACTTGAGTTTTCCCATGCACAACATTTTTGTTGTGAGTATCACATGCATAGCGCACTCTTAACTGCCCCTCATGCCACTGATACATTCAAAATTTGCAACTAAAAACTTCCTGTTATCTCTGATCTTAATTTGATTCTGAGTGGTCAGTTTATCTGGCAGTGGCCAGTGACCCAGATTTGTATTTAATGCAACTGCTTGGAAATGAATTCTAGAATGATGCAAGTCCCCTGTGAGGTGTGTATTAATCTATAACTGCTTATACTGCAAAGACTGTTAAGAAAACTGCTTAGAATAACTGCTTATACTTTTACCTAGGCAGTTTTGACCTGCCACTAAAATCATATTACTGCTCGGAACTGCTTTAAAACTGCCCTATAATTTTAAAACTGCTAAAGAACTGCCTATCTACTGCTAAAATAGGCAGTTCACTTTGCCATGGGGTCACAGTAATGGTGCAGGAGCTGGTGGGATTCACTCCCACAATGATTTTCTTAATTCTTTCCTTTTTTTAAAAAACTGTAGCTCTGCAGTACATAAATTGATCTGGAAATATTTGGAATAGTCTATATATGTGTTATTGTTTGTGTCTGTCAAAATAACAATTTGAACTTGTTGGCCATGTATGAAAGATTTTGGGGACAGCAAAATAGAATTCATGAGTGATTTTTTTACTGGACATAAAAGTTCCCCTAGTTTAAAGATAAATAATGCAATTAAACTGAGTTTCCATCTTATATGCATTTATATATTGATGTACTGATGTTTTTAGTGATGGTACAATGCAAGATAACTGCTTACCTTTGCTTTATCAAGCTAACCTAACTTCCAAGTGTAAGTCTCATGAAATCAAGCCTGTCTTTAGAGACATCTGGTTAACATGCCAGCTATGTTGTATTATACAATTATTGGTAATACATGTACAATAGTATATAGAGGTTGGTTTCTTTGTCAATAATGAAAAATTCATCCCATCTGAACAGCTAGAGTTTAACTCAGAAGCAGTATATCTAGTCTGAAGTATTCTTTAGAACCATTACAGTCCCAGATTCTATAAAGTTGTAGCTCTCTTGCTAAAATGTCAGATTAAAAATCAGAGAGAAATACATTATTAAATCTATTAGTACAAACATTTATAATTATTCAGAAAAATTCAAAATTCAGAAAATCATAGAAAGTAGCCATGCACCATAAATAGGTTGCAAAAGGTTACCTGTTGCTAGGGTGACAGACTAAAGATGGAAAAATGAAAGTTAATTACTTTCAAATCATATAGAAATTTTTTTTTACATACATGTTTATTACATGTCTTCAAGAATGAAATGCAAGAATCATAATTTGTCCCTCGGTGACAGGAAAGCCCTGAAGCCTTTTCACTGGAGCAGGTGCTTTTAAGCACCCTGGAACATTGATATTGGAGGGCAGGGAATTTTGGCAAGTGATTGCATGATCCAGCCCTGTGAACAGGTCTTTGGAGGGTAGTTATGTTCCCCCAACCTTCTGGATTGGCAATCCTTATCATACACTCCTGGGCTTGCATGTAAACATGGGACAACTCTTCTGTTATTGCTGCTTCAGAAGCAATGTAAAACATTTTAAATCACATCATTAATTTTCAGATCAATCAAATTCTGTTCTTTTATATTCAGATGACACTTTAACTTTTTATAATACTGTTTATGACTGCTTAGCAATTGTCTCATTTAATTCCAAACCCCTACTAAAGATTTAAGATTAAGATCTACAAAATGAGTGTAGACTGTCTTTTTGGTCTTAGATAAATATGTATTATAATTGATTTGGTTTTATATCTTTACCCAAATATGATGGGTTTTTTAAATTGAAATAATGTGATGAAAGTAATCCTAAAAGAACTTAGTAAAGAACATGTTTCAATTGGCTTTTTTGTAAATTATATAAAAACATTGCATAATAAATCAACGTCCAAAGACTGTTATTATCATATGAATATTTTCAAAATGTATTCCTACTTTTAAAAAGCCAAAATGTTTAACCTATAAAATTTTCCAACCCTTAAAGGCCAAAATGGTTAACCAATAAAAATAGTTCATGCCTACTTATGTTATTTGCTTATAAATATATATGAACGCTATTGTAGGGTTGTACAAAAATTGGTACCACTAATTGTTGCTTTTTGTGCAAAACTGTTTAACCTTTATATTCATTAAGATTAAGCATTGCTGGATGACCCTAAACTTGCTCTTTCTATTAAAATCTGGGTACCAGGAAAAAATCAATGAGAAATCCTCATTTAAAATTCTCCATAGCAACAGCTTTCCTTTCTAATAATAGTGTTAGACTAAGTTTTAAATGTTAGGTTTTTGCCTTCAAATAATTTCAAAGTATTATCTTCTATTTATGAAACAGAGTTCAAACTATTTTAGTTTTAAATTATAATATTCATACATATTTCTTTGTTGCATAACATTGTTATAAATACAAAATTTCCATGATTAATTATTTACAATCAAATAAACTAAAATAAGATGTTGTGTAGTCACCATGGCAACACTTTTAAAAATATTCATTTGTTATCATTTATATCTGGTAATTAGAATTTTGACATTATTTGCCTTTTATATTCCATATACAGCTTACATTGCATCAACCATTTAAAATTTGCCCTTATTTTTCCTAAGATTTGACGTTTTCTATCCTTGGTCTCTACTAACTTACATTTCACTCAACATCTACTGAGAAATCATAACGTTTTGTTCGTTCTGACTTCAGAAAAGCCCTTTCAGTCATGATACATGTATAAGCCATCCCAATAAATATTCATTGTTCATATTTTTAAAGAATTCATTTATTCACAAAACACTTTCCCACAAACAGCAAACTTTGGACCATACACCAGTCTGAGTATTCACTGTCCACAATAATTTGAAATGATGATTTAAGTGTTGCACAACCCACCTTTTAAATCCATGCCCTCCAGTATGTTTAGAGCCATCAGAGTGGTGATACCCTGACCGTTGGGTGGCACCTCCCACACCCTGTAACCCTTGTAGTCAGCACTGATTGGATCCTCAAAAGTGGTCACATGACTGGCTAGATCATCTGTTGTCATGACGCCACCATGCTGTTGTACCACTTCAGCTATGGCTTTAGCCACTCTACCACTGTAAAAACCAGCTTTACCATGGGTTCCAAGTTCCTTTTGATAGAAAAAAAACAATTCGCATTAAGTTATACAAATTTTAAAAGTTTAAAGTTCAAGTAGTGTTTTTTTCTTTAAAGAATATATATGTCCACTCAGGTGAAGAGACTTAATTTCAATCAGTTTGTTATTTTGTTTTTAATCTTGGTTCTCTAATAGAGTAAACATGGTAAAGAGATGTTTTGCCATTGTGAAAAACAAACAATCTACAGCAAGAATAAAAAAATATTTATTGAAAATAGACTAGCACAACTATAAATAATATTTTATTTACCATCATTAAATTTTGCAGACATTTTCAAGCAGAATATCAAAGTAATGAATCACTGAGAAATATGAAGCTAGCTTTGCATCTGTTTTTTTCAGAGATCTTTATTTAGACAGGATAGCACAATTAGTAACAAATGACTAGTTTACAATGTGGTTCTGTGACCTTTTTTGACTGATTTGAAATTATAGGGATAAAGAACTTTCAGTGAGGCAGCTGACCAATCTTCCTTGTGGTTTGAAATATTTAAAAGACCAAAGATAAAAAAATAAACATAAATGCCAATTTATTAAAAATTTTGATTGTGGGATTTTGTATGCATAGACATTAGAAGTAACCAAGTTACAATTTGTTTGTCTTGAAAATAAATTTTACTCTTTTTGTTACTACAATGATCTAATGCATCTACAGGATTAATCTATTTCTGACGTTGAGATAGACTGGTCTTCTAGAGATAAGACTTATTGTGACCAGTATTTTAGCTGCTGAGATACAGGTAAGTGTTGAGATAGACTGGTCTTCTAGAGATAAGACTGTATCGTGACCAGTATTTTAGCTGTTAAGATAAGTGTTGAGATAGACTGGTCTTCTAGAGAAAAGATTGCATTGTAAATAGTATTTTTAGCTGCTGAGGTATCGATTAATCATGTTTTGGGGCTTGTGAGCAATAAAATAAACTGCTAAAGACTACACATGCTTTATCCTTAACTAAAGACCCATGAGCCTGGTCATATTGATGCTCCAATGCAATAATCAGAAACATTTCTTTAATTGTAAATGCACTGTACACATGGATGGAAACATACAACAGGAATTTTTTGCAATATGTTCATAGTCAAGTGTTTGTCTCCACCAAAGCTATTTACAGAATAAATATATCAAAATTGGTGTTTTAAAGTACTTTGGGCTCTATACCCTCATTAAGAGGAACAGGAACCTTGAAATTAATAGATTGATAACTGTTTCATAACAGCACTGAGGTACAGAGAAGAATTAATTAATATACACAATATATAATTAAATACAGCCTCTCAGTATTTCCTCCTCGACTTCTTAAGAAAAATGTAGGCTGGCAATTAGGAGAACTGCTAACCAATCAAAGTTATGAACCGACTAGTGCTCAAACAACAAGGAAAAAACAAAATGGCAAAACTTATGTAAATCTAACCAGTTAGATTAAAGCTTGTTTCAGAACAATATTTCTGGTATAATTTGAACAACAAATTGAATCATCAATGAGCATAAACATCTACACCTGGGCAGCCAAATGACAATTTTGATAAAACTATTTCAAAATATGTTCTCTTGATTTTTGTTCATAATGTTAATCTATTTACTATAAATAGCTTTATTGCCTTGATTTCTTAGCCATTTGATTGGTATGTGTTCACAGTGAATGATTGCTAAAAACAACTATGCTTGCATGAACTACAAACTTCGATCAATTTTTAAAAACGACTTATTGTTCTTCACAAATCTGAGTGACAGCCATTCTGATTGACGAATTTGTTACATG
Source organism: Magallana hongkongensis (assembly GCA_016163765.1). Lineage (NCBI taxonomy): Eukaryota > Metazoa > Mollusca > Bivalvia > Ostreida > Ostreidae > Magallana > Magallana hongkongensis. The sequence goes on along the minus strand of WFKH01007768.1, from coordinate 56,845,737 downwards.
TAACAAATAGAAGAGACATTAGTGGACAGTTTCATGGAAATAAACTCTAAAAAAGGATTCAAAAATGAAATAATATCAAATTAATTTTCATTTGCATGATTTTTTAAATACAGTTTTTATGGCATAGAAATTTAGCAATGTAATTCCATGGAAAATGGATGGAAAACAACCTTATTTGAAATTTATGCATACAAAAAACATAATTCTATTTCTTAACTGATTTATATTAATCAATAGAAAAACTCAATTTCACTATATATATAATTTTCTTGACTATATCTTTAATCTGATATTGACATCTAGAGGATTTGAAATCATACCCTAGCTTACTTTTGTTACAAAATAAACAAATATTTTCATAATGATTGTTTATCATATTGTTTATGGCTGACTGATTTTGCAATAGATGCCCATCATTCTGACTAAATAACCATTTAACAATTGCTATCCCTAACATTAGCAGCAATGGATTCCTACAGACATTCACTTTCATTTTTTATTCCATTTTTCTACCAACCTTAAACGTATTAGCCAGGAGAGGGAGTCTGATGACTTCTCCGTGCCGGGGCGCTCGTCCATTCAACAGCATGTCCTTGCCATAGTAGTTGTTGGGATCAGACAGAAGATGTGAACCTGAAAAGTTCCTTTGTAAAAACCAAATTCTTCTTAAAGCACCATAGCTATGGACTTGCGATTAACCCTTCTATCCAAAACAAAAATTAATACAAATTTCTCTATAAAACTGTATTTTATAATCTCCGAGAGAGTTTATCATATTAAGATTTTTTCGAACAATATTTAAGTGGATTTTCATCACTTAAACACAATATTTAAAGATTATCCTTTTTGGTCAAAGCACAAGTAAATCATATGTGCTTGAATGTCAAAAATATTTGGTTAGCTAGGTATCATTGATTCACTTTTTGATTTAGACTGAGGATTAGAGGCTTCATTCTATCATAAAAACAATGCAAATACATGATGTAGTCCTTTTGTATTAGATATTGCTATCCCACAAAAGTGTTCACCTTGCATTACCATGCATGCTGTCTCTACCTTTATTCCAGAATGAGGCTGCTATCTGCTGCACAGGGAAGCCAGTCTCTGCTAACTCAATTGCTGGGCGCAGAACTTCCATCATAGACAGCTGAAATAGACAAGTACTTAAAAGACCCAAAAATCTCTAGTTATGCTTAGGCCTATTAAATCAATCAATGCATGGCATGTATATACAGAGGAGAATTTTTGTCTGGATTTTCTAATCTATGCCAATATATTTAAACCTGGATTTGCATATATTTCGATGAGATATAAGGTCTTACATTAAAGCAAAGTTTAAAACAATTTTCTTTCATTTACACCCAATACATGCATAAATTTAGACAAAAAACAAGTTGACGCAAGCAGAAAAAGATTGCCCACAAACCATTTGTTTTTCCAAACAAAAAATTGTTTAAAATTTGTGGACTTAAAATGAACAAGATCACAATATTGCATAACATTTGAAAAATTAAAGGGTCCCTAACTTGCAATGAATATAACCATAAAAAGACATGCATTCATTGAATTTGAAAATGTGTGTTTGATAATGCATACAATTACTAAATACATGTACCATATTTCTTACTTATGAATTTTGTTTTATTATTTTAAAAATGGATGTTCATTATCAGTCTTGTTCAACCAGACACCAGACATGCTCTCTCTCTCTTTCTCTCTCTCTCACTCTCTCTCTCTCTCTCTACAATTAGCTTCAAAGTAATGCATGGACAAAGCGCTTGGTTGTGAAGTGGTGATCTACACAACTCCATGGAAAAGTGGCCTTACATCTCATGTTCAATTTTGTGCAGTCAAACTCTTCAAATTCTAATGTTCAATTTACACAGTCAAACTCTTTTAAATTCTCATTCTCACCTTTTACCTTTAGTTTTAAGAAAATCTTCGCTACATCCTCGTTCACTTTCAATGTTTTGTTGCTATTTAATTGCACAAATCTCAATGCTGCCATTTTTTTTCTGCTCAAGACACAACAAAGGGATGTCATTCCAAAGGGCAACTACTCAAATTAAAAGAACTTATACGGAACAGTTTTTGTATTAAATAATATGAATTGTTGAGATAAGTAGACGAGGCATTGGCTATATTACCGAATATAAATTCTCATCAGTCTGACATAGAAATATATCCAGCAGTCACATGCCATGTTTTAACCAATGAAAGTGTGACATTTCAGTCCGAGGGGAAACAAAAAACATCATCACTTGAGAAACCATTTCTGAATCAGATAAATACCGCACATTTCACTGCCATAGAACAATTTATGTATTGCATGAATGTCAAACTTATAAATTCATGTACACCATTAATAATAATTGACTCAGAATCTTTATTTGTTCTTACAAAGTTGGAGCATACTATTCATCAATGAAATAAGAGTTGCATCATTTTAATTTTTCCTGACAAAAACTACAGTAACATGAACTAAGCATCAAGTAAATATGACTAGAAAAACATTTAATAATACCTCCAAATCATCTCCACACAAACTGATGATGCATGCCCAGAACATTTAGTCATTAATTATTATCTGGTAAATCCTGGATGATAAATGTCAATTAGAAAACAAACAACTACATGTAATTATGCAACCTACCATGCTCCAATCCTTGCAACATATATCGTAACTTATCCCAATTATATAGTTGTTATTTAATACCTAGCATGCCAATATTTGAAAATCTTGCTGGGAGATATTGCAATAGGCTTGAAGAGAGTACAACAACATTTTTTGCGTGCCATAAACACTTGTGCCACTCAAGATTACTTCTTATTCGCTTCCAAAAATTAATTTTGTTGTCACAAACATACAGTATTTTTTATCAAACCAAATTATAATCCAAGAAATGAAATATTTGCCAATGTAATATGGTTTTCAGATTCTCTCTTTGTATTATTTCAAAGAAACATATTTGTTGTAGTCAATTAATAAGCAAACACTTACGATAGATTTGATCATACCCCGACCCTAGTGATCCCAAAATAATATTCATGCAAAGAATGATTCTTTATTACTTATATTTTACATGCATATAATTTTCAGCAATTGTACAATTAAATGATAAATTATTGACATTTTTACATTTTTTTCATTTCATGCTAACCCCACTTGCGCCCCACAGTATGTCATTTGCATTATTGATAAAATGTATTGGACAAAAGTTGATTTGTAGTGTTATCACAGACAAAGACTATTGAAAATATAAAAACATAAAGCTGTAGATTCCTGGCATGTCATGTAATGTAGATATGACGTCACGAAGATCATTTTATTTTTGAGAAATGATTACTTTCTATTATATTATTAAAATTATATGATGTTTATACAGTAAAACACGGTTATAGCTAACAAGCTTATAATAAATTGGCACCTACAGCAAAGTGATTTTCATTCCCCGTGACTTTATTACATGTTGTAAACTTGACGAATATAACGAATTACGCAAAAAAGCCCGTCCCTGGCACTTTGTTATAAGCTTGTTTCACTGTAATCCTATTCAGAACAAAAACATATGTGAATGTGAAACTTGAGCTCTGACTGTATTTCTGAATGCCAAATACCATATTTATTTTCCATTTGTTTTTGAAACTGCAGGCATTTACCTATTTAAGTGACATACATCACAGACAAACAACTATTGAACAAAGACCAAATACCAGGATTATTTAAGGAATAAGGAATTATTCTTTGAGTATTAATTATGAAGGGATCAAATTCGGTCAGGGTGATCAAATCCAATAAAGCCCGAAGGGTTTCATGATAGATTTGATCATGCCCTACCATATTTGATCACCTCATTATATTCAAAGAGTGATTCCTTATTACTTATATTTATTCAGCTTACTCCCCATATATTGAAATCGCTTATTTTGAAATTCCGTTTTTTTTTAAATAAAAATAAATCCCCAGTTTTAGCCTCTTATTTTCTTTGCATACAAATAATGCTTATAATGAGCCACTGATCAGTCCCCAGAGGTGATATTATGAGTTGTTCTCAAAAAGAAACAAACAAAACTAACTTATTTTTTAAATTAAACTTTCAAGGACTAGTATTCCATGTAATCTGTTCACTGTCATAGATAAACGATGACCAAATCAATTTGTTCGAGTTTGTTCTTTTTTATTTTTGATCGGGATTGAACTTTTAAAGATGGCGGCTTCATGTCAGTTGATTTCGCTTATATTGAATTATGGATATTTTGAAATAATTTGCATGGTCCCCTGAATTTCAATATATTGGGAGTAGGCTGTATGTTTTTCAGCAATTGTACGATTACGTGGGTATGTTTAGGCTGCCCAATTGATTGCACAGCGATGTGTATAAAGTCATTTGTCTGTACTTCATAAGATATGAAGTCATAGTTAACTTTGACTTCACGATCTGCATTCCTTTCGATCGTTCTTAGGGAATGTATCATAATGTAATAAGTAATTTTTTTTTAGCATGTAAAAACCGCTTGATTCCTTTACATAGATGCTGTTCTAAATAATAGTGATACTAAATTCAATATTATCAATATTGAGTATAAAAAAATCAGCAGTTTTAAAGCTTCATATTAATTTAGGTAAATAACTATTTATAAACTAATGGTTTGGAGACTCCCCCTGCGACATGTAAACTAATGAATGGAGATATTTTGATGCATGTAAAAACAGCTTGGTGCAAGTGAAAGATCAATACAATCTTAGTATATTTTACGTGAAATTGAGAGAGAAACTAAGTACCAATGTGAATCATGCTGGGGGAAACCTACTAATTGACCAAATTTTGTGTAAATCGAGCTTAAAAGGTAAAAATATGCATATTTTCAATGATAGTGCGAAATATTTTTACAATATTTCAAATAAACAAAATATTTATATGAACCCCCAGCAGGAACTGCAAAATACATTATTTATCGAAAGATTTTTCATTAAAATATTTTTGATTTAATGTCATTATTATATCACTTTCGTCGATGCCATTTATACAGATTGTTTGCCGTGTTAATTAGGATACGCACGTCAAGTGCTTAAGAACATATGACATCACAAAAATGCATCAAATATAGTGTTGGATATCGCTCTTAATTTATGTAATTATAAAAGTTTAAAGAAATTCGCCAGGTTAAAGTATTTTTTCGATAATTAAAATAGTATCATTTTCCGATATAGATTTAGCTTCGGACAGCCTTAACATAGCTGTGTAAATATTAAAATAGTCATTGATTAAATGTATTGGACTATACATTGCAAAATCGATTCATAGTGTTATCACATAGACACTGAAAAATGTAAACATATATTGATATAATAGTGTAAATAAATGATCATACATTTTTGATATACTATTTAAACATTAAATTGGTAAACCTGCAGCCAGATGTCTCTAATACCTATCAAATGTAGTTCTTTGACCTAGCTTTGATACTTTTCAATATTTCATCAAGCAGCCTTAACTAACCTTTAACAGCGTTATTCAGTAGATCTCAATGCTAATACTCTTGTTTGAAAGCAACTGACAAATGTCACCCCTGCACAGAAGGAATAAAAATATACCACTTAGACGTCATATCAATTAATATTGAATATTTTGCCTGATCATTAGTTTGGTATTGCATCTATAAAACTGCCCATTTTCAAATCCTTGCAAATGGGGCTGTTCTATGAGTAGCTGCAGAACTGTTGCTGCACAGGAATTTTGAGTTGACGAACCATATGGAGCTACAGTTCCATCCACACAAAAAACTGTATATTAATTGCACATAAGAAGTTGTACGGTTTTAAAATTACCAATACTAACCTAATTTAGGAATATATTCTGTGAAAATTTTAATTTCAAAAAATTCCTGACACAGACATTTTACATTGGATGTCATTACTTTACTTGCCTCTGAATATCTTTTAAACAACCTCACCAGCCCCATAAAGTGAAAGGGTGTGATTTGTTTACAGGTAAAAATGGCGACTTTGGATCCTGACGTGAATTTATCATACTTCACTTTTCAACGTCAGTTAGAGTGTTTAGGAAAATGTTTGAGGCAAGTAAAGTGGACAATCAGTTGTCAAATATCTAAGGAATATTTTGGTATGAAAATATTCACAGAATATATTCTTAAATTAGTTTAATAAGTCCAAAACTGTGTGCAAGTTTTAGTGCACAATAAATATACAGTTTTTTGTATGGATGGAACTGTAGCTCCATGTTGAACAAGCAATTTGCTGTTGTCAGAGCTATACCGGTATTATATATTGGAATAACAAACTTCTTGTTTTCATGGACTGAATGATGTAAACTGCAAACCTTTCCACTGCCAAACTTTTCCACTGTGTCCACCCATGCAGCAGGTGCCCCTGGGACGGTCACTGAGTGGCCATGTGTTTGGTCGGGGTAGGGTTTGTAGGTGGAGTAGCCTTGTTGATGAAGCAGGTCCAGGGTCAGCTTGGACGGAGCCCTCCCACTATAAAACACCAGGGGTCAGTAGGTGTGGTCAGAAAGGTGTGAACAAACCAACAAATATAATTATATTCAGCATGACAAAAATACAGTGGTTCCATTAATATTCACTGAATACCTGCAATTTCTGTTTTTGTTGATGAGTTGATCCATGAAATCAAATGTTCATTGAGGTGCGTTTCTAATAATTAACACATTGTATTGATAATATTATTTATCACAATTTTATGTATCCTTGAAACAGGGATTTTCATTAAATGCAGGAAAACTGATGCCCACGAATACTGATGATTCAGAAATTACAGCATCATGATTCACCCACTAGGTTAGATTATAATGCATAACATTATACAGACTATTACACTAATGCAAAAATAAAGAACTTTAGATGTGATCTTGTTGCCAGCAATGAAAAAGTCTTCCGTAACATTTCAAAAGATGAGATGAAACTTCAAACAGAACTATATTTGATATGTTGAAATATCTGCCCCCATTTTCACCAATACCATATCAAAAACATACTTCAATATATGCTGAACAGAAAATGTCTAGACTATCATTATCATCTTAATATCTGCCATTAATGTTCACAAGAACAACAGCTGGTATGTTGTACATTACAAATTTAGTAATATACCTGAAAACATTTTTGCTATGTTATCTTTTGATACAAAGGATCTGGTAATTCTCTTATTGTTCTTATTGTAAAATTATTTTACAATCCTCTCAGTCTTTCGATCAGACCTTCAACACCTAATTAAAGCTTACAACCGATTCAACCAAAAAAACACATTACGCCTGTCATTAATAAAAATCACCTCTCAATCAGCATCTACTGCCTTAGATATGCGATAAATGTCTAAAGGGAGGACGGAAGTTGTCACATTTATGTAAATGAGATTTCCCTGCACTATGGGTTTGTGTCAATATTTCAAAATATATGCATTTATAAACATATAAATTTACATTCAGTGTATATTTCCCCTTATGTTTGCATTGGAAATCTGCGAAGTTCAATTTCTTTTGAATACACTTAGCCAATTCATGCACCATGAGCACAAATATAAATGTCATCATTTATTTTGAGTATATTTATTATTGTAAGATTAAATGAAATGTTCAAACTAACATAACCAATTTGATATGTACTAATGGAAAATAATCGTTAAATCATACCTATTCATCACTTAAAAAGGTTTTTTTTCTTCAAACTTTCTTGCACTATATTTCTTATATAGTCGCGGAAGCAAATTAAATAACATATTAATTAATATGGCTGTTCCATGTATGTTTCATATACATGACTAAGAGCGTATAATATAATGGCTTTAAAGCGACAATACACAAATATTCCATACAAACAGACATCAGTATGAATATATTAAATATAAGCATTGAATGCTTATTTTTGAATGTCGTCTGTCCTATATAACACACCAAGCGGTGTAGACAAATTATCATACTGTGCTAACGCGCGGTATTCAATTTGTCTGCACCACTTGGTGTGTTATAGGAGCAGTTTTAAATTAATCCAAGATGGTGGCGATGTGTACCTTGTGTATTATTAGATAGAGGGAATATATTTTTTATTTTAAGAAAAATATATAACGTCAGGTGCCTGTGATTTGTCTGTGAGTTTACGACAATAAAAGTATATAATGATGTCATCTCAGCTGAGGTAAGCCTTTATCAAGGATTACAGGGTCACCCAAGCTAAGTATGATATTACATGTAAAGTTGTGATAAGAAATATAGACATGTACCTTCCATTCACACACTCAACCTTCCTCTTTTTGGCATCATAAAACAAACAGAAGGCATCCCCTCCAATTCCAGTGGAGCAGGGCTCTGTCACATTTAGCGTGGCTGCCATGGCAACAGCTGCATCGGCTGCATTTCCACCAGCTTTCAGAATATCTGGAGAAAATAAAGCAAATAAGTTATCTCATTGCTACACAGGTAAAATCTCATTCAACATGTTATAATTATTAAACATTAAAAACTAACAATTTATGTTGAACATTTTCAAGAACTGTGATGCTTATATTAACAAAATTGTATACATATACAAAACAGAGGCAATCCTAGATACAGGACTGACATCTTGATAAGGCATCACTTATATAAGGCCACTATCATTATATTACACATGTACATGCCTTTATTAATATCATTTTGTATCAAGTCATTTGATTCAATACTGGATTTCATGGTATAGCCTATAAAATGATAAAAAAATTAGCATATGACACGGACATTTTTATATCATATAAAAAAATATATTGAATTATATGATATGATATTAGAATTATAAACTAAAAGTACTGTGAGCAAGCTCACAAATGAGCAAGCTCACAAATGATACCCCCAGCTAAGTTGCCTAAATGACCTTGGGTCAAAATCATGACACACCCTCAGGACATAAGCAACCTTTGTGCGAAGTTAGAACTTTCAATGTTTCTCTAAAAAAAAGACATGGACCGGACACAAATTTTGCACTTTTCCTCCCAGTGACCTTGAACTTGCCCAAATAACCTTGGGTCAAAATCATGACACACCCTCAGGTCATAAACAACCTATGTGTGAAGTAAGAACTTCCAATGTTTCTCCATAAGAGAGATATGGACTGGACACGATTGCACAGACAGACGGACAGATGGACAGACAGACGGACAGATGGACAAGGTGATTCCCATATACCCCCAAAACTTTTTTGGGCCGGGGGATAAATATAATATTGTTAACTCATTTACAATCTTATGATATGACAAAATTAAAAGCATGACTCAATCTGAATTTTCCCATAAAGCAACAGATCTATTCCTGACCAGTTATTGGTCAATTAATTAAAACAAGAGGCACATGAGCCACATCGCTCATCTGAAATTCATTTCTTGTATCTCTTTTGAAATTTATTAATATGAAACTCTTCTAAATATTGTAAAACTCACAAAAATTCATATATGAATCACATATGTTCCAAGATTTGACAATACTAAAAAAATATATACCGGTACATAAAAAGAAGCCTCAAAGATAACATTATTTTTAAACAAAATTGAAAAATGAACTATTTATAAATAATTATAAAAAGAGAAAGAGGGTCACTGTGGGCTTGTTATGTGGATATGAAGATATGAGGAAGCTCACTAAACAAAGCATTGTATTTCTTCAGGAAAAGATTTTTAAACATTTTTTCTATATATTTCTATGCTGAACTTTGAGCCCCTCCTGGGGGCCCTAGTATTAGTCTGGGGGTCACAATTTGTACAATTTAGAATCTTCACTATCTTAGGATGCTTGCATAGTAATCTCACAAATTGTAGCATTGTAGTTCTTGATAAGAAGATTTTTAAACATTTTCCCTATATATTTGAATGTAGAACTTTGAACCCATCTTGGGGCCCTAGTATTGGCCCGGGATCACAGTACCTTTTAACAATGTATAATCTACACTATCTGAAGATGCTTGCTTAATAATCTCACAAATTGTAGCATTGTAGTTCTTGAGAAAAAGATTTTTTAAACATTTTCCTTATATATATTTTCGATGTTGAACTTTGAACCCATCTTTCGGCCCCAGCATTGGTTTGTGGGTCATGGTTTTAACAATTTAGAATCTACACTATTTGAGAATTAGTAATATCATAAATTGTAGCATTGTTAAATTTTTGAGAAGAAGATTTTTAAGATTTTTAAGAAGATCGATTTTAAACATTTTCTCAATATATCTCTATGATAAACTTTGAACCCCTCTTTGGGCCCCAGTGTTGGTTTGGGGGTCATGGTTTTAACAATTTAGAATCTTCACTAAATATACATGTACTAGCTTTAATTGGTATAAATATTGGCATTTCTGGTGCAATGGTTCTTGCATACATGTGATAAGTTGAAGACCACAAAACTGTACAGAGCCTTAAGAAACTGGAATTTGGGAGAAAAAACTGTACACTGCCCATCATAAACGGTACAAAAAACAGCCATAGTACAAAATTTCGCTTAAATTCTTCTGATAAGGCACCTTATTTCTAAACCAACAAATGTATATTAATTGTTGCAAATGTCTTATTTTAAATGTTGTAATGAAATTTTGCTTGCTTTAAAATTTCAAGAATCTTGAGAAGAAGATTTTTTTAAGTCACACGCCCTTTTTACACTGTTTTGTAAATTTCTCAGTTTTGAAAAGGGTTTTGCCTTTTATTTTTACAATTAATTCCTCTTATCATAAGGATGCTTTGTACTAAGTTTGGTTGGCCTGGTGGTTCTAGAGAAGAGATATGTGAAAAGTTTACAGACAGAAGGACAGGCGGAGGATGGACAACAGGTGTTCAGAAAAGCTCACTTGAATCTGGTTCAAAATAGCTAGAGAGAGGAAAGAGACGATGGATCATAACAACATGCCACAAGTTTTTGGAATCCTGTGAAGTCTGATTTAGGGCTTCCTAGAAGATTTGCTCATCTTAGTTATGGTAATGTCTGGGTCAATGTTTTCACATTGTTATTTATATATTAATTGGAAAAAAAGAATCATTCAAAAACATGAATTGTTTTTTTACATACATTATAAGGCATCTGCATGCAGGCAAATCAAAAGCTTGTGCAATGATCATTTTGATGTTTTGATAACTGAAAAACTTCACATAGAAATGAACTTACTTACTATTCAGGTATAGGTTTAAATATGAGGGAAAACATTTGTTTTTACTTTTGATGTGTAAATTACATCACACATTGCTTTATAGCCACAGGCTGGATTATAACCTTTTTATCATACTAGATTGTCAATTTTTAATTGGTATGACGCAATTTGTTTCAAAAATAAAGAATCTTCGTGATACACCAAAAATTAATATTTGTTTGTGACAAAATATAATTTGTTATTGAATAAATAGCCTTTTAAGTAGGATTTATCCGAGTGAATCCGGATATTAATATATACAATGTACTGGGTAATTCCGAATAAAATCAAAGTCCATGTATATTTGTGACTGCTTTACCATTGTCAGTACAGGTGTAACCGTTTATTAGAAAGCTTAATATTTTTCTGATTATTTTTTGTTTTTCTTTGTTTTACTTTGTTTTATTTTTGCCTTTTAAAAATACCAATGCATTACAATAAAAATATTTACATTATATATTGAACTTTTGTCCTTGGCAAATTATATATGGATGTTTATTAATTAGGGATGCGACGATCCACCGATGCACCGGTGCATCACGGCCGGTATTCATTTTGCCAATCTATGGATCGATACACTTACCTTTAATACAACGATACTTGAGCGAATGTTTTTTAAATTTTTTTAAAATGTCCAAGCTTCATATGTCGGCTATTTTTAGTCCTTCGCCTTATATGAAAGGTAACAAGGTGGCGGAAGACTACATAAAGTTGATAAAACTGTTATGAAGCTAATCTGGAGTGTGGAAAACTTTCGGATTACCTGTTTATGACAAATATAGTGTACACACCACAGATAGGACTAAAGTTAATTTGTAAATTGTGCAATGATCATTTTAAATATATAAACAAAAGCACTTTGAACATGTGGTAAATACATCGACAAATTGAATAAAATTTTAAACCCTATTTTATGTTTTCATTGAGTTGCAATGTATCGTGATATGTATCATATTGCTACTTAGGTATCATAATATTACCAAATCTGCTAAGTACAGTATCGTCCCTGTCCTATTATTAATTGTGCAGAAAAAAAAATTGGAGGGGCAAAGTTATGGGAAAAAAACTGCAATTAATTGAAAACTATTCAGAATTATCTGCTCTGTGTCTAAATGACAGTTAAATATTCTGAACATTTTCTGTAAAGAAGATTTAATTTCTAACAACTTTTCATAGTTCTTCTCTTTGATTTTGATATATAGTCATAAATAATAGGTACATATCTTTTCATTATTAAAAAAATCAATAACTGCACACCAACATCCTTGTTAGACACCCACCATGCTGTTAGGTTGTTAAAAATCACTTCTGTTGATAAATATTTTTGAATATCTTTACACTATTTAAATGGCTATTAAATAAAAATATTACATGTACTTATGTAATGCAAATATAAATTTATTAGAAAATAAGTAAAAAATTAATTTCATTCCATTGATTACAAACTGCAGATTTGCTAAAAGCAATGACGTTCCAACTAATTGACGTTCAAGATTGCTAGAAGTTTTAAGTACAGGTTCACGTAAGAATCAGGCAATGTCGAATTTTTGCGATAAGAGCTCAAACAACAAATCAAACGAAATTGT
>WFKH01007768.1:56816541-56830810 GCA_016163765.1 Magallana hongkongensis | reverse complement strand
TCTCTGAATAATTGATGCAAACCCTGCATCAGGGTTAACAATTGTACTATTCATAAGTATCGTCTATATTAATAAATTAAGCTTCAAAGACAGTGTTTATTTGCGAGGAAGTTTGATAAAATCTAAATCTATTTATGACCCTTACAGGAAGTTGAGTAGATATAATAATCTTCTACTTCAATGAATTTTATGTACTTATATTACATGTACAAATATTGTTTATATTTTGTTACAGACGAAGTTAGGAGAAAAATACGGTGTTAGAGGAATCCCTACTCTAATTATTTTGGATAAAGACGGAAATATAAAAGACGCCGAGGCGAGGGGCACCGCCCAAAACTGCCAGGGGACTGAACTCCCGGCCAAGTGGTGCTAGAATACCCGTACCTGTCGTCAGTTGTGCATTCAAGGTGTAACCGTGTACATTTACATTTCAATCGTTGTCTTATTATTTTGTTTTATTTATTGACTGAGCTACAACCTCTTCTTTTTTATTAATCCTGTTTGTATTACGTTTAACATTGATATATACATGTAACGTATTTATTGATGTTTTCATGTCGAGAACCAAATAAAGAGAACCTCTATGTAACGATGTCCACAATGCTGATTGTTTATAGCCATTTACACCATATTAAGCAAATTTCTCTTTAGTTTATTAAATAATATTTACATTTTCAGTGTCTTTGTCTGTAATAACCCTTTACGAATCGATTTTGTAATGTACAGTCCAATAAATCCAAATGACGTACATGTACATGTATTGTTGGGGTGCAAGCGAGGTTTCCATAATTAAAAGAAATGAAAATCACATAAATATGTCAATATTCTAATATTTAATCGTACAATTGGTGAAATTTACATAAATATAAGTAATAAGGGATGATTCTTTGAATATCATGAGTCGATAATTTCGGTCGGGGCGTGATCAAATCTTCGGGCTTTATTGGATTTGACCACGCCCCGACCAAAATTATCATCTTATAATACTCAAAGAATGATTCCTTATTCCTTAAACTTCTAAATCAAGTTCTCTATCGACCCCGTGCTTATTTAATTGAAACTCCATGTAATATTAAGGGTACGAATTTTCTACTGTATGAAAGATACAGGACGGGGCTTAAGACCAGAGCGATAGCTCAAGCCGGTGTTGTATAGCAGCTTTACCCCCATAGTAGGCTAGTAGCCTTTCCCCCGGAAAACTGGCTATATACTAGCCCCCCCCCTACTACTATATAGTTAACTTTCTCCCATAATAGGCTCTCTCCCCCACGTTATGGTCCAGATTTGTAAACTACAAATGTCTTTAAAATTCTAAATATTTTTTTTTATATCAACTGATCCATCGTCCGTTTGTTCGTCCGTCTGTTCGTGCAATCTTGTCCAGGCCATATCTACGTCATACAAATATCGCTCATGACTTGATGGTGTGTGTGAATGTTTTTCTCTGATGTGGTTATGATAACCAAGCAGTACTTTCTCTTTTACGATCAAATTATGTTTCCTGGGTTGGTGATGGGTATAATTGTCACACAATTTACATAGTAGACGCACAGTCATGTAAATTGTACGTTGCCTACGTCACAAAAAGACGCCCGTTTTACCTGTATTAAATCCTTTGATATTAGAGATAACTGTTGTACAATTTAATGTTTTTACAGGTTTAATTCATTTTTAAAAGAAAATGTTTTCTTATTTTTCATCAGTAGAAAATTATCATAAGTTCAGTCCTTCATTTAAAAAAGTAGATAGTTTGCATATATGCATTACTCGCGCATAAGTTTCTACCAAATCAAAACAATTCATAAGATGCACATCTGTATAAAAAGAGACAACATTCTTATTCAATTAAGAAATGAAAGGCTTAAAGACAAAACGTCAACCAGACAAAACCACACTTGAAATGGGAAATGCGGAAATTATTTTTTTTTCTAGTATACGTTGTGGTCTGTCACCACTCTCTTTTTTAATAGACTTTACGAAATACTAACATAACTAAGGGCAAACTCTTCCTTAAACTGCCGTGTAACTTACCAATTTGATACAGGAACAAGTATATATTTCTAAACATTTAGTAATTTACATGTACATAATGTAGTGCAATTGGATGTGAATAATCACAGAACAAGTATTCCTTTTAAAGGAATGATCGGCATGTAATATATCATTGGACTGCTCTCTATAAATGTAATGCGTAAGCATTACGGTACATGCATAACATAAACATGATAAATAGGATTTATCCCACCGTTTTGTTGATTTCCGAAATAGCAAGGCATGAATAAACTTTACTCTTAGTAGGCGAAATGTACTTCCGGTTAATATTCTTACGCATGTAAAGAAAAAAAGGATTTTTATCATCATGTAAGTGTGTAGATGTTTTACTATCAAGGCAAACACATTAGAAAGCTGGTTTGCTTTTTTTTTTTTTAGAAATTTACATGT
The DNA here is from genome assembly GCA_016163765.1 of Magallana hongkongensis. Taxonomy (NCBI): domain Eukaryota; kingdom Metazoa; phylum Mollusca; class Bivalvia; order Ostreida; family Ostreidae; genus Magallana; species Magallana hongkongensis. The sequence goes on along the minus strand of WFKH01007768.1, from coordinate 56,828,365 downwards.
AAATAAAGATTTACATGAAGCTGTCACTGCATAGTAAATAAAGTAGTGCAAGGCGCAATGCGTGCTCAAATAGTTTTTGCCGGATGCCTCATATGGACAACAGCCGATCACAAAAACAATGTCTAAAATCCTGATAAAATTTTACACTATGCGAATTATATTTACTGTTTGATAAGACATAATTTTCAAAGTAGTATATTTCCAAATTGCGTTAAAAATTGAAATCATAGCGAGGTCCAATTGTAGTTTATCAATGTCTAAATGCACGTTATTTTTATTGTTGACATAAAATCTGATTATGTTTATATGCAACTTATCTATATCGTGAAATGAACGAATGTCTTTAGTTAATGCTATACATTTGAAAAAAATTATGAATTTTATAATCGAAGAAAATTGCATGTGGACAGGATAACTTGGTTTTACTTGCATTCTGACATGATCACCATGACTTTTAAAATGATCATACATGTGAACATACGCAACTTGCATGTCAACATGTACGCTAATATTTTTGACACACCGTACAGATGTACATATCGAGCACCGGCAAGCGGCCCATTGGAAGACACAGTTTCCTACTGAACCAATATCATTTAACTTAAATAGCCGCTCTCATCATCTGCGTAATATATAATCATCAAAAGGCATCGAGTTCCATTTTCTTTTTTGGCTCGTCTATCTACAATCGTCATTCATGAATACGTGATAGATAAAAGTGATAATGTCTTGAAAACATAAACCACTTTGTTAAATTATGTTGATTAATTTCTAATTGCATGTACTTTGTAAAGTGTTAATTTTTTTGAATGTCAAAACTGCCATATCAAACTCAGAAGCTTTGAATATACCATGGATCTAAGTTTGTTTCAGGTCCCCGTTCCCATAACTATTTTGTTCATTTACTTACCAATCAGCAGAGTCGATATGAGAAAATATTTCCTCTTTCACAAGTCCCCTCTTTTTACCCGTAGAATTTGACACAAATGAAAACAGTTTTTTACGGAAATTAATAATGGGGGAAAATCTGATATTTTTTAACCATTCAGAAATTCTCGGAGCACAAATTATATGAAAAACGATCATTTCATTTGTTTCCAAAATTTCGGGAATTTGCTTTGGTGACATCATAAATAAACAACTGTTGGACAACTACAAGAAGATTATTCTGATATACAATTTCTGTTACAATCACTCCATGAGACTTAAAGAATCACAACTTAGTCAGGAAATGTTTGTAAGACTCAGTCCTGATTAAATATATAAATTGTTACTTTATGTCTTAACGTGCAAATCATTGAGTAATTCATATAAATATATACGAGATATATAATTTTCGTATATGGGAGTGTGTTCTTTCTTAGAATCTTTATTCATGAAATACCTATTTAATCGAACTGCTTTTACTCAGGGAACGCTTTTATTTTGAATAAATTGTAAATTAAAAATATTGGTAAATAATTATTGATTTTACTTAAATAAGTTATGAACTTTAAGCCGCTGACTTTCTAGGTGTACATGTAAGATGAGTGGCATTTTCGTTTAAACAATTATCGGTAATTTCATCGTAATAAAAAAAAAATAAACACTTTACACATTAGAATGATACAATGCTTATTATGTTGAACCAGATTTTTTTGTTCATTTTTGTATATATTTTGTGTCCGAAATTTTCTTGATTGCTTTTCTTAACTTATTCTTTAAAATTGAAATCAAAAAGCTTCTGCATGGCTAAATATTTAGAGGAGCGGGCTGTAATGAATTGATTATATATACACATCTTATCTTATAGTCCTCTTCGTGCTGGTTAGCACATAAGGCCGTTACCAGGGATCTCCATGTTGGTCTGTCCTGTGACCATCTCTGAACCTGTGCCCATGTCTAGTTGTTCTTCATTTCCTTATTCACTGATCTTCTCCAGGTCTCTTTTGGCCTTCCTCTCTTTCTCTTTCCAGTTGGTCTCCACCTCATTGCAACCCTTGGGATGGAAGTTGGGTGCATTATACAAACATGTCCAATCCACTGCCACTTTCTTTTACTTATTACCTGGGATAGAGGTATGGTGTTGGTTCTGGTGTATAACTCTTCATTGTAGATGGTGTTCGGCCAGAAGATGCGCAGTAATCTGCGAAGACATCTGGTCTGGAAGGTGTCAAATCTTGTTCGAGATAGCTTTCGTCACTTTCCAAGATTCAGCACCATATAGGAGGACCCCAAGCACATTACTCTTGAATATCCTGATTTAGGTGTTTATGCTGATCTTAGCTGATCTCCAGATGTTTCGCAGTGCAGCGCATGCTCCTGTGGCCTTAGAGATTCGAGCCAGGACATCAGCCATCGAGTCCCCATCTGCAATGATTTTGCTTCCAAGATACACAAAGCCTGGGACTTCTTCAATATTTGTATCTCCCAACGTGATGGGTTCTTCCGATTTTGCGTTGATCTTCATTACTTTGGTTTTGGCGTTGTTGATTTTCAGGCCAATCTTTTCTGCTGTATTTGCAAGACGGTTGTTTTTTTCTTGCATGTCACGGTGTCTGTGTGATAGCAGGGCTATAACATAAGCAAAATCTAGATATTCCAGCATTTCTGTCATGGTCCAGCTGATTCCCGTTCGTTTGTTTTTGATGGTTTCTTTCATGATCCAGTCAATGCAGAATGTGAAGAGAAGGGGGGAGAGCAGACATCCCTGTTTCACGCCTGTCTTCAATTTAAACTCATCTGATAGGTTTGTTCCACAGATAACTCTGGCACTTAAGTCTGTGTACAGTATCTTGATGATAGAGATGAGTTTATCTGGTATTCCATAATGACTGAGGATTCTTTCTAAGGCTGGTCTATTAATACCGCCAAAAGCTTTAGTAAAGTCAATAAAATGGATGTAAAATGGGGAGTTCCATTCATTACTCTGCTCTAGTATTTGTCTGAGAGTGAAAATCTGATCAGCACGTGATCTTCCCTTCCTAAAACCAACTTGTTCTTTCCGCATTATAATGGATCTGTTGTTTCTGTAGTTCTGTTCAGTATCACTCTGCTTAGGACCTTCATTGTGACTGAGAGCAGCATAATGCCTCTATAGTTGTTGCAGTTTGAGAGGTCCCCCTTTTTTTGGTAACTTTACTATAAGGCATGTTTTCCAGAAAGTTGGTGCCTCTTCTGATTCCCATATCTTTTGTAAAATGTTTGTCAAGATGGTGGTTGTCCAGACTTCCTCGGTCTTCAGAAGCTCTGCACTAATATATATACACACATACGTGGTCTTAATTCTTTTTGCAGCTTACTGGAAAAAAATTACAAACTTTTTTATTTTTATTTCAAACCAGGGAGTGAGTGTATAGTGCGTCGTTTCTCTTTTCTTAATTTTGTTCTTTTGGTCAAATTTTACTATAAATTTTACCACTGTCCCAAATAAGAATTTCAGTTCAAGGACTGTTTTAAAAAAAAAACAATGGGGGAGGGGGGGTCACCCCCTCCCCCATTTAACTTCCCTGTTTTATGCATACAACAAACTAAATCATCAACGTCTCGTTTTTCCCTATTATGACATTTTCCCAATTTGGAAATTTACCTCGATCATGACATGCCCAATTGTGACAAAGAGCACACGGCGGGTGCGACCGGTCAAAAGGGGATGCTTACTCCTCCTAGACACCTGATGCCACCTCTATCTTTTTAGAGGTCCGTGTTTGATTTGCTTTGAATTTGTATTTCCCTATATAAATTTTTGAGATGGTTGACAGTTTGTTATTGTCATTTTTCATTATTCATATGGACGTAGAGTTGTTAACACTGTGAATCTGTTCATGGTTCACAAATTAGTGTATAAGGTTTACTATCAATCTGTCGTGGTATAAAAAATGTATGTAATTCAAAAACGCTAGTGTATGCATAACTATTTGTATACTTTAAACGAAAGTTGTCTGATCCAAGGCATCTGCCCGATGATTAACTTGTCCTACACTTTCCGCCATGGTTACCCTGTTCTGGAAAGTTCTATCAATCAAAACTAAAATCGCACATTAAAGAAACGAATTGGCTCATTTTATTTATTCAACATTTGTCAAATCTTGATTTCTTTGTATACTCTAAATAAGTTCCCAGTAAATATATTCACTCTTTACGTAGTCATTCAATGTTATTTCATTGCAAGTATATATTTTGATGCAAACTCACACTGACTTGGATCCGCCAAAGCGTGTCCACCACCTTACTCTCATTTTTGCTATTTCGGGCTGGTTTATCAAAAATAAAAGTAGGTTTTTAATTAATTTCACAATAATTACTTACCAGGCAAAATTCAATTATAGTTTACGGACATCATCTCGTACGTGTTGAAATGCTAGCCTAAAGGTTTAAGCAGTTTCTCTGGTGCAGGCATTTTGTAGTTTATTGGCAAAATTTCTTAATTTATAAGTATAGATTTACAATGTCATTAACATACAAACTCAATCCCTTTATACCTCTTGTGTACATTGTACATATATAATCTTTTTATTAGAGACTTAATCTTGCTTTTAAAGACTTAAATAGAATATAACACCGACCAAGGATTATCAATTATTATCAAAATAAGTACAGTAAATAAGGGCAACGCACCTGCCAAACGTCGAACTTTACAAAGAGTACTTGTACGTAACAAAAACCTTTTCTAGTATAATAAGGTTTATAATTTTCTATTTTTGTTTAAGTATAGTCAGGTTTATAACAAAATTTATAACATGACCACGTGACAGCTTCGCACCGTCCAATCAAATGCTTTAAAATCATATTGTTTCATGACAATAATTAATTAACACCATCGACTATTGCCAATAAGATGTATTACGTGTAAGCTGTTGTTGTTTATCCCACTGGCGCTAAATGAATGTCTCCTTACAATCCAATCGCTAGCTTCTTGAAAATTATATTCAATGCAGGTCCAATCATTGGCTTTTGGTTTATATAAAATCCAAAGCTAGCAACAGAAAGTACACATTTGTTTTAAACAATGGATCTTCAAACAGTCAAAATGAAATCTATTTCAAACGCAAGCTTGTTGCTTAAGAGCAATATCTCAAGCATCGCAAACTCTTCGATAAATACGACGATGACTTCGGAAAACTTTTTCGATGAATATGGTCTTTCGAAAACATTTTTAACGCTTGTTGTATTAACTTACATAGTATTTTTTGTGCTCTCAATCCTGGGAAATGGCATCGTCTGCATTGCAATAGGTCTCCGGTTCCTTAAACCAACAGTGACAAATTTCTTTATGGGAAGCTTAGCTGCATGCGATGTTTTGATATCATTTATCATTCCTTTCACAGTTCTAAGTAACCTTGTTTTTCTGTATTGGCCGTTCGGGGCCTTTCTGTGTCCCTTCATCTCTCTAATCCAACTAGTGACAACTCTGCTGAGAGCTTTGACATTAGTTGCAATGACTTGCGATAGATATTACGTCCTATCAAGGCCATTCAGAGGGCGTCTGCTTGCAAAGCAAGCAAAACTTCTCATTGTTGGGATCTGGATATTTTCGTTCATAGTTTGCCTTCCCTCTGGCGTTTTCTCAAAAATCATTTATTTGCCATACGAGCCGGGATCAAGCGGTCTGTGTGTCGAGGTTTGGCCTCAGGACACATTCCGTCACGTCTATGGAGTCGTCATCATGTTGATGCAGTATTTCGTGCCCCTGGTTCTAATGCTTGCGACCTACTCACACATTGCAGTTATTGTGTGGAGAAAGAAAACCCCGGGTGAGGCCAACAGAAAACGCGATGAGAGGCGAGAAAGGTCCAAAAAGAAGGTGAGAAAGAAGACCACATTTTCTTCAGTTTTAAAATGATTATCATTAACATTTAAACAAAATATTTTTACTTAAAGTATTTGCAGAATTTTTTTTTCTCGTTTAATACCATCTTCCCGATGGCTTAATACCATCAGAAAACTATTGATTGATGACAAATAAAATATGCAGTCTTAATTTAAATGCTTTACAGATGCTCTCAATGCTGATCATGGTTGTGTTAAACTACTTCTTTTCCTGGCTTCCGTACCACGTGATTACTATTGTTGGTGACGTCAATCCGACCATTTACGACTCCAAGACTGTGCACATGCTTTGGGTAGTTGCCCATCTTCTCTCCTTTAGCAACAGTGGCACGAATGTCATCATCTACTATTGGAGAAACAGAAATTACCGCATGGCCTTTAAAAGCCTCATAGAAAGATTGATAAAATACTTCTCAAAGACACAAGACAAAAACATAAGATTCGAGCAGCATCGAAAATCCAGTGCCCCTCTACAAAATTCGCGCAATACTTCAACAGGATCAATGAATTGAGGTTGTTTTGTTGATAAACAGATACTACATTGTAGTACTGTGGAAATAAATCCAACGTACGATTAAGTTTTTTGTTGGGTTTTTTTTTGGTCACATTATATTTAAGAAATAAAATTTATAACAATAATGTGGTCTTTCGCTTGATGAGATTAATAATGAAAATAACGGAATGTGATATGATATGCATGTACCTATGAAGACGATAACAAGAAAATTTTATAATTATGAACAGTTACATCGAGTATATCATAGGGGTAATGCAGCTCAGCTATTCATCATTAGTTCTAAACTGGACTATGAGTGGGAGATAAATAACCTTCTTTTCTATATTCTTTATTGATGTACCTTCCCTACGTAGAGTGCATGTATGAAGTCAGATTGCTGAATTGCTTTGATTGTAAATAAATAACAGAGACCGGTAACATTTAATGTCTACATACATGTACAAGGTGACATTATGTCAGAACATATGTTCTTTCATCAGAACAAATTTCACATTTGGAGAAAACAGGTAATGGACATTTTGAAATCCAAATGATTGTTGAGATATGACGTATCGCAAAGACAAAGCGGGAAAAAAACCAATTAAATGCTTTCTTATCTGGCTTTGCAGAAAACAAATATTGTGAGATTATTTCCGCCAAAGCTTGCTACATGTATCTACATAGTCCGTATGAATCACCAAAGAAAGCATTTTGAACAGTTTTAATAGATACATTGATGTATTCTTTGTACTTTTGGTGTTGTGTTGACTTTGCGTGGATTATTTCTTGATCGATCGAAACTTAGAGCACGAACTCCTCGGACTTGAACGGGCTGTCCTCAGACTTCCGAGTAGATATAGTTACCAATTACCATGGTAATCTTAACATCAATATATATAATTATTATAATGGTGAATTGGCTGTTCCTTTAGTGTAACGATCTGATCCTCAGTGATGATAATTTACATACTTTTACTCACTTTTTACGAATAATTGATAAAATTATTCAGAGATAAATGTAAATATTAACAATAAAATGTTTTATTCGGTAATTCATACGGGCTATGAAAGTAGCTAACATTGCAGAAAAAAATACATGTAAATTTTTCTGCAATGCTTGCTTCATTCATATCCGAATGAATTACCAAAGAAAACATTTTATTGTTTTTATCAATGTCTATTTAGGAACTTGATAATTTCACAATGCAGATTTTAAAGAAAAATGAAGGAAGGAGTTTAATTTTTTAAGGTACCCCCACGGCGACTGACTGCATAATGAGTAAATTTAAACACAAATCAATTCCTACAAAAACATGCAAGTGCATTGTGGTGTAACCTCTGTCTACCAACGTCAAAAGAACCTACGCTATTATGTACATGTATGTCACAAAATTATCAAAACGTTTTATATATGGCAACTGTTTACAAAAAATGCCATTTAAGTGTACAATAATGTAACCTTTTTTACGATATCGATAATTTTTATTATCAACAAAATATGGGGCATCATTGGCTACCCGATTCCATTAAATTAACGCCTAAGTTGCAATCTAGAATGTACGTTCTTTATTTATTTAACATATTTTAAAACTGTTAGTTTGTTGTCACGTATTCTTTAAAGTGTAAAAAAGTTTTCTTACATAATATCAAAACTACGGAAGCCAGTTGGTACCTGGTGGGAAAAACATTCTATCATAAACCCAACAATTTTCCTTTCTTGATCCTGTTAATTTTATAGGGTGTGATCTAAAATATTTTGGACCACCACACTGTTGTTTTCCGAATTCATTTCACTCCTCTCTGAAACTGATGACGAATATAATCAACCCCACCCCTGTTTCTCTCTCTTTTTATTTCTATGATATATTGATTACTGTTCAGATTTGCCATCATGATTGAGATCTATTTAAGATAAATTGTGTATATGTGTATATGAAACAAAATTATATATCCTAGAAGTGACGCAAATATGATCCTGATTTACGTAACAGTATTATCAGACTGGTGTTGTCGAACAATTTATAAGACAATCAAGATTTATCAGTGATAATATACATGTAGACCCATTTGTTGTGGAATTGCGTCATATCTCATCGTTGTCCAGTACATCCAGTTGAAACATAACGTCAAATATTTGATAATGTTAAGAGCTTGTGAGTAAAAAAAAACTATTATCGAAAATAAAATAATTTTTTCAAACCGAGGTAAAGCGAAACAATGCCAATCTGCAGCTGAAAACGAAATATAAAACTGAATATTTCAAGTAACTGCTAAATTAACTGGCAATGACGTGAAGTAGTTTGATTGACCATATACATATGTATGTACATTGTACTGAACAGAGCACAAAAACCATTAAAAAAAATAACAGAACAAAACGTTAACGAAAATCGAAAAAGAGGGTAGGGGGTAGTTGACAACATAAGCTAAGCTAGCTGGATTTTCTCTTAAAGCTATAATCCCCCCCCCCCCCCCCCCCCGACTACCATAGAACAGTATGAATTACAAGTATTATAACATTTTCAATTTCATTAAAATTAAAGAAAGCAGAATTTTGTAATCAATAAAATTTGGACCTTCAGCCGTCTAATAGAATTTGAGGGCATTTGAAATAATATTGATAACTTTCAACATATCTCGCGAATGTACTGTTCCACACTGCAGATAATGACTAGTATTTTCGGTCAGTTTGGGAGTATTTTGTGTCCGTAACATGCACTTAAGTGGAAAGTTTTAATCTTCGACATCATCAGGAGAAGGATGTTTCTTACCTGTCCTATTATAAAACTTATTGACGGCATTTGGTGAAAATGTCACCGAGAGTGGACTCCGATTAACGCCTATACCAGCTGCCAATGGAAATTTACCAACATGTATGCTCTCATTAAGACTAGAATTATCAAGAACACTTATAAAATTCTTACATTAATAAATCTTCAAATAAAAAAAACAACAACTTTTGGAATGCAAATCGAGCTCTGCAGTTCAGCGATTCACTTTTGGGTCAAGGGATTATTCATTAAGGTAGTATGAAACATCCGTGAAATTAATTATTTGAAATATTTTCTCAAATACACAAAATAATTTTAATGGCTTATCAATTTGTAAAAGTTAATTATAAATTATAGTTATATATAAGTATAATTTTTTTTTTAAAAATCAGACCCTCTCTAAATATATTACAACAAGGGTTGTATTATATATAGAGAGGGTCTGATTTCTAAAAAAAAGTTTGTTTCAAGTAATTTTGTGCAATGAATGTATAACTTAGATTAGAAATATGTCATAAAAGGATAATTTAATGAAAAAAGAGTAATGTCCCGGGAGTCTAGATACTTGTAGGTGGTGGTGGAAGTAGGTGGTGGTTGGTCCTGTCCTCAAGCACCTGTGTTTGAATGGTGTTCATTTGATTCTTGTGCAATTAAGCCTTCTCTCATTTGAAAATATGTAACTTGTGTTCCGTTCATAGTAAAGACCTGAAATTTGTACACAACCATCACCAGTGTCCAGACTTTACGCCCAATTAATTTCAAGGTCATATGAAAGGTCAAATGTCAAATATGATGATGTCATGTAATAGGATTTTAATCTATTTTTACCTCCATCAATATACTTAAACCTCAGTTACTCTAAAACCCACAGTCAAATTTTCATTATTAAAATTACGGGGTCATGACAATCATACTGCTAAAGTTTATTCAAATTTGAACGATACAATTTTTTTATAGATCGATAAGTGTTGCAAATTTTCGTCTTAAAAGATGATTTACAAGTGTTATTTTTATATTATATTACACCAGAACTTACTAAAAGTTACCAGTTAGAATTTATTTCAGTGTCTGTAAGTAACAAAAAGGTCTCCTGTATAAATAGCAGTACAATTACCAGTATTTGTAATATCTTAAAAAGTAGCTCAGTTATTCGCATAGCAATTTTAACAATGACTATTTCATTTTACACTCCAATGATGGAGATTCTAATGGTAGGTTTGAGGCGATGTGGGCAAAAATTGTCAGGTCGGACTTTCTTTTTCTCAAATTTTACATATTTATAGATTTCATTCCATTTTTCTGAAATTTCGAAATATCGAAATTTCAGAAAAATTGTAATATAGGAAAAAAATTTAGTTTATCTTTTTTGTACTACCTTAAATATGTTAATTTTTTTTAAATTTCTAATATCAGAAAATATAATTCGTGATATTAAAAAAAATCAGTCTGAATTTCTGATATCAAAAAATCATTTTCTGATATCAAAAAATCGAATTTTTGATATGAGAAATTTGATTGTTTGATATCAGAAAATGGATGTTATTTTTTGATGTCAGGATTTAGAAAAATTTCCGATATCAATTATCTATTATCAGAAAATATAAATTTTATATAAAGAATCATTTTCTGATATCAGGAAATACTTCAAAAATATTAATTTAAACGGCGCCCCATAGAGTAACAGGTAACAGGTAACCCTCAAACCCACCACCTTCATTCACACTCACATACTAACTGGATGTGATGTGTTTCTCACATAATACTTAAAACTTTGTTTTGTTTGAACGATGTATTAAGAAGCAAAAAATAGAATTAAGCTGAAAACGTGTTATAAAAGGGGGGGGGGGGTTGTATAGATATTGTGGAGATTCTGGTCAGAAAAAGAAACAGTTAAGACATGTACATGTATTTTGGGAGCTCAGTTTTAATTACACATGATAAGGTTTAATACTAATGATTTTAAGAAAAATATTATCACTTTAACTAAGAAACTGCATAGTAGGGACCCTTCTTAATGAAGTTAAGAGGTTTTAAATTTTTGATATTAAAAAAAACCAAAACGATGTACACGATCATGACTGCGTATAAATAGTTACGGTAACCCTTAACAGGGACGTATATACGTACCTTCCCTTAATTTTATCAACATTCGTCTCCGCTTTAGTGAGAAATATACACCACATGTTCACAAAAGCACAACATGGAATAACAAAAGAGCATATTAGGATAAAAAAAATGCACACCATTTAATGACTTGATTTTGTTTAATTAATCTTGGCAGTTTAATCATATAATGACAAACGCATATCAAATATGATATACGGTGATAAAAGCATATGCATTACATTGATATGTGTAAATTTACATTTATAAAAGACAAACCACATCATGGAGTCAGGTTTACAATAAGACCGTTTAACATAAAAGGAATGTTTATTTTTAAAATTCGACCCTACTGCTTTGCATTAAATTTAGTCGGGATCGTTCTTCAAGTATTACAAGAGACGATGCATGTCGAATACAACTCTAGAAGATCATGTGTTGTGTGCACAAAGGGCTGCGTGGCAAGTAGTCAGCATTTAGCATCACAAATTGGAATTGGTGAGCTGTAGTATAATGTAATTCTAAGTAGTTATAATCCATAAATTTATTATTAAAATCTGAAAGAAGTTTGGACTCAGTCCGGGTTTAATAGTTTTTAGGATATCGATCTCGACGTGTAGTCGAAACGCCCATTGTCATAAATTAA
>WFKH01007768.1:56800169-56811541 GCA_016163765.1 Magallana hongkongensis | reverse complement strand
AATAAGTTGTCATAATTGGCGATTCTGTGTCTGCATCGATAGCTCTAGTACTCTATACTGAATCATGTATTGCATATTCTATATAAACTTTGTAACCTTTTAAACCATGAACTCATGTATATTTTTGTATAGGACATTTTAATATTGTACGCAAGCGATGCGTCATACTAAGGCGGGAGACTCAAAGCCTGCATCCCAATAATCTTAGTCCTAAATGACGTTAATTAATCAGTACGGAATTCGGGCACAGTAAAATCCAAACTGAAAATATATAAACAAGTTATCAACAAATTGTCATGTTTGGCGATCCTGTGTCTGTAATGAAGGCCCTAATATTGCAAGTTAGTCTTGTAATGTTTGTTCCATCTATTTGACCTTTGTAACCTTAAAGCCATGTATGAATGAATGTATTATGAGTAAGCGATGCATCATACCCAGGTGGGGGACTCGGAGACTCGGAACTCGGAGACTCAAATCCTGCATCCATATATACTCTTTGATAGACAGTTCTGACAGTTTTGTTGCTTTATTTAGAAATAAAATATAACTCTGGAATTTGAACACTAAATGTTCACTCATGATCATCGTAGATGGGCCGAACTAGTCGGAACTGTCAATCATAAGTAAAATGTTATATATATCCATGTAAAATGATGTTAAGCAGATCTTTGATTTGGGCTGCTTTTAATTGATGTTGTAATTTTGACTATACGATCACGCTTGTTAATAAACTGCTTGATAATCAACAATTGGACTTGGTGATTACTAAGTTCGAGCTGAACTTCAAGTGGATTCAGAAGACGGAAGGGTTATACTTTTTTACCATTTTTAATTTGACCTTATCTGACTTTTTTGTAATTATCTTTTAAGATTGGACCAAACTTTACAAATCTAACGATATGATCTATTCACAACAAAAGAGAGATTCAACTCCATCTAGCTCATACTTCAAATTTGCGGGGAGCAGCTCCATTATTTAAGTACAAACTTTAACATGTGTGTATTTTTAGAGCTCTGGCGGAAAGGTCCGAGAAGTTGCGAATCCTATCAAACCCGGAACTAAAGACTGTGTACACACTTAGTGAGTACCGGGCGGACCTATACTTTACCGGAACCAAACTTAAGGTACACAAAGACTAGTGTTGGGTCACTGCAGCTTACCTTAAGGTCACGTTCACTGAAGGGAAGTGCGTGCCATGGCATCTCATTGAAGTACTCCTTAAAGCTGTTCTCGTCACGGTCCGAGCTGACGAAGATGATTTCTATGCTCTGGTTGTTTTCTTTCAGCTTGGTGTATAGTTGGGCCAAAACGGGGGTGAATCCTCGACATGGTGGACACCAATGTGCGGAGAAATACAAACCTAGAATAGAGTTATCTTATTACGTTAGGAAAACATAAAAAATATAACTCAGTCAAATGCAACCTATGATGTGTAATTTAAGGAATACATATATGGCGTGTGTGTAAAATTGTTTTACTTAAGAAATAAACAGCATGTTTAAAAAAAAGTTCACCGGAATATGAACTTGATTGCTCACGTGATCAAATCCCGTGAAGTCCGAAGGGCTTATCACGTACCAACCAAGTTCATATCTCGGTGAACTTTTTAACTTCCTGTTTATTACTTAAACTTACGGTTGTGAAAGGCAAATAGTTCAGAATTATAAACATAACCATGTTTTTATGTTTACAGTAATAACGATAAGCGAGTGTGGTAATCATTTTGGCGTCATTAAAATGTTTACACAAAAATGAACAAATTTGCTATTCTATAGGTTCATATAAGGAAACATATTCGCAAATGTAAATATATGTATATGAATTCGAGTGCAGATGCGAGTTACATGTATATGTATTAGATATGCGTGCGTGGACTCCGATAAAGTTTTACTTGTATGCTTAGTTTTGCAATACTTATATATACCTACAAAACTCTTCGTTTTTCGTGTTATTTTGAAAGAGGCATTACTTTTTCCACACCTATGCTCATGGGTGCGGGAAGAAACAATTATACTTTTGCATTAACATTATCATCTCGTAATATTTCAGAATCTGTGTTTTACTTGCTTTCACTACATTTTCCATCTGATTGAATAATATCGTTGAATTTTATCATCTAAATATCTATGTCGTCTGAATTAGGTTTTAAAAATAAAAAAAATATAGGATTACATGACCAATTTTTGCACGCTTATTAAAAGCGTTTGCCTTTTTGTATCGCTAGTAAATAAAAGGGGATACGATAACGTTGTTACACGATTGCAATTGATATATTTGCAGGAACGTTATATCTTTAAATTAGTGGTGAAATGGAGTAAAATGTTTCTAAGACTTTGAGGAGTATTTGAGATCGTTACTAGATTGTTTTTAACAGTACTTCAACCAACTCCATTCATATTACAGCGTTAGTAACTTCCTGCGCTTAACCTTAAATCACTAACCAGACTCCGTGGTTAGTTGTCTTTATATAGCTTATTCACAAATCGCGATGTTTGCAGAAGCGCTCGCTAGATCCAAATATTTATAATGTGCCCAATGGAAACAAGAATATGCAATAGTGGCCGACATAAGAGTCAGAATATTAAATATAATGTATGAACTTGTGACTGCCTCATTCTTCCGTGAATACGAGTAATCACTCGTGCAGAACAGCTGAGAGAAATTGATATATCAATTTCCAAGTAGGATTTGTCAATAATGTATTTAATGAAAGGATTAAAACGTCGTGGTATTTCAAAATCCCCTTTCCTAGACCAAGCCTGGACACGCACATAAAATAAAGGGCTTTCCGGCAATTTCACTAACCATAGAATCGCTCTCTCTCTCTCTCTCTCTCTCTCTCTCTCTCTCTCTCTCTCTCTCTAGTACTAAATATGCATCCTATAATGATTAAGAATGAAAAAAAAAAACATGACAAACGACACCAGCAATGTTCACTGAATAGCTGCTACGTGACAAGATCGTACTGGTTGATGCGGAAACATGTGTGGGTACATAATAATATGTGATCTGTCAGAAAAACTCACAAATTAAACTTCCGTAAAGAAAGGGAAATTAACGATGTACTATATCTAATTAGTCGATGCAGTATACCTATAACATTTCCTGAATGAAGTTTTGATGGTATTTTTTAACTATCGGATCAGTGCCCCTACATTCATTTTTTATGAATCGCCATCTGCCACGTATCATCCATATGCAGGGGGAATCGATTTTCTTCTGATGTGTTCCATCATTCATTACTGTTAGCAATGCATTCATTATATACTTGTATATAGTGGATCTATGGTAACGCCTCATTATGACATAAATTGTGAGCTCTCCGTCCATTAAGTTAATACACGATGATATAGCGTACTACAGAGTCGGCCTTGAACTGTATACGTTAACATTTACCTGTTTAGGTGATCAAGGTTTACTTACCTACACAGGTTTTTCCGTTCACTAAGTCGGACACTTCAACCTCTCCAACCTTGCCTACGACTTTTTTCATTCCACATAAAGCAGCGTCCATGTTGGCAGTTATATTGGCTCGATCGACTTCGATTATTTGTGTCCCTTCTTATATATACTTACCTCCACCATGGAAAATCCCCAAGGTCTATTTATAGACATGCGTTGCTACGATAGAAGTTAACGAGTATAAATAGAAGTATGACCGAGAGAATTCTTACAATAACATCTTATCTCATTTCTATATTCGACATTTTGTGTCAGATTTCAGTATGACTTTGAACTTTTTTATTAAATTTTATTATTTTTTTTATTAAATTTATTCCACGGTCCCCCTAGATTTAAGATTCTGATTGTCCCCGATATTAAACACATTTTGCCCATTCGTAGAACTGCATCTACATTTGAGATAAATGTATGTTACCCCCTCTTTCTTTTTTTTTTACCTCCTCTCCCTTTCAATGTCGATCTTCTAACTGCGCATTAACGGCGTTATCTAAAACGACACCAGGATTGATCAAGGTCGAAAGGATGTCTCAGTTACCAAGAAAAATGATAATTCTAAAAACTTTCCGAGTAGAGTTATAGATATAGGATGGATATATGTGCATGTAGGTTGGGGGGGGGGGGGGGGGGGGGGGGGGGGGGGGGGGGGGGGCTTCTGAAAAGTTATGCTGTGTCTGACATCCGCGGCAATCTACATATAACAAAATGTCTCTCAAAATGACTTGCATATGACCAGGTACATGTAGCTTAACAAAAACTGTATGTCAGTGAGGTTTAAAAATCGCCTTACTTCGAATTCAAAACCAATTGTAATGGTTAATGCAGGTTTTTGGTATGCCAAGGTTAGACACAGCATTTATGTAAAAATTACTGGGTCTTAGAAATGTCAAAATAAACATTGAAACTGCGCAGCAGAATGTTGTTTTCTTTTTAACTCCCCCCCCCCCCTTTTTCCAGATTTTTTCTTTTCAGTTTTATGGCAAAACAAATAAAAATGCTGATCCTCCTTTAAATAATTTCTTACCAGTTAACCCCCCCTCCCCCCGCGATTCAAGGACTGCCCTCACCGTTACTCATTAGATTAACCCACCCAACCAGAACGACGGGTAAGAGCCTTGAAAAATCAGTTCCTTGCACTCTTGCACCTTTTTCTATTAAATGGCGCGTTTGTAAGAAGTAGTGAATCATAAGGGTCATCTTCAGACACGTAGCATCGTTTTTCAAAGTAGGGGGGGGGGGGGCAGACTCATCCAAAAAATCTTCACGTGCCTGATCTTAAAAACTGATTCAGATCAAAACCGGGTTATCAAAAAAATCATTTCATGTATTGTTTACATGTGGTATTCTACTTTTGTTTGCATATCGCGCTATCTCTCGGTATTGTTATTTGCCAAATGAATTTTTCATATCTTTCACAATGAAAAAGCATGCCCGTTATTAAGTAAGGAAAGAGATTTCAATATTTCGATAAATTCAATATGAATTTTTCAAACTTACATGTATTTAAAAGAAATGGAACTAAGAGTGTTTCACTAAATAATAGCATTGCAGCTAAGTTAAAATAAGAACAAGTAGACATTATTGAGATGGTGACCATCTCAAAGGGCCCAGCTTCAATAATGGAAAATAGGATAAAAGCATTTCAGAGGTTTTGCTTTGACATTGACCTATGACTTAAACATTTTCAGGTTGGCATAGAAATTTAAGTCAACTCATTACCCCTTACCAAAAGGCTTTTTGAGGTTTAATATGAGCAAGAATAAGCCAAATTATGAATGGGAAATAATTTGTGGTTTAAAACTAGATTTTAAAGAGATCTGCTATGACCTTCACATTTGACCTTGAAACTTGGTTTAAGTTCGTTGTGTTTATTTGAAGTATGAGCCAGATAGGGTCAGATAAGGGAGAGTAAATATGCTCTGAAATTTTTTTGCATGGTCTGATATGACCTTGACCCTTGACCCAGAAGCGTCATTCAAGGTCACTGCACATCCTTTGACCAAAGGCACTCTGTGGGTGAAGTATGAGCTAGATTGGAACAAGGGGAGAGAAAATTCTGCTATGACCTTAACCTTAGACTTAGAAACGTTCAAGGTCACTGCACATCCTTTACCCAAAGGCACTGTAGGTGAAGTATGAGCCAGATTGGGCCTAGGGGAGAGAAGATATGCCCCGGACAAGTGATCTCGGACGGACGGACAGACTGATCACTATAGGGCGCCCGCAGAGCGGGGCCCTAAAAAATCAATGCATTCACAAAATGTTTTGAAAAGTTGGGATCAATTTCTTATAAATACAAAAGTTTATACCAGGAAGTCTACGTTTCTTAGTAAATGGAGTTCTATGAATGTTCAGGTGTATGGTAATTGGAGCGGGGTAGAGGGGTGGTTATCTTCAGAGACCGACCCCAAGCTCCCAGCATTGACGTCATCCACACATACCCTAACATCCTAAAATTTGCCATAAATATCTTTTTAAACATAAATATCTCATAATGACTTTCATTGTCCGGTTAATCTATATCTAAATAATCGCCCTAGATAATGACTTCAATTTACATATATTGTAACTCGGGCATTTTCATGTATAGGCAAATAAGACTTGTTTGAGATTCTGAGAAATGACAAAATTTCCATAATACGGAGAAAAAAGGGGGTGCTGACCCCACCTTTTTCAGTCTTTCACCCCGTAACTTGTTTGACAATATAGAACGAAAATCGGTGGCTCTTTTATGATTTAAATGTTTCAATGATCAATAATTGATCGATTACCAACCCAGTGATTCAAGAACGGTTTCTTAAAACTCATAGTTATAGACGTCTTGTGCCCCTCCCCTATTAAAACCTCGACAAGTGCTTGGAAGCTTAGTTTTAACTTACTGTACACAAGCACCATACGGTATCATAAAAAAACCCTCTAAATATGTAGTTTGTAATGCATATTATACTGAGCGAAACTGTCATTTCTTGCTGAAATGATTTTTTTCTTCATTTGTTTTTAGCTTTAAAAACATTTAAACTTTTTTCAGGGAAGTAAATTATATTTAATAATCCAATTGATTCACCATAAAACCGGTTACTTCCATTAATGAACATCTTCTAATAAACTATTTTCTCTTTTAATTCTTACGAAATCCAAGTGTGTTCATAGATGTAGTGATACCAACACAATCCCCCCCACAATTTAACAATCTCAAATGACTCGGATTTCCCAGGTATATCCAAATACCAACATGTCACACAGGATTAATAAATCGTCCGACATAAAGACATCAAAATGTTTAAATAATTGTAACTCGATTGGGCTTTTCGTACCCAGTCTGTATCATATTTATTTACATAAAATGTTTTAATACTCATGCACAGAAGCAATTTGAATGAAAACAAATATGGCCTACATGTATCTGTTGGTAAAATTTCTGTGGGATCATTTGATGCATCATAAAATCTAACAGCAGATCTGTACATGTAGCTCTTCAGTAGTCCCCTACCATGCAGTGTAACAGTCCTTTGAAACCCCCGATTAGTAAAACAAAACCACCATCGAGTCGTTTAAAATCAAATTCTTCTTCATCATCTGTGGGATTGGGTTAATTTGGATCCATTTGAGTAACTCGACTCACCGGCGTAGCTCTAACCCGATCATATATACTAGAGATTTTCAAAAACTAATAACTTACACCTGGTCATAAAAAGTAACGGAAGTTGGACTTAATGTGATAATTTTTGTTTTAAATGCAATGGTACAGTAGGATCTGCACGATAAATTTCCGTTTTCTCTTTTCTCAACTTCATTAATTGGAACACTGATCGAGTTTAGCACTAACCCGATTATAAAATACGAGCCACATTTCAAAATTAATTATGTAAATACCTGTTGATTAAAAGTAAAGAAATTCAAACGTTATCTGTAGGGCATCATATTATGAAGCTACAAAGGACGTCTGGAATCAGTTCGCCAATCCATAACGAAAAAAGTCTGGAAAACGAAGAGGGGACAGAATGACTGACTGATCAAGATAAAGACTATAGTCCCCACCTCCCGGTTTCACCGGCAGGGGACTAAAAATAAAAATGACTGCAATAATCCCTTTTGATTTAAAATAAAACTTGTAATTTGTAATATAACATTTATAAGATTATGACTCGGCGGCGGTTTCTATTAAACACAAAAGTTTACATGTATATTATCCTTTTCCAGGATAGCTTTACAGCCTTCGAAGTTTCCTCATACTATTTATAAATGCATTAACCATCTTGATATTAATTAAAATATGCCGATGATAAAGTAAAAAGTAACTTTCCGTTTGATACTCTCAGTACTTTGATGATTTTCCATGTTTGGTGATACTGGCTTTAAAGTGGCTGCTAGTTTTAGCCTGGTACGGTTGTTAAGATAAAGGCCGTAGCTCAGTACTACCTCCATTGTTTTTATTAACTAACTTCGCCCAAACCCTTCTTCAATAGCAAATTGTGGTTGAGCTCTAAAAATAATAAACAACAACTCCCTATACATAAGTGTTCTAGGAATTCGCACTTCCCAAACAGAAATTATTCAATTCAAGGATTTTTCAAGTTTGAACAGCTATGAGGTATGTAGGTTGGAGACGGTAGAATTATTTTCCCCACAATTTGGCAATCACAAATGACTTGCATTTCCAGGGTATATCAAAATAAAAACTTGTCACCGGGGATTAGAAATCGCCTGACATGAAGATAATTGTAAATCGGTCTTGCTTTTTCTACCCAGTCTGTATCATATTAACAACACTTGCATCTAGAATTGTGGGGTGGTTCTTAGTATCCCATTTAAAGTGCTGGGCGATCATGACTGTAAACAACATTTTCAGATGCTCTGATTGCCTTTCATTAAGCTGTTCTGTACACGTATATTAAAACGCGCTTTGTACATTGTCATCAATAACCAATGAAGGAGGCTGGGTGAGATCTTCCCTATATAACTGTAAACTCTCATTTAGTAAAGAAAAATAACACATAAAACCAACAAAATGATATAAAGTTGCAATTACTAAGTACAATAATTAAAAGGCAATAAATATACACATACATCAGGTACACAGAAGCGTTTAATCTCGATGACAATATAAACAGCTACCAGTCCCATTCTCTCACCAGAGGTCGTGCTATACAAGCTTCGCTTACACATCTGTCAACACCCGATGTACAAGATTCTTGTACAAACTGAAACGATGGGCAAAATATAATAAAATCGATGTATTTACTTCTTTTATCTATAAATATGAATTTAAATCTTTAATACCTTTATACATTTTTATTTCAAAGTTACTGTGAGAACTATTTTGCGGAGGTAAAAATTAAAATCTGATCACATGATCTAGTTTGACAGACGTTTGAAAGTGCAGTTCCTCCCGATTCATCGTTGATTTTATACAAATCAGCAACAATGTTATCTCCTATGATCTTTTTAAACTTTCCCACAAAGTCATCGCACGTTAATATCCTCCCTTCAAGCTAATTGTGCAGGAAAACTAAAACAACAATATCACGTGCTCGCCATGCTTGTTTTGATCATGTGACAGACTAATTTTCCGGCGTTGAGGTGTAAGCGAAGCGAGCTTGTGTAGCACGACCTCTGGTGAGAGAATGCTACCAGCTGCAGTCCTTTTTAAGTGTCTGACTGTTAACCCAAAGGTACCCAATAACCTTACTGGTTCGCTATCTGTGTCTTCCAGATGGTTTATACTAGTTAACTTATCCTTTGAAACCATTCTTGTCTTAGGAATGCTAACAACCTTAAAATGTTTCCTTAGACAATGTATATATATTCATGGATGATACACCAAGAAGAAGCAATTAAAAGTGTAATTAAATACATGAAACTGGTTTGGTATAAACAAATTAAATCATCTTTAATGAGTTATCAATATTCTTAGTACATATACATGATGCATTCCTATACAGAAGTATCGACATTCAATTGTTTTCTGTTTAACTTGTACAAATTTGAAAGTCGAGTTCGACTTTACTACAATATAATATATCTTAAACGGTCTTCCATTTTTCCGGAAGTTGTGTACCGGAAGCAGTTTCTACAGTCCCTCTTCCTTCTTTGTCTACGATGTTGCCGTGCTGGTCGATAATCACTAAATAAGGAATGCCTCGTACGTCATATTTCTCTGCCAGACTATCCTGAAATACACGCAGCATTACATTTAATTAGTGTTTCATACTAAGTTAATCAGGCAGATGTATCATAATTAATATCAATGTAAATCCTCGTTTTGAGAAATAATCCATCAGTCTTTGTTAAATAAAGGAATATAGCAAATTTCTCTTAAAAGGACTCATGGCAAAGACTGTTTTTTAAAGTTCAAATAGGCCTAATGTCAAATCGGTAAAAGACGCTTGAAATACCTAAATTAAGGGGATTACATGTACATGTATATACATGTAGTTACTAGTATACTCTGTCCCAAGATATTTCCTTGATTCTTATTTTGCTTAATTATCTGATGTTTATAAATACAACAGGGTTCAAACGATATTAATTTATAAATATAAAAAGATCAAGATTTCCCTTATGAAACGCCCTCTCTACATGTAGCTTGTCCGGTTTCAATACACAGCTAAAAATAAGAAGTCTATGGAGAATTTGCATTGCAGCAGACATTAAAGTACCCGGATGATTAAATTGAAAAATTATGCGACTCGACATGTCCCGAACACTTCCGAATGGATATAAACTTTCCCAATATAAATTTGTTTTCGTTCTTGTTAATTTCTCCGGGTAAAATTGAATTATTAAGTGTCAATGAAGAAATCTTGTAGTCCACTATATCTGACGTCACAACGGTAAGGTCAGACGCGACCTATCATTATTCTCTATATTTTTTCCCCATCTCCGCAATTTGGAAATTTTCATTACGTAATAACATTTTTTGTTAAAAAAAAACATGACAGCTAGCATAATATTTGCATTGAAAGTTTTTAGAACTGTTTTATGCCGTAAATGTTTTCCCTAGTTAACAAAGATGTGGTCATTCATTTAATTGCTGCAACATTTCTAGGTGAAAAAAATGATGTGTTTACAGAGATGCAAGGCGTAACGTGAGTCATTTAACGCATGGATATTAAGATTTTAAAAAACAAAATCACAAGAGAAAAGTAGATCAGGCTCAGTTCATTGATGTAGATATCAAAAGAATTGTACATTCGACCAATCAGATACACCGGTATCTGATCCTACTACAGATAGATATTAAACGATTTCAGTATCCAATCCATGTCTGCTCGATATTTAAATTGCCTTAAGTGCAACTATAGACGTTCATATCTGTAGAAAAAGTCTAATGACATTTTATTTGCGTCATACCCGACCTTAAGTTGATTCGACGCTGAAAAATAACTTCGACGATGTTGCAAAAATTATAACTGTTATATTAATCATGAAACAGTCGTCTGGGCATAATGAGATACTAATTAATTAAGATTTAATTGTACATAGCTCATTACAGTGCATACAAGTAAATTAAGAAACAATAATGTTTAAGAAAGCTGGATGGTGGTGGCCATTTTTAGGTTATACTAACCTTCTTTAAACGAAGAGCTCTGTATAAAGATATAGGAAAATATTCCAATTTTAAAGTTAACATATTAATATTTTCTTTACTAAATAATAGTTTATGGCCCAAAATATCATATATTTAAAAGTTTAAGGCAGATCTGATGGTTAATTTGTTGATCATCCAGCCTCCTTTAAGGAAAGGAAGGGACAAATTAAATATATGTTGAAAATCTTTAAATCTATTTTTGTCAACAATCATCGGGGTTCGATCTAATAAACTAAAATAAACATTCGTCTGTTCATTGTGTAATGTTCAGTGAGTAATGTTCAGTGAGTAATGTTCAGTGTGTAATGTTCAGTGAGTAAT
>WFKH01007768.1:56788292-56800069 GCA_016163765.1 Magallana hongkongensis | reverse complement strand
ATTACTCACTGAACATTACACACTGAACATTACTCACTGAACATTACTCACTGAACATTACACAATGAACAGACGAATGTTTATTTTAGTTTATTAGATCGAACCCCGATGATTGTTGACAAAAATAGATTTAAAGATTTTCAACATATATTTAATTTGTCCCTTCCTTTCCTTAAAGGAGGCTGGATGATCAACAAATTAACCATCAGATCTGCCTTAAACTTTTAAATATATGATATTTTGGGCCATAAACTATTATTTAGTAAAGAAAATATTAATATGTTAACTTTAAAATTGGAATATTTTCCTATATCTTTATACAGAGCTCTTCGTTTAAAGAAGGTTAGTATAACCTAAAAATGGCCACCACCATCCAGCTTTCTTAAACATTATTGTTTCTTAATTTACTTGTATGCACTGTAATGAGCTATGTACAATTAAATCTTAATTAATTAGTATCTCATTATGCCCAGACGACTGTTTCATGATTAATATAACAGTTATAATTTTTGCAACATCGTCGAAGTTATTTTTCAGCGTCGAATCAACTTAAGGTCGGGTATGACGCAAATAAAATGTCATTAGACTTTTTCTACAGATATGAACGTCTATAGTTGCACTTAAGGCAATTTAAATATCGAGCAGACATGGATTGGATACTGAAATCGTTTAATATCTATCTGTAGTAGGATCAGATACCGGTGTATCTGATTGGTCGAATGTACAATTCTTTTGATATCTACATCAATGAACTGAGCCTGATCTACTTTTCTCTTGTGATTTTGTTTTTTAAAATCTTAATATCCATGCGTTAAATGACTCACGTTACGCCTTGCATCTCTGTAAACACATCATTTTTTTCACCTAGAAATGTTGCAGCAATTAAATGAATGACCACATCTTTGTTAACTAGGGAAAACATTTACGGCATAAAACAGTTCTAAAAACTTTCAATGCAAATATTATGCTAGCTGTCATGTTTTTTTTTAACAAAAAATGTTATTACGTAATGAAAATTTCCAAATTGCGGAGATGGGGAAAAAATATAGAGAATAATGATAGGTCGCGTCTGACCTTACCGTTGTGACGTCAGATATAGTGGACTACAAGATTTCTTCATTGACACTTAATAATTCAATTTTACCCGGAGAAATTAACAAGAACGAAAACAAATTTATATTGGGAAAGTTTATATCCATTCGGAAGTGTTCGGGACATGTCGAGTCGCATAATTTTTCAATTTAATCATCCGGGTACTTTAATGTCTGCTGCAATGCAAATTCTCCATAGACTTCTTATTTTTAGCTGTGTATTGAAACCGGACAAGCTACATGTAGAGAGGGCGTTTCATAAGGGAAATCTTGATCTTTTTATATTAATAAATTAATATCGTTTGAACCCTGTTGTATTTATAAACATCAGATAATTAAGCAAAATAAGAATCAAGGAAATATCTTGGGACAGAGTATACTAGTAACTACATGTATATACATGTACATGTAATCCCCTTAATTTAGGTATTTCAAGCGTCTTTTACCGATTTGACATTAGGCCTATTTGAACTTTAAAAAACAGTCTTTGCCATGAGTCCTTTTAAGAGAAATTTGCTATATTCCTTTATTTAACAAAGACTGATGGATTATTTCTCAAAACGAGGATTTACATTGATATTAATTATGATACATCTGCCTGATTAACTTAGTATGAAACACTAATTAAATGTAATGCTGCGTGTATTTCAGGATAGTCTGGCAGAGAAATATGACGTACGAGGCATTCCTTATTTAGTGATCATCGACCAGCACGGCAACATCGTAGACAAAGAAGGAAGAGGGACTGTAGAAACTGCTTCCGGTACACAACTTCCGGAAAAATGGAAGACCGTTTAAGATATATTATTGCTAGCGCTCTCGAGCGCTAGCAACTACGTTAGTCTTTTTCACTGGAATACGCATGCTCGACTCCATAGTAGGGGATTCTGGGAATACTGTACTACTGTAGATAAACTGTACCATTTGAATTTCGTTTTATCATCTTCACATGAAGTTTTGTGTTTTATTGTAAATGTCAAAAGTAACAGTAGCTTAGGTCTTATAATGCAAAGTTATTTTAAATATTATAATAAACCTCGGATATGTTTTCCGAGCTTGCCGGAAAGGCCCGAGAAGATACGATTGCTACAAAACAGTACCAATGGTTCTTGAAAATTTTCACCTCGAAATTGAAGACACAGTCAATGAGCTATGCCATTGCCGATGTGAAGCCCACTCTAGATTCACAATTCTAAATATTGAGACCCCACTCCAGCACAATTCCAGTACACCACTGTGCCTTCCTATTGTTAATTAATCGATTTAGAAATTTAAACCAATTTTTTAGAAATCTGCTTCTGTGTTTTATGATGGCTACAGCGCTAGCTCACCAATCTTTTTAAAAGATAAGCTTGTATTGTTGTAAAGTCGAACTCGACTTTCAAATTTGTACAAGTTAAACAGAAAACAATTGAATGTCGATACTTCTGTATAGGAATGCGTCATGTACATGTACTAAGAATATTGATAACTCATTAAAGATGACTTAATCTGTTTATACCAAACCAGTTTCATGTATTTAATTACACTTTTAATTGCTTCTTCTTGGTGTATCATCCATGGATATATGTACATGACCATTGTCTAAGGAAACATTTTAAAGTTGTTAGCATTCCTAAGACAAGAATGGTTTCAAAGGATAAGTTAACTGGTACATGTATAAACGATCTGGAAGACACAGACAGCGAACCAGTAAGGTTATTGGGTACCTTTGGGTTAACAGTCAGACACTTAAGAAGGACTGCAGCTGGTAGCATTCTCTCACCAGAGGTCGTGCAACACAAGCTTCGCTTACACCTCAACGCCGGAAAAATAGTCTGTCACATGATCAAAACAAGCATAGCGAGCACGTGGTATTGTTGTTATAGTTTTCCTGCACAATCAGCTTGAAGGGAGGATATTAACGTGCGATGACTTTGTGGGAAAGTTTAAAAAGATCATAGGAGATAACATTCTTGCTGATTTGTATAAAATCAACGATGAATCGGGAGCGTGCAGAAACTGCACTTTCAAACGTCTGTCAAACTAAATCATGTGATCAGATTTTAATTTTTACCTCCGCAAAATAGTTCTCACAGTAACTTTGAAATAAAAATGTATAAAGGTATTAAAGATTTAAATTCATATTTATATATAAAAGAAGTAAATACGTTGATTTTATTATATTTTGCCCATCGTTTCAGTTTGTACAAGAATTTTGTACATCGGGTGTTGACAGATGTGTAAGCGAAGCTTGTTTAGCACGACCTCTGGTGAGAGAATGGGACTGGTAGCTGTTTATATTGTCATCGAGATTAAACGCTTCTGTGTACCTGATGTACGTGTATATTTATTACCTTTTAATTATTGTACTTAGTAATTGCAACTTTATATCATTTGTTGGTTTTATGCGTTATTTTTCTTTACTAAATGAGAGTTTACAGTTATATAGGGAAGATCTCACCCAGCCTCCTTCATTGGTTATTGATGACAATGTACAAAGCGCGTTTTAATATACGTGTACAGAACAGCTTAATGAAAGGCAATCAGAGCATCTGAAAATGTTGTTTACAGCCATGATCGACCAGCACTTTAAATGGGATACTAAGAACCACCCCACAATTCTAGATGCAAGTGTTGTTAATATGATACAGACTGGGTAGAAAAAGCAAGACCGATTTACAAATATCTTCATGTCAGGCGATTTCTAATCCCCGGTGACAAGTTTTTATTTTGATATACCCTGGAAATGCAAGTCATTTGTGATTGCCAAATTGTGGGGAAAATATTTCCACCGCCTCCAACCTACATACCTCATAGCTGTTCAAACTTGATAAATCCTTGAATTGAATAATTTCTGTTTGGGAAGTGCGAATTCCTAGAACACTTATGTATAGGGAGTTGTTGTTTATTATTTTTAGAGCTCAACCACAATTTGCTATTGAAGAAGGGTTTGGGCGAAGTTAGTTAATAAAAGCAAAAATACGGCCTTTATCTTAACAACCGTACCAGGCTAAAACTAGCAGCCACTTTATAGCCTGGAAAATCATCAAAGTACTGAGAGTATCAAACGGAAAGTTACTTTTTACTTTATCATCGGCATATTTTAATTAATATCAAGATGGTTAATGCATTTATAAATAGTATGAGAAAACTTCGATGGCTGTAAAGCTATCCTGGAAAAGGATAATATAAACTTTTGTGTTTAATAGAAACCGCCGCCGAGTCATAATCTTATAAATGTTATTACAAATTACAAGTTTTATTTTAAATCAAAAGGGATTATTGCAGTCATTTTTATTTTTAGTCCCCTACTGGTGAAACCCAGAGGTGGGGACTATAGTCTTTATCTTGATCAGTCAGTCATTCTGTCCCCTCTTCGTTTTCTAGACTTTTTTCGTTATGGTTTGGCGAACTGATTTCAGACGTCCTTTGTAGCTTCATAATATGATGCCCTACAGATAACGTTTGAATTTCTTTACTTTTAATCAACAGGTATTTACATAATTAATTTTGAAATGTGGCTCGTATTTTATAATCGGGTTAGTGCTAAACTCGATCAGTGTTCCAATTAATGAAGTTGAGAAAAGAGAAAACGGAAATTTATCGTGCAGATCCTACTGTACCATTGCATTTAAAACAAAAATTATCACATTAAGTCCAACTTCCGTTACTTTTTATGACCAGGTGTAAGTTATTAGTTTTTGAAAATCTCTAGTATATATGATCGGGTTAGAGCTACGCCGGTGAGTCGAGTTACTCAAATGGATCCAAATTAACCCAATCCCACAGATGATGAAGAAGAATTTGATTTTAAACGACTCGATGGTGGTTTTTTTTTTACTAATCGGGGGTTTCAAAGGACTGTTACACTGCATGGTAGGGGACTACTGAAGAGCTACATGTACAGATCTGCTGTTAGATTTTATGATGCATCAAATGATCCCACAGAAATTTTACCAACAGATACATGTAGGCCATATTTGTTTTCATTCAAATTGCTTCTGTACATGAGTATTAAAACATTTTATGTAAATAAATATGATACAGACTAGGTACGAAAAGCCCAATCGAGTTACAATTATTTACACATTTTGATGTCTTTATGTCAGACGATTTAATAATCCTGTGTGACATGTTGGTATTTGGATATACCTGGGAAATCCGAGTCATTTGAGATTGTTAAATTGTGGGGGGGATTGTGTTGGTATCACTACATCTATGAACACACTTGGATTTCGTAAGAATTAAAAGAGAAAATAGTTTATTAGAAGATGTTCATTAATGGAAGTAACCGGTTTTATGGTGAATCAATTGGATTATTAAATATAATTTACTTCCCTGAAAAAAGTTTAAATGTTTTTAAAGCTAAAAACAAATGAAGAAAAAAATCATTTCAGCAAGAAATGACAGTTTCGCTCAGTATAATATGCATTATAAACTACATATTTAGAGGGTTTTTTTATGATACCGTATGGTGCTTGTGTACAGTAAGTTAAAACTAAGCTTCCAAGCACTTGTCGAGGTTTTAATAGGGGAGGGGCACAAGACGTCTATAACTATGAGTTTTAAGAAACCGTTCTTGAATCACTGGGTTGGTAATCGACCAATTATTGATTATTAAAACATTTAAATCATAAAAGAGCCACCGATTTTCGTTCTATATTGTCAAACAAGTTACGGGATGAAAGACTGAAAAAGGTGGGGTCAGCACCCCCTTTTTTCTCCGTATTATGGAAATTTTGTCATTTCTCAGAATCTCAAACAAGTCTTATTTGCTTTACCTACATGAAAATGCCCGAGTTACAATATATGTAAATTGAAGTCATTATCTAGGGCGATTATTTAGATATAGATTAACCGGACAATGAAAGTCATTATGAGATATTTATGTTTAAAAAGATATTTATGGCAAATTTTAGGATGTTAGGGTATGTGTGGATGACGTCACTGATGCTGGGAGCTTGGGGTCGGTCTCTGAAGATAACCACCCCTCTACCCCGCTCCAATTACCATACACCTGAACATTCATAGAACTCCATTTACTAAGAAACGTAGACTTCCTGGTATAAACTTTTGTATTTATAAGAAATTGATCCCAACTTTTCAAAACATTTTGTGAATGCATTGATTTTTTAGGGCCCCGCTTTGCGGGCGCACTATAGTGATCAGTCTGTCCGTCCGTCCGAGATCACTTGTCCGGGGCATATCTTCTCTCCCCTAGGCCCAATCTGGCTCATACTTCACCTACAGTGCCTTTGGTCAAAGGATGTGCAGTGACCTTGAATGACGCTTCTGGGTCAAGGGTCAAGGTCATATCAGACCATGCAAAAAAATTTCAGAGCATATTTACTCTCCCCTATCTAACCCTATCTGGCTCATACTTCAAATAAACACAGCGAACTTAAACCAAGTTTCAAGGTCAAATGTGAAGGTCATAGCAGATCTCTTTAAAATCTAGTTTTAAACCACAAATTATTTCCCATTCATAATTTGGCTTATTCTTGCTCATATTAAACCTCAAAAAGCCTTTTGGTAAGGGGTAATGAGTTGACTTAAATTTCTATGCCAACCTGAAAATGTTTAAGTCATAGGTCAATGTCAAAGCAAAACCTCTGAAATGCTTTTATCCTATTTTCCATTATTGAAGCTGGGCCCTTTGAGATGGTCACCATCTCAATGATGTCTACTTGTTCTTATTTTAACTTAGCTGCAATGCTATTATTTAGTGAAACACTCTTAGTTCCATTTCTTTTAAATACATGTAAGTTTGAAAAATTCATATTGAATTTATCGAAATATTGAAATCTCTTTCCTTACTTAATAACGGGCATGCTTTTTCATTGTGAAAAATATGAAAAATTCATTTGGCAAATAACAATACCGAGAGATAGCGCGATATGCAAACAAAAGTAGAATACCACATGTAAACAATACATGAAATGATTTTTTTGATAACCCGGTTTTGATCTGAATCAGTTTTTAAGATCAGGCACGTGAAGATTTTTTGGATGAGTCTGCCCCCCCCCCCCCTACTTTGAAAAACGATGCTACGTGTCTGAAGATGACCCTTATGATTCACTACTTCTTACAAACGCGCCATTTAATAGAAAAAGGTGCAAGTGTGCAAGGAACTGATTTTTCAAGGCTCTTACCCGTCGTTCTGGTTGGGTGGGTTAATCTAATGAGTAACGGTGAGGGCAGTCCTTGAATCGCGGGGGGAGGGGGGGTTAACTGGTAAGAAATTATTTAAAGGAGGATCAGCATTTTTATTTGTTTTGCCATAAAACTGAAAAGAAAAAATCTGGAAAAAGGGGGGGGGGGGAGTTAAAAAGAAAACAACATTCTGCTGCGCAGTTTCAATGTTTATTTCGACATTTCTAAGACCCAGTAATTTTTACATAAATGCTGTGTCTAACCTTGGCATACCAAAAACCTGCATTAACCATTACAATTGGTTTTGAATCCGAAGTAAGGCGATTTTTAAACCTCACTGACATACAGTTTTTGTTAAGCTACATGTACCTGGTCGTATGGAAGTCATTTTGAGATACATTTTGTTATATGTAGATTGCCGCGGATGTCAGACACAGCATAACTTTTCAGAAGCCCCCCCCCCCCCCCCCAACCTACATGTACATATATCCATCTTATATCTATAACTCTACTCGGAAAGTTTTTAGAATTATCATTTTTCTTGGTAACTGAGACATCCTTTCGACCTTGATCAATCCTGGTGTCGTTTTAGATAACGCCGTTAATGCGCAGTTAGAAGATCGACATTGAAAGGGAGAGGAGGTAAAAAGAAAGAAAGAGGGGGTAACATACATTAATTTATCTCAAATGTAGATGCAGTTCTACGAATGGGAAAAATGTGTTTAATATCGGGGACAATCAGAATCTTAAATCTAGGGGGACCGTGGAATAAATTTAATAAAATAAATAATAAAATTTAATAAAAAAAAGTGCAAAGTCATACTGAAATCTGACACAAAATGTCGAATATAGAAATGAGATAAGAGATGTTATTGTAAGAATTCTCTCGGTCATACTTCTATTTATACTCGTTAACTTCTATCGTAGCAACGCATGTCTATAAATAGACCTTGGGGATTTTCCATGGTGGAGGTAAGTATATATAAGAAGGGACACAAATAATCGAAGTCGATCGAGCCAATATAACTGCCAACATGGACGCTGGTTTGTGTGGAATGAAGAAAGTCGTAGGCAAGGATGGAGAGGTTGAAGTCTCCGACTTAGTGAACGGAAAAACCTGTGTAGGTAAGTAAACCTTGATCACCTAAACAGGTAAATGTTAACGTATACAGTTCAAGGCCGACTCTGTAGTACGCTATATCATCGTGTATTAACTTAATGGACGGAGAGCTCACAATTTATGTCATAATGAGGCGTTACCATAGATCCACTATATACAAGTATATAATGAATGCATTGCTAACAGTAATGAATGATGGAACACATCAGAAGAATATCGATTCCACCTGCATATGGATGATACGTGGCAGATGGCGATTCATAAAAAATGAATGTAGGGGCACTGATCCGATAGTTAAAAAATACCATCAAAACTTCATTCAGGAAATGTTATAGGTATACTGCATCGACTAATTAGATATAGTACATCGTTAATTTCCCTTTCTTTACGGAAGTTTAATTTGTGAGTTTTTCTGACAGATCACATATTATTATGTACCCACACATGTTTCCGCATCAACCAGTACGATCTTGTCACGTAGCAGCTATTCAGTGAACATTGCTGGTGTCGTTTGTCATGTTTTTTTTTTTTCATTCTTAATCATTATAGGATGCATATTTAGTACTAGAGAGAGAGAGAGAGAGAGAGAGAGAGAGAGAGAGAGAGAGAGAGAGCGATTCTATGGTTAGTGAAATTGCCGGAAAGCCCTTTATTTTATGTGCGTGTCCAGGCTTGGTCTAGGAAAGGGGATTTTGAAATACCACGACGTTTTAATCCTTTCATTAAATACATTATTGACAAATCCTACTTGGAAATTGATATATTGATCAATTTCTCTCAGCTGTTCTGCACGAATGATTACTCGTATTCACGGAAGAATGAGGCAGTCACAAGTTCATACATTATATTTAATATTCTGACTCTTATGTCGGCCACTATTGCATATTCTTGTTTCCATTGGGCACATTATAAATATTTGGATCTAGCGAGCGCTTCTGCAAACATCGCGATTTGTGAATAAGCTATATAAAGACAACTAACCACGGAGTCTGGTTAGTGATTTAAGGTTAAGCGCAGGAAGTTACTAACGCTGTAATATGAATGGAGTTGGTTGAAGTACTGTTAAAAGCAATCTAGTAACGATCTCAAATACTCCTCAAAGTCTTAGAAACATTTTACTCCATTTCACCACTAATTTAAAGATATAACGTTCCTGCAAATATATCAATTGCAATCGTGTAACAACGTTATCGTATCCCCTTTTATTTACTAGCGATACAAAAAGGCAAACGCTTTTAATAAGCGTGCAAAAATTGGTCATGTAATCCTATATTTTTTTAATTTTTAAAACCTAATTCAGACGACATAGATATTTAGATGATAAAATTCAACGATATTATTCAATCAGATGGAAAATGTAGTGAAAGCAAGTAAAACACAGATTCTGAAATATTACGAGATGATAATGTTAATGCAAAAGTATAATTGTTTCTTCCCGCACCCATGAGCATAGGTGTGGAAAAAGTAATGCCTCTTTCAAAATAACACGAAAAACGAAGAGTTTTGTAGGTATATATAAGTATTGCAAAACTAAGCATACAAGTAAAACTTTATCGGAGTCCACGCACGCATATCTAATACATATACATGTAACTCGCATCTGCACTCGAATTCATATACATATATTTACATTTGCGAATATGTTTCCTTATATGAACCTATAGAATAGCAAATTTGTTCATTTTTGTGTAAACATTTTAATGACGCCAAAATGATTACCACACTCGCTTATCGTTATTATTGTAAACATAAAAACATGGTTATGTTTATAATTCTGAACTATTTGCCTTTCACAACCGTAAGTTTAAGTAATAAACAGGAAGTTAAAAAGTTCACCGAGATATGAACTTGGTTGGTACGTGATAAGCCCTTCGGACTTCACGGGATTTGATCACGTGAGCAATCAAGTTCATATTCCGGTGAACTTTTTTTTAAACATGCTGTTTATTTCTTAAGTAAAACAATTTTACACACACGCCATATATGTATTCCTTAAATTACACATCATAGGTTGCATTTGACTGAGTTATATTTTTTATGTTTTCCTAACGTAATAAGATAACTCTATTCTAGGTTTGTATTTCTCCGCACATTGGTGTCCACCATGTCGAGGATTCACCCCCGTTTTGGCCCAACTATACACCAAGCTGAAAGAAAACAACCAGAGCATAGAAATCATCTTCGTCAGCTCGGACCGTGACGAGAACAGCTTTAAGGAGTACTTCAATGAGATGCCATGGCACGCACTTCCCTTCAGTGAACGTGACCTTAAGGTAAGCTGCAGTGACCCAACACTAGT
This sequence comes from Magallana hongkongensis, assembly GCA_016163765.1. Classification (NCBI taxonomy): domain Eukaryota; kingdom Metazoa; phylum Mollusca; class Bivalvia; order Ostreida; family Ostreidae; genus Magallana; species Magallana hongkongensis. The sequence continues at coordinate 56,789,424 of WFKH01007768.1, read as the reverse complement.
CTTTGTGTACCTTAAGTTTGGTTCCGGTAAAGTATAGGTCCGCCCGGTACTCACTAAGTGTGTACACAGTCTTTAGTTCCGGGTTTGATAGGATTCGCAACTTCTCGGACCTTTCCGCCAGAGCTCCAAAAATACACACATGTTAAAGTTTGTACTTAAATAATGGAGCTGCTCCCCGCAAATTTGAAGTATGAGCTAGATGGAGTTGAATCTCTCTTTTGTTGTGAATAGATCATATCGTTAGATTTGTAAAGTTTGGCCCAATCTTAAAAGATAATTACAAAAAAGTCAGATAAGGTCAAATTAAAAATGGTAAAAAAGTATAACCCTTCCGTCTTCTGAATCCACTTGAAGTTCAGCTCGAACTTAGTAATCACCAAGTCCAATTGTTGATTATCAAGCAGTTTATTAACAAGCGTGATCGTATAGTCAAAATTACAACATCAATTAAAAGCAGCCCAAATCAAAGATCTGCTTAACATCATTTTACATGGATATATATAACATTTTACTTATGATTGACAGTTCCGACTAGTTCGGCCCATCTACGATGATCATGAGTGAACATTTAGTGTTCAAATTCCAGAGTTATATTTTATTTCTAAATAAAGCAACAAAACTGTCAGAACTGTCTATCAAAGAGTATATATGGATGCAGGATTTGAGTCTCCGAGTTCCGAGTCTCCGAGTCCCCCACCTGGGTATGATGCATCGCTTACTCATAATACATTCATACATGGCTTTAAGGTTACAAAGGTCAAATAGATGGAACAAACATTACAAGACTAACTTGCAATATTAGGGCCTTCATTACAGACACAGGATCGCCAAACATGACAATTTGTTGATAACTTGTTTATATATTTTCAGTTTGGATTTTACTGTGCCCGAATTCCGTACCTGATTAATTAACGTCATTTAGGACTAAGATTATTGGGATGCAGGCTTTGAGTCTCCCGCCTTAGTATGACGCATCGCTTGCGTACAATATTAAAATGTCCTATACAAAAATATACATGAGTTCATGGTTTAAAAGGTTACAAAGTTTATATAGAATATGCAATACATGATTCAGTATAGAGTACTAGAGCTATCGATGCAGACACAGAATCGCCAATTATGACAACTTATT
>WFKH01007768.1:56768985-56783292 GCA_016163765.1 Magallana hongkongensis | reverse complement strand
TTAATTTATGACAATGGGCGTTTCGACTACACGTCGAGATCGATATCCTAAAAACTATTAAACCCGGACTGAGTCCAAACTTCTTTCAGATTTTAATAATAAATTTATGGATTATAACTACTTAGAATTACATTTTACTACAGCTCACCAATTCCAATTTGTGATGCTAAATGCTGACTACTTGCCACGCAGCCCTTTGTGCACACAACACATGATCTTCTAGAGTTGTATTCGACATGCATCGTCTCTTGTAATACTTGAAGAACGATCCCGGCTAAATTTAATGCAAAGCAGTAGGGTCGAATTTTAAAAATAAACATTCCTTTTATGTTAAACGGTCTTATTGTAAACCTGACTCCATGATGTGGTTTGTCTTTTATGAATGTAAATTTACACATATCAATGTAATGCATATGCTTTTTCACCGTATATCATATTTGATATGCGTTTGTCATTATATGATTAAACTGCCAAGATTAATTAAACAAAATCAAGTCATTAAATGGTGTGCATTTTTTAATCCTAATATGCTCTTTTGTTATTCCATGTTGTGCTTTTATGAATATGTGGTGTATATTTCTCACTAAAGCGGAGACGAATGTTGATAAAATTAAGGGAAGGTACGTATATACGTCCCTGTTAAGGGTTACCGTAACTATTTATACACAGTCATGATCGTGTACATCGTTTTGGTTTTTTTTAATATCAAAAATTTAAAACCTCTTAACTTCATTAAGAAGGGTCCCTACTATGCAGTTTCTTAGTTAAAGTGATAATATTTTTCTTAAAATCATTAGTATTAAACCTTATCATGTGTAATTAAAACTGAGCTCCCAAAATACATGTACATGTCTTAACTGTTTCTTTTTCTGACCAGAATCTCCACAATATCTATACAACCCCCCCCCCCCTTTTATAACACGTTTTCAGCTTAATTCTATTTTTTGCTTCTTAATACATCGTTCAAACAAAACAAAGTTTTAAGTATTATGTGAGAAACACATCACATCCAGTTAGTATGTGAGTGTGAATGAAGGTGGTGGGTTTGAGGGTTACCTGTTACCTGTTACTCTATGGGGCGCCGTTTAAATTAATATTTTTGAAGTATTTCCTGATATCAGAAAATGATTCTTTATATAAAATTTATATTTTCTGATAATAGATAATTGATATCGGAAATTTTTCTAAATCCTGACATCAAAAAATAACATCCATTTTCTGATATCAAACAATCAAATTTCTCATATCAAAAATTCGATTTTTTGATATCAGAAAATGATTTTTTGATATCAGAAATTCAGACTGATTTTTTTTAATATCACGAATTATATTTTCTGATATTAGAAATTTAAAAAAAATTAACATATTTAAGGTAGTACAAAAAAGATAAACTAAATTTTTTTCCTATATTACAATTTTTCTGAAATTTCGATATTTCGAAATTTCAGAAAAATGGAATGAAATCTATAAATATGTAAAATTTGAGAAAAAGAAAGTCCGACCTGACAATTTTTGCCCACATCGCCTCAAACCTACCATTAGAATCTCCATCATTGGAGTGTAAAATGAAATAGTCATTGTTAAAATTGCTATGCGAATAACTGAGCTACTTTTTAAGATATTACAAATACTGGTAATTGTACTGCTATTTATACAGGAGACCTTTTTGTTACTTACAGACACTGAAATAAATTCTAACTGGTAACTTTTAGTAAGTTCTGGTGTAATATAATATAAAAATAACACTTGTAAATCATCTTTTAAGACGAAAATTTGCAACACTTATCGATCTATAAAAAAATTGTATCGTTCAAATTTGAATAAACTTTAGCAGTATGATTGTCATGACCCCGTAATTTTAATAATGAAAATTTGACTGTGGGTTTTAGAGTAACTGAGGTTTAAGTATATTGATGGAGGTAAAAATAGATTAAAATCCTATTACATGACATCATCATATTTGACATTTGACCTTTCATATGACCTTGAAATTAATTGGGCGTAAAGTCTGGACACTGGTGATGGTTGTGTACAAATTTCAGGTCTTTACTATGAACGGAACACAAGTTACATATTTTCAAATGAGAGAAGGCTTAATTGCACAAGAATCAAATGAACACCATTCAAACACAGGTGCTTGAGGACAGGACCAACCACCACCTACTTCCACCACCACCTACAAGTATCTAGACTCCCGGGACATTACTCTTTTTTCATTAAATTATCCTTTTATGACATATTTCTAATCTAAGTTATACATTCATTGCACAAAATTACTTGAAACAAACTTTTTTTTAGAAATCAGACCCTCTCTATATATAATACAACCCTTGTTGTAATATATTTAGAGAGGGTCTGATTTTTAAAAAAAAAATTATACTTATATATAACTATAATTTATAATTAACTTTTACAAATTGATAAGCCATTAAAATTATTTTGTGTATTTGAGAAAATATTTCAAATAATTAATTTCACGGATGTTTCATACTACCTTAATGAATAATCCCTTGACCCAAAAGTGAATCGCTGAACTGCAGAGCTCGATTTGCATTCCAAAAGTTGTTGTTTTTTTTATTTGAAGATTTATTAATGTAAGAATTTTATAAGTGTTCTTGATAATTCTAGTCTTAATGAGAGCATACATGTTGGTAAATTTCCATTGGCAGCTGGTATAGGCGTTAATCGGAGTCCACTCTCGGTGACATTTTCACCAAATGCCGTCAATAAGTTTTATAATAGGACAGGTAAGAAACATCCTTCTCCTGATGATGTCGAAGATTAAAACTTTCCACTTAAGTGCATGTTACGGACACAAAATACTCCCAAACTGACCGAAAATACTAGTCATTATCTGCAGTGTGGAACAGTACATTCGCGAGATATGTTGAAAGTTATCAATATTATTTCAAATGCCCTCAAATTCTATTAGACGGCTGAAGGTCCAAATTTTATTGATTACAAAATTCTGCTTTCTTTAATTTTAATGAAATTGAAAATGTTATAATACTTGTAATTCATACTGTTCTATGGTAGTCGGGGGGGGGGGGGGGGGGGCATTATAGCTTTAAGAGAAAATCCAGCTAGCTTAGCTTATGTTGTCAACTACCCCCTACCCTCTTTTTCGATTTTCGTTAACGATTTGTTCTGTTATTTTTTTTTAATGGTTATTGTGCTCTGTTCAGTACAATGTACATACATGTACATATGTATATGGTCAATCAAACTACTTCACGTCATTGCCAGTTAATTTAGCAGTTACTTGAAATATTCAGTTTTATATTTCGTTTTCAGCTGCAGATTGGCATTGTTTCGCTTTACCTCGGTTTGAAAAAATTATTTTATTTTCGATAATAGTTTTTTTTTACTCACAAGCTCTTAACATTATCAAATATTTGACGTTATGTTTCAACTGGATGTACTGGACAACGATGAGATATGACGCAATTCCACAACAAATGGGTCTACATGTATACTATCACTGATAAATCTTGATTGTCTTATAAATTGTTCGACAACACCAGTCTGATAATACTGTTACGTAAATCAGGATCATATTTGCGTCACTTCTAGGATATATAATTTTGTTTCATATACACATATACACAATTTATCTTAAATAGATCTCAATCATGATGGCAAATCTGAACAGTAATCAATATATCATAGAAATAAAAAGAGAGAGAAACAGGGGTGGGGTTGATAACTTGTCTTATATTCGTCATCAGTTTCAGAGAGGAGTGAAATGAATTCGGAAAACAACAGTGTGGTGGTCCAAAATATTTTAGATCACACCCTATAAAATTAACAGGATCAAGAAAGGAAAATTGTTGGGTTTATGATAAATGTTTTTCCCACCAGGTACCAACTGGCTTCCGTAGTTTTGATATTATGTAAGAAAACTTTTTTACACTTTAAAGAATACGTGACAACAAACTAACAGTTTTAAAATATGTTAAATAAATAAAGAACGTACATTCTAGATTGCAACTTAGGCGTTAATTTAATAGACAAAATATGGAATCGGGTAGCCAACGATGCACCATATTTTGTTGATAATAAAAATTATCGATATCGTAAAAAAGATTACATTATTGTACACTTAAATGGCATTTTTTTGTAAACAGTTGCCATATATAAAACGTTTTGATAATTTTGTGACATACATGTACATAATAGCGTAGGTTCTTTTGATGTTGGTAGACAGAGGTTACACCACAATGCACTTGCATGTTTTTGTAGGAATTGATTTGTTTTTAAATTTACTCATTATGCAGTCAGTCGCCGTGGGGGTACCTTAAAAAATTAAACTCCTTCCTTCATTTTTTTTTTAAATCTGCATTGTGAAATTATCAAGTTCCTGAATAGACATTGATAAAAACAATAAAATGTTTTCTTTGGTAATTCATTCGGATATGAATGAAGCAAGCATTGCAGAAAAATTTACATGTATTTTTTTTCTGCAGTGTTAGCTACTTTCAAAGCCCGTATGAATTACCGAATAAAACATTTTATTGTTAATATTTACATCTATCTCTGAATAGTTTTATCAATTATTCGTAAAAAGTGAGTAAAAGTATGTAAATTATCATCACTGAGGATCAGATCGTTACACAAAAGGAACAGCCAATTCACCATTATGATAATTATATATATTGATGTCAAGATTACCATGGTAATTGGTAACTATATCTACTCGGAAGTCTGAGGACAGCCCGTTCAAGTCCGAGGAGTTCGTGCTCTAAGTTTCGATCGATCAAGAAATAATCCACGCAAAGTCAACACAACACCAAAAGTACAAAGAATACATCAATGTATCTATTAAAACTGTTCAAAATGCTTTCTTTGGTGATTCATATGGACTATGTAGATACATGTAGCAAGCTTTGGCCGAAATAATCTCACAATATTTGTTTTCTGCAAAGCTAGATAAGAAAGCATTTAATTGGTTTTTTTCCCGCTTTGTCTTTGCGATACGTCATATCTCAACAATCATTTGGATTTCAAAATGTCCATTACCTGTTTTCTCCAAATGTGAAATTTGTTCTGATGAAAGAACATATGTTCTGACATAATGTCACCTTGTACATGTATGTAGACCTTAAATGTTACCGGTCTCTGTTATTTATTTACAATCAAAGCAATTCAGCAATCTGACTTCATACACGCACTCTACGTAGGGAAGGTACATCAATAAAGAATATAGAAAAGAACGTTATTTATCTCCCACTCATGGTCCAGTTTAGAACTAATGATGAATAGCTGAGCTGCATTACCCCTATGATATACTCGATGTAACTGTTCATAATTATAAAATTTTCTTGCTATCGTCTTCATAGGTACATGCATATAATATCACATTCCGTTATTTTCATTATTAATCTCATCAAGCGAAAGACCACATTATTGTTATAAATTTTATTTCTTGAATATAATGTGACCAAAAAAAAAACCCAACAAAAAACTTAATCGTACGTTGGATTTATTTCCACAGTACTACAATGTAGTATCTGTTTATCAACAAAACAACCTCAATTCATTGATCCTGTTGAAGTATTGCGCGAATTTTGTAGAGGGGCACTGGATTTTCGATGCTGCTCGAATCTTATGTTTTTGTCTTGTGTCTTTGAGAAGTATTTTATCAATCTTTCCATGAGGCTTTTAAAGGCCATGCGGTAATTTCTGTTTCTCCAATAGTAGATGATGACATTCGTGCCACTGTTGCTAAAGGAGAGAAGATGGGCAACTACCCAAAGCATGTGCACAGTCTTGGAGTCGTAAATGGTCGGATTGACGTCACCAACAATAGTAATCACGTGGTACGGAAGCCAGGAAAAGAGGTAGTTTAACACAACCATGATCAGCATTGAGAGCATCTGTAAAGCATTTAAATTAAGACTGCATATTTTATTTGTCATCAATCAATAGTTTTCTGATGGTATTAAGCCATCGGGAAGATGGTATTAAACGAGAAAAAAAAATTCTGCAAATACTTTAAGTAAAAATATTTTGTTTAAATGTTAATGATAATCATTTTAAAACTGAAGAAAATGTGGTCTTCTTTCTCACCTTCTTTTTGGACCTTTCTCGCCTCTCATCGCGTTTTCTGTTGGCCTCACCCGGGGTTTTCTTTCTCCACACAATAACTGCAATGTGTGAGTAGGTCGCAAGCATTAGAACCAGGGGCACGAAATACTGCATCAACATGATGACGACTCCATAGACGTGACGGAATGTGTCCTGAGGCCAAACCTCGACACACAGACCGCTTGATCCCGGCTCGTATGGCAAATAAATGATTTTTGAGAAAACGCCAGAGGGAAGGCAAACTATGAACGAAAATATCCAGATCCCAACAATGAGAAGTTTTGCTTGCTTTGCAAGCAGACGCCCTCTGAATGGCCTTGATAGGACGTAATATCTATCGCAAGTCATTGCAACTAATGTCAAAGCTCTCAGCAGAGTTGTCACTAGTTGGATTAGAGAGATGAAGGGACACAGAAAGGCCCCGAACGGCCAATACAGAAAAACAAGGTTACTTAGAACTGTGAAAGGAATGATAAATGATATCAAAACATCGCATGCAGCTAAGCTTCCCATAAAGAAATTTGTCACTGTTGGTTTAAGGAACCGGAGACCTATTGCAATGCAGACGATGCCATTTCCCAGGATTGAGAGCACAAAAAATACTATGTAAGTTAATACAACAAGCGTTACAAATGTTTTCGAAAGACCATATTCATCGAAAAAGTTTTCCGAAGTCATCGTCGTATTTATCGAAGAGTTTGCGATGCTTGAGATATTGCTCTTAAGCAACAAGCTTGCGTTTGAAATAGATTTCATTTTGACTGTTTGAAGATCCATTGTTTAAAACAAATGTGTACTTTCTGTTGCTAGCTTTGGATTTTATATAAACCAAAAGCCAATGATTGGACCTGCATTGAATATAATTTTCAAGAAGCTAGCGATTGGATTGTAAGGAGACATTCATTTAGCGCCAGTGGGATAAACAACAACAGCTTACACGTAATACATCTTATTGGCAATAGTCGATGGTGTTAATTAATTATTGTCATGAAACAATATGATTTCAAAGCATTTGATTGGACGGTGCGAAGCTGTCACGTGGTCATGTTATAAATTTTGTTATAAACCTGACTATACTTAAACAAAAATAGAAAATTATAAACCTTATTATACTAGAAAAGGTTTTTGTTACGTACAAGTACTCTTTGTAAAGTTCGACGTTTGGCAGGTGCGTTGCCCTTATTTACTGTACTTATTTTGATAATAATTGATAATCCTTGGTCGGTGTTATATTCTATTTAAGTCTTTAAAAGCAAGATTAAGTCTCTAATAAAAAGATTATATATGTACAATGTACACAAGAGGTATAAAGGGATTGAGTTTGTATGTTAATGACATTGTAAATCTATACTTATAAATTAAGACATTTTGCCAATAAACTACAAAATGCCTGCACCAGAGAAACTGCTTAAACCTTTAGGCTAGCATTTCAACACGTACGAGATGATGTCCGTAAACTATAATTGAATTTTGCCTGGTAAGTAATTATTGTGAAATTAATTAAAAACCTACTTTTATTTTTGATAAACCAGCCCGAAATAGCAAAAATGAGAGTAAGGTGGTGGACACGCTTTGGCGGATCCAAGTCAGTGTGAGTTTGCATCAAAATATATACTTGCAATGAAATAACATTGAATGACTACGTAAAGAGTGAATATATTTACTGGGAACTTATTTAGAGTATACAAAGAAATCAAGATTTGACAAATGTTGAATAAATAAAATGAGCCAATTCGTTTCTTTAATGTGCGATTTTAGTTTTGATGGATAGAACTTTCCAGAACAGGGTAACCATGGCGGAAAGTGTAGGACAAGTTAATCATCGGGCAGATGCCTTGGATCAGACAACTTTCGTTTAAAGTATACAAATATTTATGCATACACTAGCGTTTTTGAATTACATACATTTTTTATACCACGACAGATTGATAGTAAACCTTATACACTAATTTGTGAACCATGAACAGATTCACAGTGTTAACAACTCTACGTCCATATGAATAATGAAAAATGACAATAACAAACTGTCAACCATCTCAAAAATTTATAAAGGGAAATACAAATTCAAAGCAAATCAAACACGGACCTCTAAAAAGATAGAGGTGGCATCAGGTGTCTAGGAGGAGTAAGCATCCCCTTTTGACCGGTCGCACCCGCCGTGTGCTCTTTGTCACAATTGGGCATGTCATGATCGAGGTAAATTTCCAAATTGGGAAAATGTCATAATAGGGAAAAACGAGACGTTGATGATTTAGTTTGTTGTATGCATAAAACAGGGAAGTTAAATGGGGGAGGGGGTGACCCCCCCTCCCCCATTGTTTTTTTTTAAAACAGTCCTTGAACTGAAATTCTTATTTGGGACAGTGGTAAAATTTATAGTAAAATTTGACCAAAAGAACAAAATTAAGAAAAGAGAAACGACGCACTATACACTCACTCCCTGGTTTGAAATAAAAATAAAAAAGTTTGTAATTTTTTTCCAGTAAGCTGCAAAAAGAATTAAGACCACGTATGTGTGTATATATATTAGTGCAGAGCTTCTGAAGACCGAGGAAGTCTGGACAACCACCATCTTGACAAACATTTTACAAAAGATATGGGAATCAGAAGAGGCACCAACTTTCTGGAAAACATGCCTTATAGTAAAGTTACCAAAAAAAGGGGGACCTCTCAAACTGCAACAACTATAGAGGCATTATGCTGCTCTCAGTCACAATGAAAGTCCTAAGCAGAGTGATACTGAACAGAACTACAGAAACAACAGATCCATTATAATGCGGAAAGAACAAGTTGGTTTTAGGAAGGGAAGATCACGTGCTGATCAGATTTTCACTCTCAGACAAATACTAGAGCAGAGTAATGAATGGAACTCCCCATTTTACATCCATTTTATTGACTTTACTAAAGCTTTTGGCGGTATTAATAGACCAGCCTTAGAAAGAATCCTCAGTCATTATGGAATACCAGATAAACTCATCTCTATCATCAAGATACTGTACACAGACTTAAGTGCCAGAGTTATCTGTGGAACAAACCTATCAGATGAGTTTAAATTGAAGACAGGCGTGAAACAGGGATGTCTGCTCTCCCCCCTTCTCTTCACATTCTGCATTGACTGGATCATGAAAGAAACCATCAAAAACAAACGAACGGGAATCAGCTGGACCATGACAGAAATGCTGGAATATCTAGATTTTGCTTATGTTATAGCCCTGCTATCACACAGACACCGTGACATGCAAGAAAAAACAAACCGTCTTGTAAATACAGCAGAAAAGATTGGCCTGAAAATCAACAACGCCAAAACCAAAGTAATGAAGATCAACGCAAAATCGGAAGAACCCATCACGTTGGGAGATACAAATATTGAAGAAGTCCCAGGCTTTGTGTATCTTGGAAGCAAAATCATTGCAGATGGGGACTCGATGGCTGATGTCCTGGCTCGAATCTCTAAGGCCACAGGAGCATGCGCTGCACTGCGAAACATCTGGAGATCAGCTAAGATCAGCATAAACACCTAAATCAGGATATTCAAGAGTAATGTGCTTGGGGTCCTCCTATATGGTGCTGAATCTTGGAAAGTGACGAAAGCTATCTCGAACAAGATTTGACACCTTCCAGACCAGATGTCTTCGCAGATTACTGCGCATCTTCTGGCCGAACACCATCTACAATGAAGAGTTATACACCAGAACCAACACCATACCTCTATCCCAGGTAATAAGTAAAAGAAAGTGGCAGTGGATTGGACATGTTTGTATAATGCACCCAACTTCCATCCCAAGGGTTGCAATGAGGTGGAGTCCAACTGGAAAGAGAAAGAGAGGAAGGCCAAAAGAGACCTGGAGAAGATCAGTGAATAAGGAAATGAAGAACAACTAGACATGGGCACAGGTTCAGAGATGGTCACAGGACAGACCAACATGGAGATCCCTGGTAACGGCCTTATGTGCTAACCAGCACGAAGAGGACTATAAGATAAGATGTGTATATATAATCAATTCATTACAGCCCGCTCCTCTAAATATTTAGCCATGCAGAAGCTTTTTGATTTCAATTTTAAAGAATAAGTTAAGAAAAGCAATCAAGAAAATTTCGGACACAAAATATATACAAAAATGAACAAAAAAATCTGGTTCAACATAATAAGCATTGTATCATTCTAATGTGTAAAGTGTTTATTTTTTTTTATTACGATGAAATTACCGATAATTGTTTAAACGAAAATGCCACTCATCTTACATGTACACCTAGAAAGTCAGCGGCTTAAAGTTCATAACTTATTTAAGTAAAATCAATAATTATTTACCAATATTTTTAATTTACAATTTATTCAAAATAAAAGCGTTCCCTGAGTAAAAGCAGTTCGATTAAATAGGTATTTCATGAATAAAGATTCTAAGAAAGAACACACTCCCATATACGAAAATTATATATATCGTATATATTTATATGAATTACTCAATGATTTGCACGTTAAGACATAAAGTAACAATTTATATATTTAATCAGGACTGAGTCTTACAAACATTTCCTGACTAAGTTGTGATTCTCTAAGTCCCATGGAGTGATTGTAACAGAAATTGTATATCAGAATAATCTTCTTGTAGTTGTCCAACAGTTGTTTATTTATGATGTCACCAAAGCAAATTCCCGAAATTTTGGAAACAAATGAAATGATCGTTTTTCATATAATTTGTGCTCCGAGAATTTCTGAATGGTTAAAAAATATCAGATTTTCCCCCATTATTAATTTCCGTAAAAAACTGTTTTCATTTGTGTCAAATTCTACGGGTAAAAAGAGGGGACTTGTGAAAGAGGAAATATTTTCTCATATCGACTCTGCTGATTGGTAAGTAAATGAACAAAATAGTTATGGGAACGGGGACCTGAAACAAACTTAGATCCATGGTATATTCAAAGCTTCTGAGTTTGATATGGCAGTTTTGACATTCAAAAAAATTAACACTTTACAAAGTACATGCAATTAGAAATTAATCAACATAATTTAACAAAGTGGTTTATGTTTTCAAGACATTATCACTTTTATCTATCACGTATTCATGAATGACGATTGTAGATAGACGAGCCAGAAAAGAAAATGGAACTCGATGCCTTTTGATGATTATATATTACGCAGATGATGAGAGCGGCTATTTAAGTTAAATGATATTGGTTCAGTAGGAAACTGTGTCTTCCAATGGGCCGCTTGCCGGTGCTCGATATGTACATCTGTACGGTGTGTCAAAAATATTAGCGTACATGTTGACATGCAAGTTGCGTATGTTCACATGTATGATCATTTTAAAAGTCATGGTGATCATGTCAGAATGCAAGTAAAACCAAGTTATCCTGTCCACATGCAATTTTCTTCGATTATAAAATTCATAATTTTTTTCAAATGTATAGCATTAACTAAAGACATTCGTTCATTTCACGATATAGATAAGTTGCATATAAACATAATCAGATTTTATGTCAACAATAAAAATAACGTGCATATAGACATTGATAAACTACAATTGGACCTCGCTATGATTTCAATTTTTAACGCAATTTGGAAATATACTACTTTGAAAATTATGTCTTATCAAACAGTAAATATAATTCGCATAGTGTAAAATTTTATCAGGATTTTAGACATTGTTTTTGTCCATATGAGGCATCCGGCAAAAACTATTTGAGCACGCATTGCGCCTTGCACTACTTTATTTACTATGCAGTGACAGCTTCATGTAAATCTTTATTTACATGTAAATTTCTAAAAAAAACCAAAAACAAACCAGCTTTCTAATGTGTTTGCCTTGATAGTAAAACATCTACACACTTACATGATGATAAAAATCCCTTTTTTCTTTACATGCGTAAGAATATTAACCGGAAGTACATTTCGCCTACTAAGAGTAAAGTTTATTCATGCCTTGCTATTTCGGAAATCAACAAAACGGTGGGATAAATCCTATTTATCATGTTTATGTTATGCATGTACCGTAATGCTTACGCATTACATTTATAGAGAGCAGTCCAGTGATATATTACATGCCGATCATTCCTTTAAAAGGAATACTTGTTCTGTGATTATTCACATCCAATTGCACTACATTATGTACATGTAAATTAATAAATGTTTAGAAATATATACTTGTTCCTGTATCAAATTGGTAAGTTACACGGCAGTTTAAGGAAGAGTTTGCCCTTAGTTATGTTAGTATTTCGTAAAGTCTATTAAAAAAGAGAGTGGTGACAGACCACAACGTATACTAGAAAAAAAAATAATTTCCGCATTTCCCATTTCAAGTGTGGTTTTGTCTGGTTGACGTTTTGTCTTTAAGCCTTTCATTTCTTAATTGAATAAGAATGTTGTCTCTTTTTATACAGATGTGCATCTTATGAATTGTTTTGATTTGGTAGAAACTTATGCGCGAGTAATGCATATATGCAAACTATCTACTTTTTTAAATGAAGGACTGAACTTATGATAATTTTCTACTGATGAAAAATAAGAAAACATTTTCTTTTAAAAATGAATTAAACCTGTAAAAACATTAAATTGTACAACAGTTATCTCTAATATCAAAGGATTTTTAAAATACAGGTAAAACGGGCGTCTTTTTGTGACGTAGGCAACGTACAATTTACATGACTGTGCGTCTACTATGTAAATTGTGTGACAATTATACCCATCACCAACCCAGGAAACATAATTTGATCGTAAAAGAGAAAGTACTGCTTGGTTATCATAACCACATCAGAGAAAAACATTCACACACACCATCAAGTCATGAGCGATATTTGTATGACGTAGATATGGCCTGGACAAGATTGCACGAACAGACGGACGAACAAACGGACGATGGATCAGTTGATATAAAAAAAAATATTTAGAATTTTAAAGACATTTGTAGTTTACAAATCTGGACCATAACGTGGGGGAGAGAGCCTATTATGGGAGAAAGTTAACTATATAGTAGTCTGTGCGCGGGTCCAGCCGTAGGGGGGGGGGCTAGTATATAGCCAGTTTTCCGGGGGAAAGGCTACTAGCCTACTATGGGGGTAAAGCTGCTATACAACACCGGCTTGAGCTATCGCTCTGGTCTTAAGCCCCGTCCTGTATCTTTCATACAGTAGAAAATTCGTACCCTTAATATTACATGGAGTTTCAATTAAATAAGCACGGGGTCGATAGAGAACTTGATTTAGAAGTTTAAGGAATAAGGAATCATTCTTTGAGTATTATAAGATGATAATTTTGGTCGGGGCGTGGTCAAATCCAATAAAGCCCGAAGATTTGATCACGCCCCGACCGAAATTATCGACTCATGATATTCAAAGAATCATCCCTTATTACTTATATTTATGTAAATTTCACCAATTGTACGATTAAATATTAGAATATTGACATATTTATGTGATTTTCATTTCTTTTAATTATGGAAACCTCGCTTGCACCCCAACAATACATGTACATGTACGTCATTTGGATTTATTGGACTGTACATTACAAAATCGATTCGTATAGGGTTATTACAGACAAAGACACTGAAAATGTAAATATTATTTAATAAACTAAAGAGAAATTTGCTTAATATGGTGTTAATGGCTATAAACAATCAGCATTGTGGACATCGTTACATAGAGGTTCTCTTTATTTGGTTCTCGACATGAAAACATCAATAAATACGTTACATGTATATATCAATGTTAAACGTAATACAAACAGGATTAATAAAAAAGAAGAGGTTGTAGCTCAGTCAATAAATAAAACAAAATAATAAGACAACGATTGAAATGTAAATGTACACGGTTACACCTTGAATGCACAACTGACGACAGGTACGGGTATTCTAGCACCACTTGGCCGGGAGTTCAGTCCCCTGGCAGTTTTGGGCGGTGCCCCTCGCCTCGGCGTCTTTTATATTTCCGTCTTTATCCAAAATAATTAGAGTAGGGATTCCTCTAACACCGTATTTTTCTCCTAACTTCGTCTGTAACAAAATATAAACAATATTTGTACATGTAATATAAGTACATAAAATTCATTGAAGTAGAAGATTATTATATCTACTCAACTTCCTGTAAGGGTCATAAATAGATTTAGATTTTATCAAACTTCCTCGCAAATAAATACTGTCTTTGAAGCTTAATTTATTAATATAGACGATACTTATGAATAGTACAATTGTTAACCCTGATGCAGGGTTTGCATCAATTATTCAGAGA
>WFKH01007768.1:56752280-56768885 GCA_016163765.1 Magallana hongkongensis | reverse complement strand
ATGTTTAGTGAGTAATGTTCAGTGTGTAATGTTCAGTGTGTAATGTTCCGTGTGTAATGTTCAAGGTATGAGGGCTGGATGGTCGTGGCAATTTTTAAACTATAATATTAACTCTTAGAGAAGAAGAGTTCTACATAAAGATATAAGAAAACATTCAAATTTTAAAGCTAAAAGTATTAGAAATTGTTCTTACTTAATGACAGTTTATTGCTAATTATATCACACATGTATCTAAAACTATAAGGTAGATCTGGTGGATAATTGCTGACCCTCTAGCCTCCTTATGGATGTTGAAGGGAAGAGCGACAAACCATGACTGTTATTTCAGAGAGAGAGATAGAGAGAGAGAGAGAGAGAGAGAGAGAGAGAGCAAAAACAAAAACAATTCCTATTTTTGAATGGTTAAATTGCTTCTCTGGTCATTGTTTTCCGTGATCCTAATATTCGCCTGTCTGTTTTTAACTCTTGACATTTTAGATACCTCCAGAACCACTTGCCAATTTAAAAATCATAGTGGTGTATTCAAATTGTTAAGGAGGCTGGCAGGTCAACAAATTAGTCATTATATCTACCTTAAATTTATCGATTTATGATTTTTAAGCTATATATTATTAAAGAAAAATTGCATATATTTTAGTTTTAAAATTTGAATATTTTCCAATATCTTTATAAAGAGTTCTTCTTCTTAAAGGAGATCAATATAATTACTCTAGAAATGGCCGCGACCATCCAGTCCTCTTACTATAAAGGGCAACGTTACTTTCTACAGGTATAATCAAAATACCCATGAGCCACAACGCTCACATGAATAATAGTTATTAAATAAGTTCTAGTTATCGTTTCTTAATTTTTCATGTAAAACTCTTAACTTTCCCCTCCCTCATCACGTTTGTAGTTCTTCAAAAGATTCTTAGATATCTTCCCTAATAGCCAAGAGTTGGCGGCCAACTTTAAGATTGCTGAATCTAACATACTCACCCTGGCCTCGTCCTCATAAGGAATGGAATACCAGGGCATACTGCCGTAGTACTCATCGAAGCTGGCACGGTCTCGATCCAGACTGACATAGATGACCTCTAACCCCTGGCTATTGGCCTGCATGGTTTTGTAGAACTCTATCAGCGTGGGGGTGAATCCTCGACAAGGGGGGCACCAGTGGGCGGAGAAGTATAAACCTATCAGTGACAATAAGAAATATGCATTGGTAAGAATGATGGCGCACGGATATCCGCCCTCAAAAAAATAAACAATTAACAAAATAAGTAAACCAATGCTACTAAAACGGCAAAATACAAAAGCCAACACAGCAGAACGAAAACAAAAAAGCAGATAATTTAATTGAAAAAGGAACAAAATAGTTTAAGCAATTCCTTCTTTAAAATTCAAGTTCTATTCATAATTGTGTGCTATGCTAACGGATAGTTAATGGCTTGGTTAATTGAATGATTTTTATAGCAAGACTTAACTGACTAGAATTCGAACGTCTGTGTTTTATTTCATTCTTGTTAAATCGGAGCTACGGGATATATCTAGTTATATGCTGATTGCCTCGAAGTTTCTTTAACAAAACTTACACGATGTTACTTTGGTGAAACCATGTAGCATGGCTTGGGAGGAGGGGAAGAGGTGCCTGCCTACCCCCCCCCCCTTCCTCCCCCAACCACCACAACTTTTTGTGTAAGATACCTTTTTATATTTTTATACGGGAAAAAAAAATTTCCGTGGTGAATCTGTGAAAAATATTAAAATATTACTACATGTATGGTGATACATACTGTATTGTGATGACACTACAATATCTATACTACTATATTAAAATAATAGACTTGAATTTTTGGTCTTTAATACCGATAAATCGGAAGAGTACATTGGTACTTGAAGATTACCAATTTGTTTTTATTTTTTCTCAATCAAGCTTCGCTAATGAATAATCAACGAAAATTGCTCAAAAAATTCCGGAAATCATCTGGATTTTTTGGATTTTACAATCTTGCGCATGCGCATTGCATTTACGCTAAATCACGGGAGGCTTTATAGTTTATGTTTCCACAGTAGCCTATCACATTTGCATGGATAAACTCAGAAACGATAATACAAATACGTGTAAATTTTCATTGGAAATTTGCTATATATTCTGTTCATTAAAGAACATACAGGAGATAACTCTAACACATTTCACTTACTATGAAAAGTCACGGGAGTTCCGTAAATTTGAAGCGAGTAAAAAACGTTGGTGAAAAAGTGTTGAATTTTTCAATAATATGAATTAAATTTTTAGATGAAAGGAATTTACAGCCTCAAAATTGTTTGTTATAAATGATTTGACTGTTATTTTCAATGCAACTTCATTGATTTTCTCCAAAATCGTTTCGGAGCGATTCTGCAATTTTCTGCTACATTATGGGTATATGGGAGGCATTTTAACTGTGGTGAAGGCCTGTCTCGAGACACAGTTAGATTATTCTAACTAAGGAGAGTGTAGTGAAATTCATAGCATTATTGTAGGCTTGAAGCTTGGTTATGTAAATGTCAACAATACGGTGTGTCGATGTTTCTATTTCGTAAATGTCCGATATCATATGCAATGTCAACCCGTGCACGCACGGGTTAGAGTCTATACCTATGAAGATATACTAACACAGTATGAATATATAGTTATATTAATTAACACATTGTGACCATTGTGATATTTTACGATGTGGCTATGGAGACATAAATATTGTTTCTTCGGTTTTAAATCACGATATAATTATAGTTTTGAGTTTTTTCTAATGAAAAGAATGTCACATTTAGCTATCAGACTTTAGATTCTGTAAAACATTAACATTACTTCTATTTAAACATTTTGTGTACCGGAAAGATACATCTTGTAAACCAGGTAGCTTCCTTGTGTCACAAAGAGCGTACAGATCAGGAAACGCATGAACATAAACGTAGCAGTCAGCTGATCGTATCTTGTTTGTTGCTCACATAAGAAAAATAGATGTCTACACACTTGGACTTACTTTCGTGTAAATCATAAACCAGTTTCCAAAATCTATAAGAGTTAATTTTATGTATCGATGATTTCTTAGATGAAAAAAGGAAGAATTATTTTTTTTCTAACTGAATTCTATAATTAACGTATTTATGTCTGGTTCTTGGCAATCTGTTGTCTATATTTAATTTGCGTCAAAATAAATTTAAATTTTATATCTGTCGTGATGAATATTTTTGTCGACCCATTAATAAAGACGGCAATATTTAAACTGTTTTCGTTACGTCATAACACTTGTTTAGGAACAAAACATTTCCGGTGAATTACGCGTCTGGGGCAAATATGGAATAACATTCTCATTACAAAGTCGGCCATACTGTCTTATGCTGTTGATAAGACCAAATCTACCTTGTGATCTGAAGGACCAGTATGGCAGTTGTTAGAATCATTTTTCCTATCAGTATTAAGATGATGACCCATTTGTTTTGAGTTTTTATAACCATTTATATAAACAGGATTCTTTAAAATTGACAATCAAAACAAATCTGTTGTAATGATGTTTTAGAAGGGCATCCTCCACATACTGTATCACAAATGAAATTTTAGTGAGTTTTTTTTAATCGTTATTAGTTTCCGTTTTAAATGCACGAGCGCTTGAAATCGCGCTCAGTATATAATTTACCGGGAAATGCGTTCGATTAAGGTAGCTCACTCTACCAAAGCTTATACTTTTTTATGACACAACGTTACAAGATAGTTATTTAAATGTTTTGTGAAATTATTTGTATCAATCGATTTGGTTGAATATTGTCATATTATAATTTTGAATTTACTAGGCGAGTGTAAATATAAAATTTACACTCTTTGTTATTATATTGTAAATTTGTATTTATACCCACACAGTAAATTAAAAATTTACAGTATGACTATCATTACAGCTTAGTAGTTAAATAATCGGAGATCCTGAGTTCAAATCCCACTTTGGCTTTTGCTCATTTACGGAATTACTTAGTAAATGTCTGAAAATCATTTTTTACATCCCAAATAGTTTTTTTTTTTTAAATTTGCATGTTTGGCTCATATACTTCTTATACATAATGCTATCTTTAATAATCAAACCTTTTTCTGCTGAATTTAAAAAAAAAATTGTAAGGTATAGTGAGCCACCTTAATGCGAAGTTCGTTACAAAGCATTGCAGATTGTAGTGTGTCCTTGGCTTTCCCTTCCCGCCAAGCCCCAGTGTGTTTTTCGCGATGAATTAATATGGGATAGTTAGTTTATTGTGTTGTTTATTATACCTGTATGTTACTTATTGCGATTTGTAACGAAAGAACCAATTCTAAATCTGTTTTCATCTTATTCTCTTTAAATTAGTCAAGAACAGTGAAACGAGGGAGAAAATAAGAGCGGTGCATACATGTACAGTACATGAAAGTATCACGAAGAGGTCATCCCTTGCTACGTTACAGACGTCGCGCGTGCATCTACGAGCTGAAGGGAGCGTCAGGGTATAGTCACCCTATAGTTACTCGTATCGTATATTTACATGTATTTACCGAACAAAGTTAATATCATAAAACGATTATTAAATCAAATCTATTACGCAGAAAACTGGTGATAAGCACTTGTAAATAATAGCTATAGCATCACAATTAAATAACATCATGCTGTCTCTTGGAACTGAGCACGGTGAATCACCATCCCTACTTCCGAACGTCCTCCGGGCGTGGGATCGGTTTCTTTATCAAAACGTTAATTAACCCGCGAGACAGTTCAAAAAGGTATATGATCTTTGTTGCTTGGCGTGAAACATACTCGTTCGCTGTGTTTCTTCGTTATTTAATTTCTTAAAAGCCTGAAAGTCTTCGCAAATGAGAAAGAAGAAAACAGTTGTCAACTTGACATTTTCCACGAAGAGCAAAAGCTATTTTCAAAAAGCAAGATTCGAGACATAAGACAAAAAGACAGTGCATATTGTCCAAACTCTCACTGACATACTTACATACTTACCTACTACAGATGTGTCCTTCAACAGGTGCGTGACGTTGACCAGACCTTGTTTACCTTGGACCTCTGTCACAGAGCACAGTGCAGCCTCCATGTTTAGAATCAGACAGAACCTAGCGTTTGATTCCTCGGGCTGTCGCCCTGTTAACCCTGATTGATGAATGTACAGTAGTCTGCAGCGAACAAGGCTGACATTGATGGATGCGCGATGAACCTTAACAATGCCTTCTTAACCTAAAAACATTAAGGGAAGACGTAAAAAAGAAAACTATCAAGAATCGAGTATGGTCATATCAACGTAGAGAGCACCTCCCACTGGCTCGTTTCCTGGGATTATCGTAATCTACGGTCAACACGCATTTTGATATACATGTATGTATATTTGAGTTTTGAGAAGCATGAAGGCAATGTAAATTATTTAAACATTTTATTAAAAAACCGTCCAAAAAATTATATTTGGCATCACCAAGTCCATTGTTTGCGAAATGGCTCAAATTCAAATAACCACCATCCGATTGCATGTTCCTTCACAGACTACTGCAATAATATAAATGTTTATAAACATGTAACATGGGACTCGGTCTTAACGGTCTCGGTCCGAGTACGCGTACGATTTCTACCAATATACGTGAGCGAATCGAGGATCTGAGTCAAAGGTAGTATGGTATACCTTGAGATATAAATATGGATATAAGTGCATCATATTTAAAATATAAACTCTAACTTAAAATATTGGAATTGAACAATATTTGCATTTATCAGAGACTTAGAAAGGTACAAATTGTTAAAGTCCCTTCAGGTTTTGAACTCAGGTCTGGCGGATGAGCAGCTGGCGCTCTATCCTATAGTGTCCTAAGCTGTTAGACATAAAAATTGGGTAAGAGAAAATAAGCAAAAGTTTAGATAACTTAACAGGCATATCTTATTTTAACGACAAGGAACAGCTCACGGACTATGAAAAAGTTGGTTCAATCAACATTAGATGGAGGAGAGACAGTAGAGAAGAAAACATCCGATGATTGAGGATACACCAAGTCAATGTGGTAATGTGATGATCCAGACTCAGCGTACAGAATGAACCGGTGAGACGCAGGAGGATCGTACAGAATGAACCGGTGAGACGCAGGAGGATCCTGCCCAGGAGACAACCCACAGTGTCAGGAATCTCTCTGTGTCGGAGTCGTCCCAAGATAGCAACGGCGACTTGATGAAGGAACTCGGTCTTCGAGCTATAGTTAGGACCAGCAAACAGAGAGAAACATCAAGAAAAAGATAACATGACGTAAAGGAGATCGTGAAGCAGTGTGGAGTGGCTTCGATCATGATGTCGGCATGATTCTTGAGTCAACAATGCAAGGGAATGTAGAGAGGAAGATAGAAACACTTACCAACATTATGTATAACATAGGGAAAGAGAGGGTTGCGACGAAGAAAATCAGAGGACACGCACAAAGAACAGATCCCAAATAGACGGAAACGAATGATCAGAGAATGTCGGCATGACATAAATCGAAGACACAAAGAAGAGGTTTCATGCATGGCTTAATATAGTTGATGGCATTGGATTACCAGGAAAGTCTAAGGCTTAGATAAACCAACATGGGATCCTACCAAAACTACTGTGGCTGCTTCTTATATACGAAGTCGCAACTACTACAGTCGAAACCATGGGAAGGAAAGTGAGTAGTGAGTGGGTATCTAAGGAGATGGCTTGGAGTTCCACCATCATTTACATCAACTGGACTCTACAGCAACTCAACCCAATTATGCGTACTAGTTTCATCTGTCGTGGAAGAATTCGAGATAGCGAAATGCCGCCTGGTGATGACTTTGAGAGACTCTGCGGACGACAGGATTGCTAGGACAGGGACAAGGACAGGAAGAAAGTGGTCAGCAAAAACATTGGTGGACCAACAGAGAGTATGCTACACTTACGAGATATCATGGAAACACAAGCACTGGACGACAAGGCATTGAAATGTCACATTTCCAGTAGCGGTCAAAAACTGCAGCAGAGAGACGCACTATGGCTCAGGCTGAAGTAAGGGGCACAACAGAAGATCATAAAAAAGCAAATCAATGAAACTTGGAAAACAGGAGGCCTGAATGAAGTGAGACTTTTCAGAGCAGGAGTTAACCTAGATAGAACTGTGGAGGAAAGACCAGTTTAGAATCTCAATTCTTCTGAGGTCGGTGTATGACACATTTTTATTTCCCGCAAACTGAAACAGGGGAGATATAGATTGCGACATGACAAAGTCCTGCGGGAGTTGGCTGATGGACTGGAGGTGAAGAAGAAAAGAAAACGACCATTGGACCCGAAGCAAAGACAGATACAATTCTTGAGACAGGGTGAATCAACAGCTGACACAAGAACGGCGGAACGGACATCATTTCTGGACAAAGGGAATGACTGGGAGCTCAGAGTGGATATAGAAAGGAAGTTATAGATTTTCCTAACATTGTTAAAACTAACATTACCAAACGCAGTGTTAGTGTCCCAGCAGTCGAAGACAATGGTCGCAATAGAGCTGACCATACCATGGGAAAAAATTGTGAGAAGGCACATGAGAGACAAAGTCTCAAGTATGCAGACCTCATGGTAGATTGCAAAGGTAGAGGATGGTGCTCTTGGCGGTTTCCCGTTGAGGTTGGTTGCAAAGGGTTCCCAGCATAATAGCTGTGGAAGCTGCTTACTGAATAGGACTATCAGAAAGAGCATGCAAGACAGCAATAAGAAGACTGGGAGGAGCAGAAGAGAGGTCATCATGCTGGATATGACACCGTCGCGATGATCTGTGCTGAAAGTCGGGATCCATCGAACAGTGGGTTGGCCACAACTGCTGACCCACCAACTGGAGGAGGATGTCATTGTCCAGGATCGAAGGTCGAAGGTTGAAGACCATCTGATGACGATCGGAACCGATAGGCGAGCACAAGGGGCGGAACATATGTATAGCGACAGGCATAAATAAGAGTGCCAAGCTGACAGTTAGCTGAAATCTATCTTCTGTAAGTGTATACTATTTTCTTGTGTATTTTGAAGAAAATGTCCATGCATGGTGATGTCCCCAAGAGACAATCCCTCGTGTCTTTTCTGGAAATTCGGCCAAAATAGTCACCTGTTGGGAACAAACTTATGAAACATGCATAACCTAGAGCACCGTCACTTGATATATTCTTTAGATAAACAACATACCAACACAATTGATATTTTTGTTATACTTTGCAAATTGCAAAATTTAAACTTTCTTTGTGTATGGGATATAAGTCAAATTCACAACTTTTACCTCACTGGGGCATCATTACTACATACATGTACATGTATATATATTGTATTTTTAAATTGTCACATGTCTTTGTTAGGTCTACAAATCATACTTGTATTTTTGTTAATCCCCCAGTGAGTCTATGATTGGAAAGTCAACTCTATATCATATACTATTCTGTTTTATCCTGAATGTTTTGTTTTGATGTTACTTTCAATACATTTTCGGAAATAAAAAGTAAATGTTATCGTAAGCGATATAGAGGGTTGAACAATAACGTATGAACTGGAAATTTTCGACGCGTCGCACATTGCGCCGCCTGGCAGAACTCTTTGCTAATTATTCTCTTTATCAAGAAAAAAAACGGATTAGAATTTTTGGGTATTGTTTGACAAAGGGTCGTAGAACATAACAAAATTGTCCAATAGAATTGCAGTGAGTAGATATTTAAGTTTTGTGTTTTACGTAATTTTGGAATAATCCTCGAATCATACTATGTGTAAAGGAAAAATAAAGCCATTTTAACAATATCATGAACTTGGAGTAGTTGTGTCAAACAGTTATGTGGTGTAGGCCTTTGTTTTTCATTGTATCGCTCAATGAAATCTTTGCTTATTAATACGTGCATATTTTGCTTGAGACCAACGTCATTTGCAACTTCCATCGATGCAAGAGATAGGTAGTTATACATCATATCATAGGTCTCTGAGGTGCCGTTTTAGTATTTATTGTCATAAAGTGATATCACCTACTCGAATAGGTGATAGTCCTATTCAAATAGGTGATTTCACCTTTTCAAATTGAATTGGTGATATCACCAATTGGAATAGGTGAATTCACTAATTCAAATAAGTGATATTACCAATTCGAATAAGTGATATCATCTTATTTAAATTGAATAGGTTATATCACCTAATGAAAAAGGTGATATCAACTATTCAAATATAAGATGATATCACCTATTCAATTTGAATTGGTAATATCACCTATTAGTATAGATGATATCACCCATTTAAACTAAATCTGAAAAAAAATTACTGTTCATCTTATGATGAGTTGTCGCCCATAAATCTTTAAAATATAGACACTTTAACTGTGTATTTGTAGTATTTTCTTCAAATTTTTTACTTTTTGTACTATGTTTTTATAATGTTTAAAATAGATAGCACACGGACACAAATTATTTAAGTTTGTACCATTTTATCTGTTACGCAAGTCGTGAGTGGGAAGTTAATGACGGCAGCAAGTAGTGTTATCACAGGCAAGACACTGAAAAATTAAATATTACGTGATATGCTAAAAGTTTTCAGAGGATAATTCGGTTATACAACAAAATCATAAACATACATACTATTAGGTGTCTTCAAACAAGAATTGCTGGTTCTTATAAATTGGTTTTAACTCACATTAAAGCTACTAACTCACGTGTTCCTGCGACAAAAAGTTATATATCATATTCTTATTCGTTTCAACTCAATAAAATATAAATAAATAATCCAAGACACATGATAAGATGCAGAAGCGCTCTAAATATGTAGGTTTTTCTTGTTAAAACACATATCTGACAATTGTTGACTGTCGAAAGAGGTTTTGACAGTAGAAATCTATGATATCTTGGATTTTTAAAACCCATTTTAAATGCCTTTTTAATTTAACTAGATGATGTGAAAATTAATAATGAATACAGCGTTCAAACGAAAAACGATTTGTTGAAAATCCGATTCTTGCCGTTTTCTTTTATTCCTGTATTGAATTAGCCAAACAATAGCCATGCACAATTATTGGATAACAGTGTGTAATTTGCATACCAAACACACAATTTGATACACACCAACACAAGTGATTCGAAGTACCCAAATCTAAAGGGAATGGACTGCGTGATCGTAGACCTCCGCAAACTTGTGTGAAATCTGAGTGCAAAGGAAACTTTTTACACTCTGTTCTAATCCAAGTGAATAAAAAATGTTCTAATCCAAGTGAATAAAAAAAATCAACATTTCATAGTGTGAACAACTTTATTGACTTATAAATCAAAACATTAAAAAACAGAAAGTTACAATAGAAAAAGACCTATTTCTTTGTAACTTTCAGAGGCATACAATATTGCTCCTCAAATAAGTCAGAAACCATTGTTACCACAAAAAATTCCTTCTAATGAAACTTGGAATTTTCCTTCAATGTAATAACAGGTTATCACATTTAAATTTTTAAGATCTGTGTTTTCACTCAGGTAAGTATATATGGCTATTAAAATGGTAACTCTGATCTCCGACTCCTGACCTTGAACATTGCTAGATTAAAAATACTCCTTAATGGATCACTTTTAAGATTGTTTTCACTTTGTTAAATTTCAAATTTCAAAATATCACATAGAAAATATTTGACAGGAACTGACAAAAAGACAAACACATTAAATGTATAAAAATAGAAGGGAAGGTATCACAGTCATGGTACATACAGGGTTATCTCCCCTGGTCAACTAGCATATGTACAGGAAAAATGGAACAAGTAGACAAGCACAACGAGAATAATCAAGTAGAACATGCTAGTCTAACATGAGCTTATGGTCAACCTAAAAACCCATAAAAAATCAAGTGAAGGGCTCATTAACAACTTGACATCTAGCACTATCCAATCAAATATCTCAACACATTGGCACTTCCAGAATGTATCAAACACATGGTATTTCCTCAATATTAGATTTATATTAGAAATGCCAAATATAAATCTCAGTCCCAATCATAACAATCTACTGACACCATTTTAGTGGCCTTAATATTAAATAAAACATTGCAAGACAGGAACCCAATGCAGCATGGCAATAAAGTAATAAAGAGACACTGGGTTCATATCTCTAAAGACCCACTGTGGTAGCTAACTGTAATGCTTGTATAAGTACATCAGTTTGTCCAGCTTTGTTTGCTGTTGTAGGTAGCTATTTCAATGAAGGTTGTTGTGTTTCAGTTGAAGCTATTGTGTTTTTCAGGCCTTGCTTGGCAAACACGTAGAAAAACAGGATCTGATCGTAACCCACAAAACATGGCAACTACAGATATTCTTACAAATAAACTCTGTAAGTAGTACTTGAGTCATTATATTTATTGTACATAACAAAACTTCTAAAGTTCATTTCAGCACAAGAAACATGACTTTATAAATAACATACTCAGTGACAGCAAACTTGATCAAGAAATGTACTGTTGAAAACTTGTGAAAAACCTTGAACTTTAAGGGGATACCTAGAAGCCAAGTTTACATACATCATTTTGTGGCTATAAAGGCAGGGATAAAGTCATTAGCTACTGTGACTGTGTTCCATACAAGATGTATGGAGCTGACACATTATATACAATACACTTTCATGATAATTGTAATATTTATTTTTTATTTGTTTAAAAAAAAAATTAACCCAGTAATTACAAGCATACAGATCTGACAATTAAAACCTGCACCACAGTGAAAATAAAAGAGGGCCCCTGATAGATAAGGTTTTTTGTTGATAATACATGTAAATCCTATGTGTTCTGTGATTGCCATTATGTTGGTAACTAATGGACCAATTAAGGACCTACTGCTTTAGAGAAACCCAATTCTTTTCTATTGCTTTTTTTAAAAAAGAATATGGATGTAATCACCAAGAAAATAAGATTTTGTTACAAGTGTAATCAATTATAATCACTCATGTGCTGGAATTTAATTGCATGAGCGTGAGTGCATTGAGCCCTCTTGTTTGTCTCCTGTATGTAAAATAATAACATCTGAAATAAAAAACATTGATTGGATACACTAATAGACAAAAAATATCAAATTACCAATCATATATTTTTTCATTAGAACTGGTAAAAAGAAATGCATATACATGTATTTGTATGAAATCTTAAGATAGGGGCATGTAGTTTGAACCTTAATTTACAAATCTCACTTTACTTTAACTGGAAATCTTTTGCACCCATGTTATTGCCATTGCAGAAAATCACAACAAGGAAATTACTGACAATTGAAAAAAACCCCATATATATTAAAGCACAAAAGACAAATAATCAAATACATAAAGAGTTAACCACTTCTATGAAACAGTTAAGAAAAATACTGATTAAGAATTTCCTTTCCATTGTGCAAATAACAGACAACATCAAAATGCCTTTGCCTTTAACTCTTGAGTGTTATGATTGTACAAGTTAACTTGATGTCCCTGCATGGAGTCCACACTCCAACAAAATATCAATAATGTCTGTGTTTGTCATTTCCTTTGCACACAACCTTATCCCCAATACTGATGCCTAACCAGATCCTGACCTATACATTACAGGCCAGCTGTTCATTCTGGCCCTCCCGGAGTCCTCTCCCTTCCTATGCGGTCAGGTTGTGTTTGATGTCATGTTTTAGCTTCAGTATGGCTCCCTCCACCTTCTCTTGCCTTGAGGCCTGCTCTGTCGACATTGTTTTGAAGGGCTGTAGGCAGAATAGCTGTCAAATAGGCAGAAAAACATTACTGAAGGCTAAGTTGTTCCTCTAAAAAAATATACATAATTGAAAAAAATAATAAAGACAAATCTAATTCTTCTAGACTTTTGAAAACTCAGATCAAGACTAAAATAAACAGAAGTAAATGATAAACAATTAATGTTTAATATTGTTTACTGACATGAGTAATCATGTGTACACAAGTTTCTGCCCTTTCAATGAACTCAATTATCAAGATTTTCGTCATCTAATATACATGTATAGACAGGATATATCTCCCTATCATTTAACAGCTTAAAGATTATCATTAAATGGCTCGTTTTCAATAACAAGGTCACAGAAGATCAATGATGGAATTGTTTTCAAATTAGTATCTCATGCTTGTTTTCCCTGTTTTGGCATATTGTATTAAACATTTATATAGCACAAAATGAAATTGATTATAAATTTATAATATATCTAGACATCTATTAACAAAATATATAAATATTGGCATATAAATCTATATAGATATCCTAAATGTCCAAAGGAAGTAAAATAATATTAATATCATATTAAAACTTTATCTCTTAAAACTATATATGCCATATTTAACCATATTTTTACTTAGCTGCAGGTCTGTAGCTTCCTGTCTGAAAAAATTCGCCCATCCAAATTTTTTCTGACTTGAGAGCTACAGTTCAACAGCTAATTTTTACTATGTTGGAAACCAGACCTAAAGTTTGTCAGTGTGATGAGCTGTAGAAAAGAAAACATTGTGACAAATGTGCCAGATTATTCATTAGTATTAATTGAGTACTAGGGTTGTTTTATGTAAGGAGAAATGGATATTTTCTTATGCATATATTTATTTATAAATGATTAAAAATGCATAGATTTGCATGTGCACAGGAAAGTAATTGAGAGAAACAGCATTGGGGAAGAGGCATGACAGAAAGTTTAATTACAAAATTAAATTGTATAAAAATACTTTTATGATGTTGGCAAAATAATTTATTTCTTCATAACCTTTCTTACGAAAGAATACATGTAAATGTTAACATTACCAATGAACGTGTACATGTTGACCACCATTTTCACACCTGATCAGAGAATAAATTGAAGAAATTGAATGTCTGGCTCAATATTATCACTAACTGAGGTTCCGTGACTCAAAACATTTCTTATGTCTCCATCCTTTACTTTTCCTCTCCAAATGCTTTAGCCCACTACCAACATGCCAATCATGCTTTCGTGTCAACTTCTTGTTTACTGGTACATAGTGAAAAAGCTTATGACATCATGTGATAATGAAAATTTTGAACTGAGGCATTAACAATCCATAAAAGAATGTCAAAAAATTGATTGGAAATTATATTTAATACTTTTAAATGTGTTTGAATTAAATTGTATAATTTGCAGAAAGTTTATAATTTATGTAGCTTGATGATAAAACACCATTTCTTTTTTTTAAAATCATTAATTGAATATGGCATATATAGCTTTAAAAAAAATTGGGAGGGAAATATTTAAAATGATATAACTACAGACTAAACTTTTATAACTGGAAAAAAAAACATGGTTATATAATTTTTCATAAAATTGATTTATAATCAAACATTAAAGGCTCTAGAGTATATTAGAAATAATAACAAGGTATTTGTATGTGATGCTTTGGATGACTTTTATAATATTATACACACTGGAGGGTAGGTTGCAGGGTCAGCATTCCGAAGAAACACTGTCACTTCATGCCGCATGCAATACACATCCTGGTAACTAGCATACTGCTCATCACACAATGAAATAGCATCATGCCAGTCTACTGGCCAGTCTCAGGAGTCTTTAAAACGTTTGTCAAAATGAAAATCCAAGATACAAACCGGATTGCATTCTTTGATAATCTTTGTGAATAAATCATTTTTTAATTTCAAACACTAATGCAGCAATGTGATTGGATGATGAGAATGAGGTTGATGAGTGAAGGCGAGGCTGCCTTCTCCCTCTGGTTTATAACAGCAAGGTGTGTTTGTTTGTGAATTTGCTACTCTATGATTGGTGGGTGGTGAATGCTACTGCATCAAACAACTACACAGGGTGTGGCTAATTCCTCCTCTACATACTGTAGGGGGGCGAGGGAGAGATGAACTAAGGGGTGAGGGGTGGCAGCACAGCACAAAGCAAACCAGCAAACCTACAGGTTTAACAGTGTGGACCAGCAACATCTGCCACTGTGTTGTAACCATCAGAAACCAGAAAGAAAGTAAGCATTTGTGTCTTAAAACAATAACAGTGGACAATATCGAAGATAATTGCCTTTGTCTTTGTTTTTCTTTTTCTTAATTTTTGGCACTTTTTTATGAGTATTGATCTCTTCCCCTATAAAAGTGTATATATATATAAGCATATAGAAAATTTCCAAGCAATAACAGGTTTTTTTTATTTTAATTCATCCATTATTTTAAATTTTTTGCTCGTATTCTTTTTGGTCAAAATCATTGATTAATTCTTTAAAAGACAAATGTTACAATTTGACAACAGTGGCAAAAGTTTGGTTTTCCGGACATGTTAAAACACTTGTGTTCTTACTTCTGTCTTTAGGGGAAGAATTTGAACTTTGTGACAGATTGCATGGAGCCAGGCAAAACACCTGATGATGGAAGGGAAATCAAATCAGCATTTGTATCAAAACTCAGCATCGCAACTTGGCAATGTAAAAAAATCAGCAAGTCAACATCATATCCAAAACAACCCACAGAGAACAGCGATAAGTCCACTGACTGTTATAATATCACTCACTAACAAGTCACTGAAAGACAGGTCTTTGAGGCCAATGCAATTAGAAATGCTGTAGGAAATTATCAAACTTTAAATTCATTACAAAGACAAAAGAGTAAAAGTATGAAATACATTTTTAAGGTTCATGGGAATATGGTAATTCATAATGTAGCATATCATAAAAGAGAGGAAAAACAACTTCATTCCTTGCATAAGAAAAAAAAATCCATAACTTTTAGAAGAGTATTATTGTAATGGGGAGTTGCTTCCCTTTGAGTACATACTTGATCAGTGGCTAGAAGCTTGAAGTCTTCTGGGGGGTTTGTTATCACATAGCGCTTTGATGAAGGACTAGAAGAAGATTCGTTGGTGTCTCTGAAGCGATACAGACCGATGCACAGAATTCCCAGGTTTCTCAGGGCAAACAGAAACAGGCTACCATATGTTCCATCCTCCTACAAAATAGAAAAATTTCAAATAAAAAAAATATTTTTCTGAATGAACAAAATCAAAAGTTGAAATGGTTAGATCTTGAGGGATGGGTTTCCCTATTTTTGGAGTAACTGAAATATAATCAGGAAAAAATATGCCAAAATCAGACAAGAAAACATGTCTGTCTTCACCAACAAAGAAATAAACATTATAACAGACTTTTCATCTGTTTTTGTAATGTACTCATATTGAGAGGAACTAAGCATTAATGTTTTCTTAAGATATAACTGTTGAGTTTGACATGGAGATATCAGGTTTTTTTAATTTCACCTGTTGACCTACCCCAAACTGAGCAAGGGGTCCCTCAAAGAGCGAGACCTGGGCCACCCTACACCTGTCTCTGTTGGCTAGCACACTGGGGGTGCAGTACCCACCCCTCATCCCTGCCCCCTCAGCCAGGATCTGCTCGAGTTCAGGAGTGGCCCCGCCAGTGATCAGAGTCCGTATCAAGGTTAAGGCATTGTCGTTAAAGTAGCTCTACAAGTAAGATATCAAGGTTAAGGCATTGTCGTTAGAGAAGCTCTACAAGTAAGATATCAAGGTTAAGGCATTGTCGTTAGAGTAGCTCTACAAGTAAGATATCAAGGTTAAGGCATTGTCGTTAGAGTAGCTCTACAAGTAAGATATCAAGGTTATGG
>WFKH01007768.1:56714081-56752180 GCA_016163765.1 Magallana hongkongensis | reverse complement strand
GGCATTGTCGTTAGAGTAGCTCTACAAGTAAGATATCAAGGTTACGGCATTGTCGTTAGAGTAGCTCTACAAATAAACAGGGTGATATGAAAGAAACTGCACACACAAAGTACAAGGAACTGTACAGTTTGATATACATGTATAAGTGATTTACGGAATATTACCCAATTGGTATCCAATTCAAGAAGTTAAAAATAGCACTTACATATGGCATAAGGCAGAAGTTTTCATAAGCCATATCTATAATACAAAATCAATTCTGCTGTCGTGAGGACAGTATAATGCGGACCTGAATGATGGGATCAGCAGCACTGACAGACACTTACTGTGCTCATCAGCGAGTCCAGCACACTGACAGCGAAGGCCGTCCCACAGGCGAACGGCTGGGTCATGTACAGCTCAGTGTCTGGGTCATCCTCATCATCCTGATCCAGAAACTGCACGTTGGAGTCGTTAGCTGCAACAAAAGTAATTTTTTAATACTTGTCTTCCCATAAAATAAACTTATTAATACAACCTTCAGGTTTTTGAAAAATGCTTATATGCTACCAGATACATTAAGTGATTTTACTCATTCGTTTTAAAGTAAGTTTTACATTCTAATGAAATTTATAAATGAATGACTACCTTTAAATAGATAAAGTTTACAATGTTAAATACTATTGATAAATTATTGAAATGAGAACATCATAATCTGACCCCAAAACAAGTGGGCTAAATTATTGAAGAACAAAAATTCTTCAAACTTTTTAATTTAAATGCATATATTTGGTGTTTGAAAAGAGTTTTGATACTACAGTAGATTTTGAATTGAGAATTGAATTCAAAACTGTATCAAAGTCTGTAAGTGGGAAGGTAGCTGCCTGCCCCCATTTTACCTAGCTCCGTGATGAGAGGGACATTAGACCCACACACTGATCCTCTACGAGATCTCTTGGAATGTCCGATGGGGGAAAACCCAGGAGGTAGGAAACCTGAAACACAGAATCATCCAATCATGTTTTGTAAATAAGACATGTCATACATCTTACAGAACACATCAAATGCATTGAAATTTGTTTTTGAGAATTTTAGCATGACCATTTTTACTGAGGATCTACGTGTGTCAATGAATTATTCTAGAATGGAACCACCCCCACACCTGGTGCCTGCTGAGCGGAGGCTTGTATGAGCCCCATACTGTCATCAAAGGTCATGGCCTTGATGTTGAGGGAGCATAGGATGGCCTCCTTGTCCACTAGATGGGGGTCGTCCAGATTCTTGTCCTTGGCCGACAGTATGACACACATATCACACAGGTTCACATTCACAGCACGTAGGTTTGCTCGGTTCAGGGGAGAGCCCTGTAAGGGAAAACACACAGTCAAAGTATTAATTCAGCTGGAAATCTGAATAACATAGGAGGTTCCAAATAAGGCCAAAAAGTTTCTAAAGTAATGTCACATAAGGTTGAATGCATTGATTGGTCCTTTCAAACTAACAACTAACAATTCAAATTTCATCAATTAAAAAAAACTCCCTGTTACATCATATATGAAAGGGATTTTTTTTCTTACCAATTAAGTTGGGATAATTTTATTTTTAAAAAAAAATTTCGGGGTTCTGCATTACAGACAGACAGATGACTAAAAGCATAGACACATCTCAATGTCTTCTAATGACTGCGGAATAGTTTCAATATTGTACTGTACACTACTTTCATATTCCCATCATGCATCAATACTCACAGCCAGGATGGTGATTTTGGGGAAGTTCTGCAGGGTCCTCCATTCCCTCTCCAGGTATTCTATGTTACCCACAATCACCACATGCTTCAGATCCTGGTAGTGGAAATTACTGGCTCGTAAAGGCATCACCAGGTTACGCAGACCAATCAGAGGAGAGTTAGCATCGGCAAACAGACAGACCACCACATGGTTACACAGCACTGTGGCGGAGGCTTTCTCTCTGTCCTACAAACCACAGAAAAACAGTCAACCTTAAAGAATGCTGCCAATGATTGAAATTTAACACTGTTCAAAATACCAAACTATCCCAATGATAGCTTTACCCTGTGTACACATTTAATCAATGAATTAATGAACTAGCCATATGATTCTATATAAATGATCTAGAGATTTTCTTTTCACCAATTTTTTTTTTAATGTATACTTTAATAATAAAATACTATACTACTTCAGAGGGTATTCATGTACAGATCAACACAGCAAATGTATAATGTGAAATTGTGCAATGTTGGTGAATATAACCTTCTTTTGTAATACAAGATCTTTTGAAGATTATCTACAATTTTCTATTTTGTAAATAAAACAATGAGCAAATATCTTCTGAATTCTTTAGCAGTGACAACTATGGTATATGATTAATCTTTACTATATATTTTATTAAAAGTACATGATTATCTTAATTTCCTGTTACTGAGAGAACAGTTGATTTCACCAAAACGAAAAAGGGTGATGTCACACTCACAAAGTACCAAACTCGGTCAACCCACTCGGTGAGTACACTAACTTACTTCATTGTTTGTTACGGACTTTTCATCTATCATTTCATCCTCATTTTTCTATACACAAAATATTTGGGATGATACAAATGTTTGCATTTATAAGAATATTTTCTGTAAATATTTCTGTACACTTTTCTGTTTTCAGCATCATAATGAGGTCACAACGACATATGGCATTAAGTTTTATGAATTTGATGTGTTAATGCCTTTAACATTCAGGATTGCATATAGAATTAGCAATGTTTTCCAAACATTAGAATGACACTACAAGATGCTGTAATATTTCATGAGTTAGATAAGAAGTTCCTCCCTATTAATTCTCTGTTTTATAGCATTGGTCACACAGTGATCAGTGCATACTCACACTCGGTCTCTCCCCTATGTTATCTACCATAACACCCAGCTGCTATAGAAGAAATAGAGATCTATAAAATAATTGCACTGAACAATGACTAACTACCTTCTTGATAAACTGGTGTCTGAATGGACTCCATACTCTAAAGCTGTGAAAGTAAGGGTTGAGAGGCACCGTCTCCTATGTTTGTGTACATTCATCTTCTACATATTTTATTAAAGCTGTATTTCGTAACTTCATTTTTTGCAATTTCTGAATTGATGACTCAGAAAACTTCTATTAGACACATATTTCGAACTAATTTTAACACAACATATTTGCTAAAGATGAACGCTAACAAAGTCCCAGTCTGATTTAAACCCCCTTCTACTTACACTCATCAGTGACTCCTTACACTCGTCAGTGACCCTGACAAGTGTAAGAAGGGGGAGGGGGGGGGGTCTTAATCAGAATGACAAAGTCCATGGTCTTGTTAAAATGGCTCTTAAGTTGTATACAGATTCCTACAATCAAAAGCTATATTGGATACTGATTTTATAGACTTAACAAAAGCATTCACTGCAACTTCTACTCTTAACATCTGACAACTGATGTGAGATTAACACTAACCATTCTGGCATCAATGAGCGGCCTTGAAGGACACCAGTGAAACATTCCCGTGGAGTCAAACTTCCTCGGCTCCTCCCCGGGGCACACGCTGGTGTCCTGAGATTCCTGTGAGAGCGGCGGTAGGGCTGCCACTGTTGGGGTGGTGGGCCTACAAATCAAACAAAGGTGTTAAACAAAAAGCTAGAACCAGACAATCATTGGCCATCGCATTAAGTAACGTTACCAAAAACTAAATCGTTTATGGAAAAATCTTTGAATGCAAAAATGTGTAAGATGTGCCAAATAAAATATCGTAATGGACATGCATCATGTTTAATGTATCTTTGTCAAGTTTAAAGTACATGGAAGGACAAAATTGATTTTTACTTGTACAAGGTATAACATACTAAAACACTATAAAATTAAGTGCTATTTATAAATAAACTGATGGATTGATAAATTGATTGATCAGATATGGATTTTGATTTTATGGATTGAAGCTAGAAAAATTCAGTTTTCATGCTTTAAGGTAAGGAGGCAATCACTACAGTTTTTAATTTTAGAATTGTTAATTTGTTCATTTCTGTTCATGCATCACTGTTAATAACATATCCATGCTTGTTACTGAAAAAAAACATGACTATTAGTTTGTTAATTCTGTCCATGCATCACTGTTAGGAACAAATCCATGCATGTTACTGAATGAAAAAACATGGATTGTTCATATTCAGGTTCACTTTTCATGAACAACACACAACACTGACTATGAACATTAATCCTGAAGAAGAGTGGTGTTCATAAAAAATATACCACATGTCAACTTTAAAGAATTTGAAGTGCAAACCTAATAATCCATAATTCCTAAACAATGAGAACTACAGCAAGTACATGTAGTTGTCTATCCTATACTGTTTCTATTTCATGAAATATAACCATGGTAACAAAGGTTTAAAATGCTACTGCTAAAATCACAATCATATCCCCCATACTTTGTTTAATGGGGGTATAATCAATGAAATGGCTATCAAATTGAATAATATGAAATTACAAGTCATGAGCAAAACTTTTTACATAAAGCTACTATATGATAAAATAGTTGAATTCATTAAATCAGTCTATGTTGCAAAAAATTAATCTACCGGTAACTGGTGGTCTGTCTAGTCTATGTCTACTCTATCTAATCCATTCCAATTCAAGTTTTAAAAGTTCTTATGGAAAAAAATCTAAATTAATAAAAGTTGGTATCATATTGACCGAGGCTCGAGCCCGAGTCCTAAGTACAAACAGTGACACACATGCAGAACCACAGACAAAGGCTGGTGCCCAAGCTTACTGATTCTCTTTGGATTTGGACAACAAGCTGGCTATGGCCCTGTGGATTAATACAATGCACAAAGAATTAACAAGCATTTCAGTGGTCTGATGATGTAATCGAACAAAGTTTGTGCTGACTCAAATCGGGGGAAATCCAACACATTCTGTTAGACATTTTAACTACTTGTATTACAGGATTTGTACATTTTAAAATCTAGTTTGTGAAATATGCTGCAACATTTCATGTCCTCATTTAGAAGCCTCTAACTACAGGTTATGTGATCAAGCATCTTCTAAATCTAAGGTTAACATTTATATGTGCACAATGGATTTTAACTGCATGAACTTGGATGCTTCCCAAGTCATCAAAACTACAACTACTTGTGTGCATTCCAACATCATTTGTAGTCATGCAATACGCCAATCTACTCATTCGAAAATTTTTAAAATTATAGTAGCAACAGCCTTCAAATAAAATGAAAAGCTACCCCTGTCCTATCCAACACCTTTCCTCTCCAATGCAACTAATACCCATGTTTAAAATTGTTCTGAATTCATGCTTTTCTCATACAAATAAAATATCAGGAATCAATTCTAAAAAAAATTAAATCGAAGGTTACGGTAAAAGATATTAGTAAGTGAAATTTTCAAGGCTACATGAATACCTTTCAAATAATATCAATTTTCCAATTGATTTAATCTAAACTGTAGCAAGTGTCTTTATAAATTTGATCTATCTGCATTATAGAATTATCAATATTTTCTGAAAATGGCAAATGTATGAAATTGGTGATACCAACGCAATCAAAAACTAGGTTTTTCATAAAAAAATATTTCTCACAAACCAAACTCTAGCTCTCACACAACAGTATGAATAATTACCATGTTAGCACCATTAATCAATACTATAAAGCACCTGTCATGGTGCATTTCAACCCAAAACCATGCAATTTAATTAAAAAGAAACTCCATTACACTGAAAACAATCTTGATAATCAAAACTAATGCATACAAATTACACAATCTGAAACACCAATAAATGAGAACAATTCAAGTTACGAGAGAGATCGAACTGATATGTATTGATTTTTTTCAATCTATGAATGCACTGGTTTGGACAACTAACATCAGTAATGCGATTAGTAGACTCTCCACAATGGTTATTATATGTCCTTGCTCTAACAGCGGGGGAAACACATGCATTACAAAACCTAATTTACATGGCTAGCCGGGGCCCCCTGAGTGACATATGCTTGGTCAGTTTCTCAGTTTTGCCTAAAGAAAATGATATCCTCTTTTCTCTAGAAAAAAAAATTTAGAAAGCAAGAATAAAAATGTTCTTTTTTAATCATGTGATCATTGTCTCTCTTTATATTCTGTTTTGGCCACTATCTTTTTTTTATGATACACTCTTATAAAATAGCATTACATTGTTTCTTAACTTGCACAACTGTATTTCAACTTAAAGAAATTTGTATGCTTGGAAATCAAATACCCTTCATTGCATTGTACTTGTAGCAGCTATTAATAAATTAAGTGAAAATCATCCTGTAATAAGAAACATTAAATATCAAACTGTAACTTTCTGCAAATGTGTTACAGCGGTAATTGATGATATTGGGAAAAAATCACAACTCTTCATTTGTATATGTTAAAACTTCTGATGTAGCAGCACAGAAATTCAGTTCTATCCAGATTATGTAAGTTTGCATAAAATAATTTCTAAATATCAATATCTATATATAGATATCCATATCCAAGGTCGATTTGTACAAAATAATTTCTTAATATCCATATTAATATTATTAATTGATATCAGACTGTTACAATGTGAAAGAGTATAATTACCCTGCAGCCAGAGGTACCGGGGCATTAGCCTTATCCTTTGACCCCGAGGTCGGGCGGTCCTTTTTACTCAGCAGTGGGTTGGCAGCTGAAAAGTACAAATACAATTTTTTTTAAAATATCAATCTAATTCTTTAAATAATATTTACAAAATCAAAAATGTCTTGGTCAGTTAGAGCAACAAACAAAAACAAACAAATTAAGTTTAAGATTCTTCATTTATGTATATATATAAACAGCAATTTTAATTTTCTCAACAGAAGAAACTGAAAAGTATCTGCTTTTCTGTTAGTAGTAAATTATATTTCTTTATTTTTCATACACTAAAAGCATCAGAAATGACTAGCATTGTTAATAATTTTTTATATATATCAAAATAGCTCAGCAGCTGATTTATTCTATAAAACTTGATCAGAAACCAAAACTTATTACACATTATAATAGTACCTGCTTTAGAGTTTGACACATTTTGTACTTGATTCTACTACCAAGGTAAAATATTTTTTGGATATCATTAACACGGTGAATGATTATTTGGCCCTGTCTACAAGATTGTATAACACTACAATAATCTTTTTATTATCATAAACGTTAATTGGGTTCATATTAAATAATTGTTGGCATAAAGGATTTGTTGGAAGGATACTTTAATTCATGGACAATATGACCTCACCAATCCAAAATGTTGGCAAATTTCCTATTTTGATGAACATTTGATTTTGTGTATAAACTTAAAGTCTAATAAAGAATTAAGAAACCACAATGGATCTGACTATTCTATTCATAAACTGAAATGGTAAAAAAAAATTCTATAATACTATATGGATTATTAGTAATAGGACTAAGCAAGTTTAGTGAAATAGTGGATACATGAATAAACAGAGGTAAAGTGTATTATACCTACAATAAATAAGTAATCTATAAAACTGACTACTAATATTAGCCCTCAAACATCTACCATACAGTTCTGTATGACTGGCTCTAGTACATTTGTACTACATCAAGAATAATTTACCTCCTGCATTAGATATCCATGCAATGCACTACAGTACTATAACATATGAAAATTCAGAGAAGTAGATTTTAGTTAATTGCAAATAGTCACTTTTTTTAGTTTTGCATGTCAAGCTTTGCAGAGCTCTTTGTCATAAGCCATAAGCCAAGGTTCATTAAACTCCTTTCTCCAATAATTACTACCAAAGCTCTAGAGCACTTCCACCATGTTAGTCAGGCTGCTTATGGAGACTATTTATTTTTGAACTCACTATAACGGTATGAACCGACTTTATGCTTCCATGAATGATTTAGGTTGTACTGCCTAAACCGGCCGGTGGCTAGTAAAAACATGCAACAAATTAGCTGAAAACAAACATATCCATTCATACATGTACTGGTTGCTCAATATCATGTTAGTACAGTGATGTAATCTGGTGTACAATATCATTCACTAATTAAATCATACATTAGT
Source organism: Magallana hongkongensis (assembly GCA_016163765.1). Taxonomy (NCBI): domain Eukaryota; kingdom Metazoa; phylum Mollusca; class Bivalvia; order Ostreida; family Ostreidae; genus Magallana; species Magallana hongkongensis. The sequence continues at coordinate 56,744,104 of WFKH01007768.1, read as the reverse complement.
TAGGTAGTCAGAGTCCATACAATATTATAAATATAAGGACATCATTAACTATTGTTTCACTTTTTACCTTTTTTCTTTTTTTTTTTTACTGAATTTTAATGTAACAAGAATGAATTCCAGAATACATGTTTTTTCCCTCAAAAAGTCTACAAATTGTTATTAAACATAAGCCAACAAAACCCTTTTTCATGCACTGCATGCTTTCTTCTAAATTCAATGCTTTATTTAGTAGACTTTATAAAAACAACATAAATTTGAGAAAGAAAATGTCTTCATAATTCTTTCCAATCCCCATCCCTCCACCTCTTTTTAGAAAAAAAACCTTTTTTCATTTAAAAAAATTGGAATTTGGATTTCAGCTAATTTCTATGAAGAAATAAAATTGATTTGAAAATAATCAAGCACACTCTTTCCTACAAAAAATGCAGAGAACACTAACTAAAACTTATATTCATATTTCATATTTACATTGTAAGTACTTAAAAAAAAAAATGTTGCAAAATTAAGGTCAAACCAGTTTTCTGATAAAAACCCCCCATTCTATAAGATCATGTTGCCAACAGAAATATCCATTGGAAGTCAACCAAAAAAAATCAATAAATAAAATGAATATGTTATGAACTCCAGACACTGTGCCACTTTGTTATATACCAAGTCATGCACATATTGCAGGGTTATATTTCTCCGTGTTCTCACCTAGTTTGTTCCCAAAGCCTAAAATTCAAATACCGGGTATCAGGTTCAGCATTCTTAATAATGAAGAAATACCATTATACTGAATGATTTGAAACATGCAGTATTATGTTATTCATGCTTGCATCACTGTAGATGATAGACACACATATAGATCCAACCCAATGATATATCGATAATATGCTGTGTGCAGTAAAGCATGTTTTTGGGCTACAGTGTAAGAGAATACAATATATCTCAATGTAATTAATTTGTAATTTTGTTAATCTACAAGTGAATTTTATAATTTCTCTTGTTTTTTTTGAAACAAAGAATTTGCAAATTAAAGATTAATTGAAAAAAATGGAATGTGAGTAGATTTAAATTGAAAATAATAGGGATTCAAATTAAATTTAGTACAATCATATATCTAAACCTGATCAACATTTTGATGTAACATTATTAATATAAATGCTAATAAAAGCAATTTCAATGTCAATTAAATCTAAGAAAGTTTCCAATTTGTCCATCACAACACACTTCTAACATCTAATCCCATCTCCTTCTCAAAATGCTATAGAAAAAAAGTCACATATATAGATATTTGTACAAGACACTTTACGAACGTAACATTGAAAAAAAAAAAGAATTGATTAGATGACGATATTCACCTATGACGGCAGTCACTCCCTTCTTAAACTGGGCCACTATCAAGGAAAGCAGAAACAAGGCAAAGAGTTAGTGGACATGCTCAGAATCACCTCAGAGAAAACATCATGCTGCAATACTCCAAATCATAGACACAGAAACAGCAGGATCAATCGTTATCAGTACTCATCAAAGCAAAGCAGTCGTTTACATCCAATTCATTGAATTCAATATAATCTCATAATATTATCAAGATATATTTTTGATATTATAATGTTACATAAAAGAAACTTTAATCGAATTCATTTGAGAATAAAACATGTGTATTTATATATATTGTTATGGGATAAGTGTATTTATATATATATTGTACTGTGATAAGTAATCGGAGAAGAACTTAAGAGAACTTACGAGGCCTGCATCGACATTTCTTGATGGCTCTTACATCTGTCGCTTCAGCATGGCAGTTTTTGCAGTAATAAAATGCTCTAAAATCAGAACAGGCAATAAATAACTGACAGTGTCCTCCATTATAAAGTTTCATGCTTGCACAAAAAAAAATTTGCTTTTTAGTTATGTACCACTACTATGTTGTACTGTGTATCACTTGTAATGATCAAAAGAATGGGTTTTTTATATTGGATGCAGGGTTATTTTTAACCTAGTGGGGGGGGGGTGTGTGTGCCAAAATCACAATTAATTGTGAAAGATTTCACCCATTTTAACATTTTAAATTTACCGTTTAACCTCCTCAGCCGATTCTGCGATGAAGAAACCCTGAGTGGCGTTTTCTATTTTTATCTTGCTTCCGGGATTAATCGCCAGAGTGCTCTCCCTTCCATCCTCCTGCCTCACCTCTATCGCCAATAGCAACAGCTTCAGCTTGGAGAAACACAACCTGTCAAAATCATTCTAAATGTTATTGACTCCGCAACTTCAAAAGTCTCTCAAGAATAAAAGAATGAGCATTCATCCATTAATTCTGTCATCAGCTTTGAAATGTGTAACTCTCCTGTGATAAAAATCAATAGAAATTCATTTCAGAAACCAACTAGAAGAAAATGCCAACTGCATAATGGATAGGATGTCCTTTGATTCGTTTATTCAAATTTCCCTTCCCAAAGTTCTTGATCTGATACAAAGGGGAAAAATCAAATGGTAGGTCAACCAGAGATGAGACTTTTGAGTCAAACCTCAGAAAACTACTGGTACTTGTGTGAGCTGTTCAATAAATGCATTCTGGTATATACTGCTCCACACTTTAAATTCCACTCAAAAATTGCTCCCATCAAAAGATTAAAAAAAATACAAACACAAGTGGGGAAAAAACTTACTAAAAATTGATGTAAAAAAAATTCCAAAATAGCAAATTATGAAAATGTTTAACACAGGGATGTCAATTTTACTCGGTCTGCTTAGTCGATTAATCGGAGGCTTTAGTCGAGCGATAGTCGAGTACTCGATGATTTAAGCATATTCGAAACTGTGAGACTTTTTTTAATCAAATAATGTTACTGCCACATTCATCTTATCTTAAATTAAAGAACATTTAAAAACTTATGATTATATATACTAAATGTATTTGATTTAAAATAAATTGAAAAGTATTTTATCTAAATATCCGTTGGAAAATGTCCTGGCTTTTCCCTTTTTCTCCTGAATCTTACATATAATTGAGCTATCATCTTAGGCAAATCAAATGTGACCTGTTCCACAGTCCTAAGTCATTGTTCGTGCCTAATCAACAATCAAAGATTAATGATTTTAAAAACAAACGCCTTTAGATAATTATTGCTATGATTAAAGTTTTGATTATACAAACATCTAATCCAATAAATAACTGATTAGAAGAAACACAAATTGTTCTCGAGTACATGTCTGCCTAAGTAAATCAAAAGAGATCAATTATTAGCCGCTTCAAAAATACACCAGGGAGTAGGGACATCGATGGAAAAGAGTGTAACTTATGGATCAAACATGTCGAGAAAAGAAAACTGTTATCTACATTCGTAGAACAAAAACTGCCGCATTAAGAAAAAATAAATAATATTTTTAAATTCTATTCACTTTAGTACGAGTAATCGACTAAGAAAATTTTAGTCGATGATCGGTGTGACAGAGCGATAGTCAAGTACTCGTTGACATCCCTAGTTTAACATAAAACATTTAATTCCAACACCAGTAAAACCAGCATTTTAAAACAGTTGAGTATTTTTATCCTTCAGCAATATGTGTGTCATCTAGTCTTTTTCTTAAAATGTATTCTGCAACAATGAAGTTCCATCAAGGGATTACAACATCAGACTTGAACAAAAAGTCACCGTCATAGAGACCAAGTGGCAGCTACCTAAGTTTTAAGAGAGAGAGAGAGAGAGAGACAGACAGAGAGAGAGACTTACTCAGCAGCTTCAGGGAATGTCATGCCATTGAAGGACGAGGACAGGTACTCCGTGTACATCTCCATTGCTGTTCCTCTCATGTAGTCACACTGCCACTGGGGCATGTCTGTGGCCTGTCAAAAAACAATGGGAGAGCAGTCTCAGAATCAACAGAATATGGCAAGAAGGTCAAATACAACAAGGGACAAATGCCTACTAATGACCTTAAACATTTGATACAGGACACAGTATTTTCATAAATTTCATCCCAATATTCCATTCTACTGAAAAACCTAAGCATTATGACATAACTTCAAATAATCATTCATGTTCTTCAAAAATATTGGTTCATATTTTTTTCATTTTTTTATGACATTTTGAAAATAACATGTTCATAGTTTCATGCAGAATGATGTAAAAGTGGACACAACATTTTCTCGGAAATGATGTGTGCACTGTTCCTGTAACAGAACACAGATAGCAACCAAGACCTGTACATAGATATCTGGCAGTGTTAGTCTCTAGACAGCTGTGATCTTGCCGAGTCTGACACAGTGGACTAGATACAGCAGCATGTTATGGTATACATCAGCATTTACATCAGCGATAGAAAGACAAAAACTATACATAGTAAAGAGATAACACCTGTTGTATAGTTCATGCTTTGCACAGCTTGTATCAGCCCACCTGGTCGTGTAATATAGGTACCAGCAATTCTATATACAGGTGAATCTCGATAACTCGAACTTCAGGGGACCATGATTAAACTTCAAGAGATCAAGAGTTCGAGAGATCGAAAGTTATAAAAAATCCGGAAATTTTTGTTCCGGTCATTTTGGTTCTAAAATTATAGTAGCCGGAAGTTTATACTTCTAACATGGAAGTATAGTCTAACATGATTTCATTTGTATTTTCTGCTACAGTACTTATTTAAACAATACAGAACTTAGTTGTGTGGTTATTAAGTGGTTTTTTTCACCTTAAAAACATTAAAGTATATTATGTTTTCTTAATCACAGAATATTTTAAGTAAAGAGCGGTTAAATATGCCGTAATTTTCACAAGTTGTTGAAATTAATAGATCAGTTTCAAACTACCTATCTACCCTTTGAAGGAAGCAAGGAGTAGTGTCACTTACGTAATCAACCAATTAACACTACCACGCTAGCCCCAGGCGTTCACTTGATCATCCAGGTAAGGTCCACGCGGAGCTATAATTATACGCTTGATCGGCCGCGTGTGTACACAGCAACCACTTCGAGTTATCAAGAGTGAAAAACAATGAAATATGTATAACGGGACCCAGGTTTTACTTCGAGAGATCAAGAACTTCGAGAGATCGGAGTTCGAGAGATCAAGAGTAAATTTGCTTAGTTATATAGAGAAAAAAATCGGGACCGTGATTTCACTTCGAGAGATCAAGAACTTCGAGAGATCGAAGTTCGAGCCATCGAGTGTCACCTGTATATAAACATACACCTGTATACTAATTACAGTAGAACATGACTTAGATGAGGGAATATGAGCATGACTTACAAAGACTAATGATATAGATATGATTGTAAACTGTGGTACACTGTATTGCAAATACAAGTCTAATGTTATAGATTGTACTCTTACTTATGTTGTGTTTGAAAATATTTGATAAAATACCAGTATTTATAAAGTCTTTTGTCTCTCAGAATAGGATTTTCTAAATACATTAAAACACAATATGCCATGGTCAAACAATTATAATAAACCAATTTTTTTCAATGACCAGGTAAGTTTAAATAAAGCTTTAAGAGAGTGACTTCTGTGAATGCATGATGTCATAACAAGCATGTTCACTGTAAATGTGTTTTACTGTAGTAATCTATTTGATATACCAGGAAGTAGACAGAGTTTTTAGTCTATATTTTTTGATAGCTTTTAGTGTATTTAGTAATCAGATGCAGTCCTTGATGCTTCAAGAGTTGAGCATGCTCAGTGAAATACAACATGGCTTCTTACCAAAAGATAGAGCGATCTCAAGTAACTCTTCTACAGAGGAAAGGATGAAATCACATTAAAAATTAACAACAATTAGATTAATGAAGAAAGCATGATACACAATGAAGCCATGATCTTACAATATCATCAGAGAGCACAACGACCATCAGGCTGAAGTATGGACAACAATGAAAGTGAAGAATGGTAGATGTCATGCTAGGCAGTTTCTTCAAAACTTTAGAATGTAAAGTGTGCAGAAATTTTTCTATGTGACATTTTTACCTCAAAATCAGAGAAATTGCCCTGTGTATAGATGATTATACTGATTACAGGTCAGACACTTTCTGTCATTTACTGAATGACAGTAAAGCAGCAAAGAGCATATAGCAGCTGAAACATTGCACTGATGATAAAGCCAATGCAACTGTACAATGGACGACATGGTACATGTACTTTATGCTATGATTTTGATATGATGGAATTTTCTGCTTGATGAGATGGAAAAATTGGATGCAGACAAAAAAAATAAAGCATCTAAAATTATGAAATACAACATCTCATATGAAAACTATAAGGAAACACTTATTGATTTCTTCATTACTATTTCTTAAGGAAAAATCACAACAGGAGATAATAAATGCATGTATCATTTGCTATACAGCTTGGGGGTAAACTTAAGCCCTCTACGGGACTAGCATTATATATAAACAACTTCATGGTTAACATTATGAACAACTTAATCACACAAGTACTGAGGTAAAATTACAAACAACTTCTTAAACAGGGAATGGGGTTACACTACGAACAGCTTTATGAACAAGTGCTTGGATAAAATAAAGAACAATTTCATGAGCAGGTATTGTGGTAACAAAATGAACAATTTCATGAACTACTTGGTAAAGTTATACAAAACTTCATGAACAGGTACTTGGGTAACAGTATGAACAATTTCATGAACAAGTACTCTACTAGGGAAAATCAAGAACAACTTAATGAACAGATACTGGGGTACTGTGGTAACATTATGAAAAACATGATGTTTGTTGACTTACTGGCTTGTCTGAGCGCATGGTGAACAGGTTAGCCATGAGGGTGGAGAAGCCGGGAGCCAGACAGCTCTGAGCGATGAAGCCCAGCTTGAGCTCGGCTACACAAACAGCATCATCCCCTCGCTTCCAGTCCCAGCTTGGAATGTTCAAGAGGTACGCCTACAATGACATAGTGTTATACTGTAATAGTGTGACATAGTTTTATATCAGTAATACAATGGTTATAGTGTGACTTAGTGTTATACTGAAATACATTGGTCATGTCTTGACATAGTTTTATATCAGTAATACATTGGTTATAGTGTAACACAGTGTTATACTGAAATACATAGGTCATAGTGCAATATCTGTAATACATTGGTCATAGTGTGAAATAGTGTTATACTGAAATACATTTGTTATAGTGTGAGTACATGTAAGTGACATAGTTACTGTTAATACATGAGTCATAAAGTGACACAGTGCTATATCTGTAATTGCTTATAGTGTGACATAGTGCGTTCTATTGTAATACACTGGTCATAGTGTTCTACTGTAATACATTGGTCATAGTGTGAGCCACAGTGTCATGTAATTACAAATATAAAAGAGAACATGTAATTGAACTACGTAGGTAGTTAGATGGGACATTATTTCTATGTTCATGAATCGTCAATACTCAGGAAATATGTGCATTATTCCGTGAACAATGTATTTCACATATCGAATATTTATGACTGGAGCTTTATTTCAATCCCTTGAATTCTGTAATTTTCATTTTCAATATGTGGATACAATAGGAAGGCTAACAAAGAGATTCCTATTGTGTAGTCTACTAATTTAACCAGACCAGACCAGTTGGCATGCCATTTTTCAAGGATACAGGAACATTGGAAGTGACACTCTATGTAAAAATTATGAATATGATGTTACCTCTGGATGATACTTTCATCAAATATACAGGGATTCAGAGAGATTTATTGACAAATTAGAGAAGAATTATATCCATTATTTGACAATAACATACTTGTACATCCACTGTTATAAGAGAAGAAATATATCAATAACTTGACAATATGATATCATAGTAGAAGTTTCACTGTTATTGAAAAAAATATCTGTTGGGGTTCATTTTTTCCTATTTTTGATTGCTTGTCTGTGTTTAAACAATTAATTCTGTCAATTGTGTCCAAAACCAGGAATCAATGCAAAATAAGTATAATTTAGCATATTTTCAGTGGGAAAAGGATTCCAAATTGATTTTTACATCTTGAAATCTGAATGTCAGTATCTGCATCCATTTGAATCACAACAACTGCTCTGTGTAGGTCTACAAGAATCAATAACATTGTTTGCATGATTATTATCACATCAGGAAGGGTGGTAGGGCCTATCTAATAACGATGGTCTTACTTTGTGGAGGAAAATTTTACTGCATGATCTTAAAATCAATGATATATCAGATATGAAAGATCGAATACATGTACTTTTATTTGTAAAAAAAAACATATCATACTTTTACACATTGAATTTAGCTGGGTTCGGTTGTTATTATAGTCTGGTTAATATAATAATTTTTTTCTGACAAAATAACTATTATATTAAGCGGGGTCCACTGTACTTTTATTGGTTAAAAAAATTGATATGTAAACAATAAATGATGCAAAACATTTAGGCTTAAATAACCAGGTATAAACCTAGTATTGACAAAATTATATGGTTTACCAGAATTTAAATTTGATGTTTATGCCAAATGTGTTATAGATGAGAAATATAATATTGTCTATAAATCCTGCATTGGATTTCAACTCAAGGCTCAAGTCAAATAAATATGGGGCATAACAAGATAAATGGGGTTGGTGTTTAAATCAAAGAAAGCAAAGAGTTAATAAATATATAGTTCCAAACCCTCACATTCTTATTACAACAAAATGGCTGCTTAAGTGAGGTCAGCTGAGTGTCTGCCACGATAATTTCCCACGAGAGAGAGACTTGCGACATACACTAGCTCTGTTCCCATTTATTTCATGGCTCAGGGTGTAAGATCTCGCATTAACCTGAATGACTCGAGGCTCGGTCTTAGATTGTAAACTAAGTGGTATCCACTACGCAGCCTAGGAAAGCACTCATTCAACCATACCTTAGTCATTTGTTGAATTGATTTCCCAAGAGCTCAGTAATGATTGATAGAATGATTTTTCTTTTTAACAGCTAAATGATTTCTCCAGAGACATAAAAAAGAAAATCATCTGGCTTATGAGATTCCTAATATGATAAAATGCATAATTTTTTTTAACTTTCTTGAGATTTTATGGGATTAATTATTGCAATTCCGATCCCCTGCCTGAGTAATGTGCCATACAAACTCTGTTCCTGTGAGATCTGAGACTAGAATCACCTTATTATGGTACTGCATCAGTTGTACGATAACTTTAATCTCAGCGTGGAAGTTTTTAATGGAGATGACTCGCATGATATTGGCTGCGTCTTCCTGATCTGGGTCCTCGCAGTACTTATTGGCCAACACCAGACAAGCATCAGCTGTCTCTATCTACAAAACACACAGAAGACTTTATAGCAGTATTAGTATAGTTTTATGACAAACCATCCCAATTAAACCATGAAAAATTTCTCTCATCCTTTATTCATCAGTTCTTTTCTCCAAATTCAATATTTCAATCAATGTTCAGGCTATAACTGGCTTTTACTAGTATTTTGAATTCCAATTTCTATGTTTAGCTTAATACTGTATTTTATGACTATACATGTATAAATATCTAAACAAACAGGAAAGCAGAATGCCTTGACCAAAGCAATATGTTCATTTTCATGTAATATAAATATTGTCAATGGATGTACTATTTTGTTGTCAGACAAACACTTTGTCTAACTGTCTATGAATCATTCTATTGTTGTAGCTAACAGGGCATTCATGTATCTGGACCATATTGATTTCAATCAGAAATCTATTATTTCTCTATAGACATGCTGATTTTGTATTGTCACAATGACATATGCTACCTAACATAGTGCTGATAAAAGTCAATAAAAAGCAACTTATTTCATATCAACCTACTGAATCATTGTCCTAAATGTTTTATTATTCACTTCACAACGAAAGAGATTGAAGCTAGAGACAATTGATTTTTCCTTTAGTTTTAAAAAAACACAGATATTGATACAAATTCAATTGAAGATGAGGGAATAATTTATTGTACATCTACCGCACACAGACGTTAAATTTGCACGAGGATGTTCAGTTTAAAACTTCAAACGATACTGATAACTCTGACTCTTTTTAAAAGTTGTTGGTGAGTACAAAGAAAAGTAAGTACAATTTGAGTAAGTGAGGATGTTCCGTTTTAAACTTAACATCACTAAATATCTTTGACTCTTTTTGCGAGTTGAACTGCAGTTTGAGTAAGCTTTCTCCCCTGTACCTTCACTCGAGCCAAATCATTGGCATCCATGACGGTCCCATGGAAAAACTCCACCTGTGTAAAATGTCTCTTCAGCAAACCTTCTAACTCGAGGTCTGGTAGAATTCTACAAAGAGTTGAACCTAAATCAATACATATATCAGTTTGTCGTTAAATCATCAGATACATATTCACTATCACAACAAACCATCTCTAGCTGTGGGTCTACAGCTTTGATGATCAGAATTCTAGTGGTTTGTAAGGGCATGGCTAGGATCTCCAAAGCTTTTATTGGATTCAAAAAGATTAGAAAATGAAAGGATTAGTTTCCTTATTCAGTAAAAACAAGTTCAATAAACCTGTATTAGAAGAAGGAAATGGCCATTAACATGGTAACGAAACTTTAGAAACCAATGATGAAAAAACGAAACAACATTTTTGAGTGTTATTTCAATCAAAACACGTGAAAAGGAAAAAAAGTTAATCATAATCAAACAAGACTCTGGAAGCCTTTGGAATGTTATCCCAGTCTTCTCTAAGGGAATAAGTGCTACCACATTGATTTCTCGAACAAAACAATACATGAAATTCTTTGAACCAAAGGCAATTTCTTTTTAGCTATTGATTTAACTGGATAGCTAGCATGTGGATTCTCTCACTGTTCATTAATTCAATTTAATTTAAACAACATTCTATTATAAAAGACAGATAAAAGAATGGCATAGTCTATATAATTTTATAAGATACAATGGGATAAGATGTATACTGTACATTGTGGAATAAATACCAGTTGAACCAATCGTGGATGGCAAGTATACAGTCACTAACAACTAAAACAAATTGTGACCATTCACCATCTAGTTTACTTGTGGATGGCAACACTCTCTCTGTGTCCAGATTAATTCTATAACATATTCAAAAGAATTGTAACCACTCCTGAGCTTACTTGTGGATGAAGACAATTTCCACATCCACATCTTCTCGGTCTTTGTGGAGGAAATCCTTCAGGAAATTGGACACTGAGTCAAACGTGATGTGGCCACAAACAACAATATGTCTGAAAGAATAAAAACAAGATCCATAAGATCACACTAGTTATCATCTATGCTGAACTTTTAACATCAATTTATTTCTGTATGTTTCTTATGCTATAATTGTTATAAATTTATACATGCATTTTGATGGCTGTAAGTTTAATATATTATGTATGCATTAAGGACAGGACAATCCAAGTTTTTAGAACTTGTGTCTCATTTTTTTGACATTGGATTTATTGTGTACATTCATGATATAAATAAATATATAATTATTATTTATATAAATAAATCATTTTACACATTGTTTTGGAACAGTTCAACATCTTGATTGAAAGAAAATATGGCAATAAAACTGATTGGAGGACCTACTTTTTACCCCTCTCTTTCTTGTAGCAACCTCCATACTTTTGTCTACGACCCAGAATGTCTGAAATTTCAGGGATCCATGATGCAAACATACCCTGTGAAAAGAGAGCCATTATTTTTTTAGTGCAATGTAATTCAAAACAAAGAAAATTAAGAAATGAATTTTTTTTTGTTCTTCATTAAATCATTGAAAGCTATAGTTGAGATGATCATAACAAAAAATCATAAACTTTTATCATTTCCCAAAAAAATTACCCAGTAACTAGACAAAATTGAAATCATAAATATTTTAAATTTATAAAGTAGGGCATATTTTAGAAAATAAGTCTTGTTTCTCTGTAAAAATAACAATAGAAATACAAATTAAAACAGAAATACTTAAGTACTATTTTTTTTAATGAAAAAAATATATATGATTGTTGTCATGTAATTTCCATTTAAAGTGGGTCAACATCGACAGGTGTGGGACATCTGCCACCTAGACAGATGGAAGCACACCCACTGCAAGTTGATGCCAAAGTTAGATTATTGGCCATTGGTAATAGGTAAATAAACAATCGAGAATAATAATTAAATGCCTATTCTATAGATTGTAAAGTTTGAAATAATTAAGGCGGCATGCAAAAAATGTGTATATTGAATCTGCAGGAAGCCCTCATTTTTTAGGCATTTAACTTTCAGGTAACTTTGGTTCTGAACTTCTGTATTTGGCCCAAAGAACAAGCAATAGAGGCCACCTCTGTATTCAGCATTCCATACAACTGTCATTGTAATTACCAACTTTTAATAGTGATTGATGTTAAAAAGAATTGTTTAAATCAATACTAAGCATTGCATAATACTTATTTAAAAAAAACGTTTACATTTAATTGAGTTTGAAATGTATTGCTACAGAAGCAGAAAGGATGAAAATTCAATCAAAATTGAATTTTGTGTCAGTGAATTCAGTATCGATTAGGACAAACTGGCATTTAACACATTTAGAAAATTCACTGCCTGTTTTAAATATTTAATTTTTTGACAGTTCTGCTACATAAATGCCTTTGGGAGAAAATATGAGAAACTACAGGTTTTTTGTTGGCAATTATGAGCACTTGTATGTAAAAACTACTTATCATTTCATGAGCGAGAACAATAGAATAAACTCAGAACAATGAGTATATGGTTTGTATAGAAACCATGCCTTCACAAACGTTTTATCTGAAACTAGGCCAATTGCCCTCCAATGAGAAGATAGATACGAGTTTGGAATCAAAAGGTGAAAAAAGCACATATGCATAATTCAGTGGTTCATATTAAAACAAGTGCAAATTTTTGCACATTCAAACCACTTAGATACACCGTCTTTAGCAATACAGCACAAGATAATGAGTTCAGTAAAAGCATTGTCTGAGGCCTGGGGAATGTAAACAAACAGATGATTCTTCATAGCATCCAGAAACAAAAAAATTATTTCTGATAATTGCATTATTTGCCAAACACTGCCAGAAAATGATAATAAAATGTGTTGCATATCTTTAATCAATATTATCAGGAAAACAAATGAATCAACTTGGGAGTTTGAGGTTTCTAAGAATTTCTATGAGATGCCACTAAATGTAGTCCCCAGAAACCAATGTTGTCCATCAGTTCAGACAGATACCCTGCAAAAGCTACTAGAAGGCTGTTAATCTATCTGTATTGATCTTTGGACATCCACTCTAACTTCTTCCTGATTCCCCAGTGGTCATAGTTTAATTAAACAAACTTCAATCTTTTTTCTACTCTCTGCAGATATTACCCATGTTTCAGTATACTAATACAGTCAAGTTCCGACACTAGCTGTTACTTTAGTAAGTGGTTGACTACTTCCATCTGACTACCCTAACCACTTATCACCCTTCAGAGCGGCACTAAAGCGGTATTAGAGCGGTATTATTTGTGGTAGCCGAGACTGGGAGGTCTGTTCTTGTATTGATTTGACATTACAATTTGGCAATAATTACAGCACACAGGGCCATTACCCAGCACCATTTCTGGTCTAGTCATAGATCAACGTCTACTTATTGTGGTCACAAAAGGCAGGATTTCCTCTCTTATTTGATCCCCTTATTATCAATCTACCAAACACACAGATTGTTACAGTGGGTGTGTTAACATTATTTGAATTTGATATCATGATAGTTACATCTTCAGCTGTGACAAAGAGATCTGAATTCATCAATCAATGGAACCGGATCGGCCAGCACGCATTTCAAGGTTTTGTTACAACAAAACGAGTTTTTGTTTGTGTAATCAACAGAATTATGATACTGAGTTTGACAGATTGCTATTTTGAATTCATCTATTATACAAGTGCATGTTATTTCAAAATTGATATCCAAAACAATTCACATAACATAGCAACAAGACTGGTCTGCTTTTGTGGCAAACCTCAGCCGAGCACCATCATTGCAAATACCATCAGTAAATTTACGATTCTAACAGCTAATAATTAATATTTTATATTTCAGCTTTCGTAACATATTTTAATTGCATTTGGTTATCATGTGTATATACACAATTTAATACAGTCAAATCTCTTTCTCTCAAATTTGATGGGATCAAGAAATAAATGCTGAAATATCAAAGGATTCAAGATACAAAGGTCAAAATACATTTAAGACATGAAAGTTCAACTGTACATGTAGATGTGTGGAGAGGAGGGAACAGAGTACTTACAATGCTTATCATAATGAAGAGTACAATAAACATTTTGCCCAGGACAGTTTTTGCTCCCACGTCTCCATAACCGACTGTTGACATGGTAACCAACAGGAAGTACATGCATTCCCAGTACGTCAGCAACTGAGGATTCTCAAAGTTCAACCACGGGTCACCAGCATTCTCAATCTACAAAACATTTGAAGGTACAAATATTACCACCCTTCATTTAAAGGTTATTTTTATACACTTGCTAATGACCATGAGACAAGTCAGGATTTAATTTTGAATGTAAATTAACAGGTATATATATAGACATGCATATATAAACGGTACCTGTAACAATAAATAATTCAAGGAACATCATAAAAATCAAATACAAGCACTACTTACATTACATCATCTTCTTTATGGAGTTCACAGAAAGCTTTATAACGAGATTACTGGGTATTCATAGATGTTGTCATAAAAAAACCCAAACCATAGATGTTGTCATAAAAAAAACCCCAAATCTTTCAAAAAAGGTTCTAGATAAAGTCCAGTGTGCTTTCAGTATAATCAAAGTCATTATGAAAACAAATCAAATAAAGTTTTAACTTCCTTGTGTCCCTAAGTTCAAACCAAACAGGTTTTATCAAAGTTATTGATCGTTTATAATAAGAATGATTATATGAGTGGATAGTGAATTGGGATTTCTTGTATTGATTTCCATTACTGATTTTAAATCATTCACAATATCCTTGGGGTAACAACCAATTGTCAAACTTATCGCGGGTGACTTTTCCTAAAATTGTATGCCTGCAACCACAATTGATTTACTGGTTTACTGTTATTTCAGATAAATCTTCTATGATGATATTCTTGATTTAATCTGTTCATACTACATTCTGACTACCAGTAGTACTGGAGTGTCATTCTCAACTAACTAGCTTGACAGTGTCATTTCTAGCTGGCTAGTTTTACAGCGTCCTTCTCAGCTGACTAATTTTACAGGATTGATCTCAGCTGACTTGCTTTACAGTGTTCTCAGCAGTGGACTTACGAGATGTAGGAATCCTGCGGAGGCCAGCCACAGACTGATGAAGAACGCCACCAGCTGCGACAGCTTGATCATTGTGCTGGTCTTCAGAACATTTAAGTAGGTCAGGATGTCAGGGATAGACATCAGACGCAAGGCTCTCAGGAACCTCAGGCCTACAAAAAATACAACAATTACAGCCTCAAGCCTATAAAAGGATTAATCTTATTTCCGAACACATTCTGTACAAACATTTGATTCCAAAGAATTCCTCGGACATTTTACTACAGATATCATCACTTTACTTGCCTCTAATATTCTTTTAATAACACCAACACCAGCCCTGTAAAGTGAAGTGGTGCAGTTTGTTAACATATAAAAATGCAGACTCTCGATCTGGACGTGAATTTAACATACTTCATATTCCGAGGTCGGTTAGCAAGTTTAAGAGAAAGTCTGTGGCAAGTAAAGTGACGATATCAGTAGTAAATTGCCTAAAGAATTAAATGGTACTAGTTTTTTCCACAGAATTTGTGTGGAAATAAGGTTCATCAGTCCAAAACTAGTGCAATTTTTTGTGCACAGTACCGGTAGATTGGAACTTTTTAACACTTATGGAACTGTAGCTCCCAAGTCATCCATACGAATTTTTTCAGACCGGGAGCTACATAACTGCCGCTAATATTAAATATAGACACAGAAACCTCAGGACAACAAAAAAAAAAAAATCCTAAAATTGCAACCTAAGACATACAAAAAAGATCCAATAACTGCAAACTCAGGTCAACAAAAAATCCTAAAAAAAATACACAGAAAGACTCAGAAACCTAAGTTTTAAAAAAAAAGAAGATAGATTTCCATGATTACATAAACCGGTAGAATTCTGTCTATGTGCAGACTTCTCTACAATTTTTATAACATTACCGGTAAATAACAATAAAATTTCCGTATACATGTATGTCCATACACTGTCCTCTGTAAAAACAATCAAATTCCATGCCAAAATAGGCTTTCTGTATCTTTGTTACCAGCAGATTATACATAGGTAGCTTTGAAATGTCTTCGTTCTTGATGTTCTTTATTAAGGAAAGTGTTTATGCCTACTGCCTTATATTATTTGAGTTTTCATCATCATGCAGCTTGCAAGTAATGTCTTGTAACAAACTGTTTGGCAATATTGGAGCAATTTCTTAATTGATGAGGTACAAATTGAACTGACTTCTGCTTAATTAAATACATAACATTAATCAAAAACATGATTATTTGCCAGGTTTATTAATATATGTAATTCCCATTTATCAACCGAGTTTTCTTGTTCCCTTGTTATGTCATATTAAAAATTCACATTATTTCTTGTAACGCCTCTTTCAACAACTTGATTTTTTCCCCAGAACACATCACCTGTCAATAAAAGAATAAATAACAATAAAAACAGCCTGGTTATAATGGGCTGAGGCAGGTGATGGGGCTCCAAAGACTTAACAGGTCAGCCTGCACTGTCTGGGGAACTGTAACAATAAACACCCAGGCCTTAACGACCACAAAACACAGGGCCCTCTAGAGAACAGAGTTCCTACCGAACACACCATCAAGAGACTGGGGGGTTTATCATACTTAACTCCATCATTTCTCATTTACTGTAAGCTCTAAAGAATACAGGAAGATGCTTAAAGTAATGACACACATCTTTTGAGTTTGCAGATGTATATGTGATTGCCAGTTTCATTGTTTTTAAGGTTAAATGGGCACTGGGATACAACTAGAGTACACTGGGTACTTGGTTCCTGTAAAGTGCATATTGGTACAAAGAGATCCTCGTTACCAGGTCATTGTTATAGGACCAATTCAAACACACAAACACTCCAGTATAACTGATCTTTGTAAGTGAGCAAACAGAATCAAAGTATCCTATAGGCCAGAGGACAGAGCAGCAAACAGTTCAGTACACGAGCTCTCTAACCTCATTGTGTAGCATCAATGGGGGAACACTTTGAATTACAAAATGTGGAAATGGGATTTAACTAGAAGATAAATGATAATAAAAAATTGCTGATAAAGTGCTTATGTTTTATGTTCCAAAGTGAGTAAGGATTTACATAAAGTAAACATGAATTACAAGGTAAAACAAGATTTTCACAGGACATGGTTTTTTATTTCACCTCTGAACAAACAAAATTGCAAGCAACACAGTCACGCACTATATTTATACATTTTAAGAGTTTCCTTCTGCAAAATGTCAAGGCTTCTGTTCCTAAATATTTACATTCCATAACAAAAAAATGGATGTGGACATAACTTTCCTTGTTTGTTCCTGAATAAGGTAGTTCAGATCTAAACTGCATTTAGTCTTGTTACCATGGAAACATTAATTGATTTTTGGTAACAAGTTGTTCAAAAGCTTATATGAAAAATCAATACCATCAAATCCTTTTAAAAAAAGGTTCTAAATAAAGTGTGCTCTTAGTATTATCAAAGTCATTTGGTATATGAATCAAACAAGGTTTTAGCTTCCTTGTGTCCGTAAGTTCAAACCAAATGGGTTTTATCAAAGTTATTGATTTTTCATAAGAATGAATATATACCTATGTAAGCAAGGTGGATTGATAATTTTTGTATTGATTTCTGGTATTGTTTTAAATCATTCAGAGCATTCCTGGAATAACAATTGACAAATTTGTTTTGTGTGACTTTTCCTAACAGTGTACATTTGCTACCACAATAAATGAACTAGCAGGTATACTGTATACTGTTATTTCAGATAAATCACTTATATTTGTAATATATCTGATTTAATCTCTGCATTCCCATCAAATCTCTTAAATAAATCCATGAAAATATACAAATGATTTGACTGAAACCTTATTAGCATCCAATCCTAGCTGGTACATGTACTATAACTATGGCCATTTCGAAATGTATGGTTTTTTTTCTGTGTAGGAGACTAGTAAACTAGTCATAAATCAATAGAATTAGAGAATTGTGCATCAAAAAACTTGGTTATCTACAAAGAGAGCAAAATTTAGGAACATCCTTGTGATCAATAATGCAAAGCGTTCACTTAATTTTGCTAAGCAACGGTAAATGGGATTTTGTACACTCAAAAGACATGATTCAAACTAAAACTGTCACTACACTGAAGTCAACACCATTGTTCATTCAACCAAAAAATAATGTTGAATGATTGATGAGAAAAGTGAGAAAGCTTTCCTAAAGTTTTGCAATTCTGTGATAAATTCTGCATCCTAGTTTCATACCATCACTGGACCTGTAGCAAGGGGTTGATATATATACGTAATAACTAAAACCAAGTCACCACATTACTCTCAACCAAACTGGGGCATACTTTTAGAGTTTGATAGATCATATTAATGAAAACATACTGATTTATATTAATTTATAGTTAAAAGAGAATATGACTATATCTAGTAGTATTGGCTTCTGTAATTCAAACATGTTATTTCAATTGCATGAAAAGATTCTGTATCATGATTTTGAAGTATTCTAATCAGAATAGAAAACTTCACAAATATTTCATTGCAAATTCTAATGCATGCCAACTGTCTCTTTATCACATGGACAAGAACTTGGTCAAATTCTAATGCATGCCAACTGCCTCTTTATCACATGTACAAGAACTTGGTCAAAGTTTTTGGCAGCCAAATCCATGTTACCAACAACAAATCATAGGTTAATAGTGCTATTTCCTTCTGCAAAAACCCATCTTTCAGCAGAGTTCCCTGACAATAATTCATGACCATTAAGCATGCCTATGGAACTAAACCCGCCTCACACAATGGATGTGTTCGGATCGGCTTCCATTCTGGGCCAAGTGTTATGCATTTTTGTCACACAAACTCCCCAACTTCCATCTAGGCATACTCTTGAGGAATACATGTTAAAGATTCACAGTATTTTGAATTTTTCATTGCGTCTGCCAGCATGTTCGTTTATGTCATGATGAATTATAAAACACTTGACTAGACATGGTATCTACGAGAACAAATTAAAAATCCCCCACATGGCCAGCTATGGCCGCTTCAAAGTCTGTCGAGGATTCTAAAGTACCCTGTACATAAAACAAGCAGAGCTAATGTTAGAGTGCTTGACACAGAGAGTATGTATCAAAGTACAGGATAAATAATTGGTCCTACTGTTTCTGATTTTCCAATAAAGCAGAGGGTCCAAACACTGATCATGAATAACACACAAGTTTTTTGGCAAAGAAACTCAATGTACTCCAGTGTTTTCAATTTAATTTGAGAACAAACAAATCAAATCTTCTTTTTCTCCCACCTCCTACCCAATTTGTAAGAGGTTTTCTGATAGCATATTGGTAATATGTAATCATTTGACTGTTCTTGCACAATGTCATAAATACATTTATAAACCTATGGTAATAAACTTTCTTATAATCAGTCATAATCAAACACATATGGCACTGTTGTCACAGGTTGGTCCCTTTGCCAATCATTTCATCATTACTCATACCTGTGTATCTAACAAACCCTTTTTTTTTTTATTCACGTACGCTGTAATTTATTTTGAGGATTGAATTTTCCACACACTGAATATTGCTGACATCTGTGAATATAGACAGCTGAAACAGCTGGAGGTGCTGGGGAGTAAAATCAGTCCAGTCAAACCCATCTAGGGATCAATAACCAGCCCCCAACACTGTGTCTATATCTGACAGTGAATAAAGCAAATGCTAGGTCCACAGCCTCTCTATTATCTAGCTTAAAATTTCAAGGGGTTTGAGAGAGAAATAATCGTATAGAATTCAGTTTTGTGGAAAGAAAGGGGGAGGGACAATAATATCGTTTATAGATGACTCAATCAAATAATTAAGACCTTAATTAGACCTCAAACAAATTGAATCAAAGCTTGTCATGGTCAAGGTCGATATGTAAATAATATTGGGGGCAATCAATTCTTATGTCATTTCATTACATGTTCAACCTTCATACCAAATTGCATGTCTACTCCCCATTCAAGACAGAAATAAACAGAACTAAGAAGAGGAATACAGGGCGAAGTTTCGTTTCTGCTTCTGCCTGCATGTGTAGATTAAAAATTAAAGCAGCCAGGTAACTCTAACACCTGAGAACTAAGTCAATATGCTGGTTTATTGCATTTGTAGGCATCCATAAACATTCCACATTTACAGCAGTACTTGAGATTCAGTTGATACGTCAGAAAAATTATACCTTAACTGTTCACTGTTGAGTTACATTGCAAACTGAAACTGAAATATCCAATACTCCACATACACAGTCAATACAACTGATAGGAAATACCCAGAATATCTTGATTTTCTTCATTTTAATATACAAAATAGGATTATAGGAAAATATGTCGATAATTGGCAGCCACTCAGTTCAAATCAAACAGCAGTGACATGAGCCAAGAATATTTACACAGAAAGAAACAAATGAAAAAAATAAATAGTATTCCAGCTTTCAAGATCATTGCCCTTTTGGCAAGAGCAATTTCACAGGTTATTTAAAGTGAGATAAATTATTTTGTATCCTAGAGATTATGGCTTGATTTGAAGGTGTTTACAGGCCTGAATTGATTGGTTGTAGAGACTGAAGGAATGTTTGAATTGGTTGGCCAGATATTAAAGGGAGATTTGAGTTGATTGGCCAGATACTGAGGGCAGATGTATGATTGGTAATTGAGCCACTTACCCAGCCAGTTCCTGTCCAGATAGATGGCCACAAAGGATGGTGGGATAGTGAAATAATCCACAAAGGAGAAGATTTCCAACCAAAACAGCAGCTTGTCATTAGCTGCCACAAACTGCAAATGAAAATTGGCATATAAAAATTTCTTTACCACTGTCTTAACTTTAGCAAATGATACTTTTTATAACATCAACAAAATAATAGAGTTAAGACATATGTGTTGAAATAAATACAAGTTGTTTGGTAAAAGACTAGATAGAAAAAGATTGAATTTCTTCTGACAATGTAATTCAAAATGGTGCATTAGTTGTTCAAGCAGATGAAGGAATTACAGATTTTATGAATTAGGTTAAAAGCATGTGATGTAAATGCTTTGATCATCGACCATCAATACTGACCCTGATGAAGAAGTAGATGAGGAAGAAGACATTGAAGGCCAGGTCCACCTGCTGCCGCGGACTTTCTGCCCAGGGGGTGCAGGACTCCACCGTCTCCCTGGAAAGAAAATGTAACTATAACAGTGATTTGTTTGATGTCAATTTCACCCTTAATATTATTTTGACCAAAATATAGGTCTTATTTTTAATTAGTTTCCATTATTAACCAAATCTCAATGTTTAATTTTCAGAAAACAAAGAAATTATGGACACCCTCTGGCCTCATAAACACTCAATGATTCATGATCCCATGTGCATGTTAATTTTTTTCGTTCCTGGCTTCAAAATCATACCAATTGATGGAAAAAGTGGTGATTTTATGACATACAGACCTAAATAAAAAAACTGGGCCAGGTTATAACACAGAGGAGCCCTAACATCAGACCTAAGAGGTCTCTTGGGAAATAGCTACACAGTTACAAACTGATTGACAAACTGACGGGTGCGTTAGAGTTGATCTCTTCTGAAACAGTTAATGCATTGACATGATTGAGGTTGTTATACTGTAGTTGGTGACACGGACACTGCTTCATAACAATCAGGTCATCAAATTATTGTAGTAGGATTGTCTATATGGGTGCAAAGAGAAATGTCATACTGGTATTCAACAGCTACAAGTAGCTAGACAGGGATGAATAATGCACTTCGTTTTAATTAGATATATATTGCCTCGCAATGACAACATGTCCAGCATATACCAGTAATAGAGTACCAAAACTACTTTAGTTCTAAACTAAGGTATTGGTTTTCATATATTTGTATATCGCATTACTTGGATATTATGGCATTAGTTGGACGTGAAGGTCATTGGAATATTCCAGGCGGGAAACATTTCTGCAATCTAAAAATGCAGTAAATATCATCAATACATAATTAATCCTGGCAGTCCTTGAATATACAATAACTTGTTCTAAAATAATTCACCAATGAAATGGAATTTTTCTGCCTCTGCAATTCATATTCCAATGAAAATTTGTCTGTGTAACAACTAATGCAGGAACTTCTTCGTAGAAGAACTATATAGATTTTTGTTTAAACTTCCCTATATGTCAGACAAGCGTGATTAATTGTAAGCTGATAAACAAGCTCTGACAATTGTTTTAGTAAAAAATGGGAACTTACCGTCAAACAACACAGAGAGTTTTTTATCAAAGTTTAAATGTAAGACCACTTGAGATTTAATCTAAACATTCAGTGTTTCCAGTCAAACCAAAAGTACCATACCTACAATTTATTTAGTATTGCAGATAATGATAAGAAGTCTAAATTATTGGATTACAGATCACTTTTAACATTTCTTTATAACAGAACCAGTCAGAATTCATTCATCACATACGGTAATTTTGTAGATTTTGGTGTGGAATTCAAAAATATAAGACCATTAAAGGATACTTTTAAACTTTACTTTCATCAGCTGTCATCAGACCAGAAGTACCTACCAGGGTACATACATTGAAATGAAGAATGATTGAAAATTTGAATGTTTGCTGAATGATGTAACTTCTGGTCAATTAACATAGATTATCTATTATGTTATGTGTCAGTGTCTTTGTGACACTAATAAAATTGTTTCAATTCATATTACATTAATATGAATGTTAAACTTAACATTAAAAAATCAGATAGAAAATTAATATATTTAACAATATGGTATTTTTCTTTTAGCCACATAATTTAGTGGCAATTCTATGGCTGCATGGGTTTTTCAAAATTCATTAATCTATGTGTGCATATACACTGTCACTTAGTGTGACAGAATTACCATGTGACATACTTACTCTGAAGCATCGATGAAGTAAATGATGAGTGATGCTATGCTGAGCAGAAACACCAACCCCACCTGTAATAAATATAAAACGTTGATCAAATATTGCTCCAACAAGTTTGAAGAATACCTAGATATTATATATATACTAATTTTAATATGGAATGCAAGACATTTATTCATCATATTCCAGATGCACTGGTGCAGATCCTTTTAACATAATTAGCATGATTAGTCATATGTACAGGTATTTGGGTCTATCATGAATATGTACAACACCTATAATCTTGTTATAAAAGTTTTTCACATATATATATACAATGTACATGTCTATGATGTATATGAATATAAACCGACAGTCCATGAGCCTGGTAATGCCTAAATACAAGCAGGTCAAGCACAATCACTAGATTTAGCTACGTAGCTTGAATTACCAACATAGCTTTATTTACCTACCTGAAGTAGGTTTATTTATAGTCTGTCCCAAGATATTTATGCTGCACATTTGGACGATTTTTAATAAAAATACATATACCTGTGAAAGAAGTGCAATTGAAATCGATGAAAGGGAAAATTTCCAAGATAACTTCATTCACACATTATCATTTTTCCCTCGTAAAAATTCACAGAAACGAAAACAGATTTCCTACGGAGATTTATAATGGGGAATGTTGACATCTTTTCTCCATTCGGAAGTACTCCGGACACCTCGCGCAATTTTTCAACGTTATCATCCGGGCGTCTTCATCTCCTTAGCAATGGAAAAACACCGTAGACTTTTTATTTTTAGCCGTGTATTGATACCCGACAAGCTAGAGGGGGCGTTTCAAAGGAAAAATCTTGGGATTTTTTCATACTATTGAATGAACATCGTCTGAACCATGAGGTATTTATAAATATTGAATAATTTAAGAAAATATGCGGGAAAAATATCTTGGGACAGACTATAGCTACTCAATCAAACTTTTTTCCTAAACGAGCATTTGTACAAAAAGTCGCAATTAGGTGCAGCAATAATTTTCAACTTTGAAATGATCTGAAAACAATCAATGAAAAAATAACTCTTTTAAAATGTTGTTTCTTAAGTGCAATTGCAATCAAATTTCTTAAAGTTTTGAGGCTAGGAAGGTTAAGAAGAACAGTTCTGGTTAACATGATAATTGATTGGTAATAATTCAGCACAATGTGAAGTAATCACACTTATCCATGCCTGATTGCACACAAGGTGGTATACAGTTACTCAATGGAAATGCATGTTTTGCTTAAAACTGCTCAAAAGCAGCGATGTTTTAACTATTTCTGTTCTGGGGTGTTTTTTTTTTAAACTACATAGTATAAACATGGGTTGTCATTTCCTTGCGACTTTTTGTCTGTTTTACATAAATTCAAAACTGCATAAAAGAACCTAAATAAACCTATTTCAGGTATGTAAATGAAGCTATGTAGGTAATTCAAGCTAGTGATTGTACTGAACCTGGAAAGTTACATGTGATGATATTCCTGCTGATGCAATATAACGTAACGACTAACGGTAAGTGGTGAAAAAATCACGCTTGATTTGCTTTTAAAATAAATCTGACGTCTAGATCATTTGCCTTTGTATTTAAGCTCACACTTCATGTAAATTCGAAGACGTACTAATGCACGTCTTTTGAAGAAATAATCAAATCCATGAATGAATATCAATGTAAAGTGTCAAAATTGCCGCCAAATAAAACCGGAAAACAAATGAGCAATGCAAAATACTAAATTCGTGCGTACAGCTGAAACAAATCCGGATTTAAAATTAAAATGGATAAAACTAAAACGATTTTAAACACATGCTGATGGGTATACATTTTCTTTAGATAAAATAAATTTTTCGTAAAGTCTTTTTAAATCTTTCCATCTTTTATTCCTTGGGAGGGTCGTCAAAACAAAAATGATGTTGGTTAATTATAAAATTAATTCAGAAAAATAATTTTCGTGAAATATTTGAAATATAATCAACATTCAAAATAATTGACTTCATACAGAGCAACACCTTTTATTTCCACAACTCTGCATAATAAGTCAACAATATCAGAGCTTTTACCTGTTCATATATCCTAACATAATATATAATATATTACTTGTACATTTATCGTTTTACAGTGTTAATTTATGATCAACAAATACAAACATTTCTGGATAATGCTTTCTACATCACTTAGAATTTTCTATTACACGTATTACCCATGAAAAACCTTATACAAATAACGCATGCGGTCCGGTAAATGTGCTAGAATGATAGTGATAAATGTTTGTGACAATTTGTGACAATTCTTTGTAAATATAACCAGGGTGTTTTGTAATCGATGTAAATAGTAGATATGATTGGAAATCATCTCGATAATTGTTTGTTGATGGCCAGATCAATGCTCAGAGAATTGATCCCTGACAAACACAATGCCAGCCCTTTATCCGCCGCCGCTTTATGGACAAGAAGCGATCTGCGGTGTCATATTATACCGCCGGGTTAAAAACAGAGCAATCAGAAGCAAATGTTTGGGTAATTAACGCCATTGATAAAAGAGAAAAAAAAATGGCAAACCCGCCGTATCTCCGGGTGAAACAGAACGAAAAAAACATCCGTTGTTGCACTTATAATATTGCATAAACCCCGGGAAGATGCACATTAATTAAGGTACACAATATTGGCGCATACATTCACTGCAAGGAATGAACAGCGGATTGCTTAATTGGCTGTGTGCATGATTGCTCCAGTAAAGTGATTTGCATTCCTCGTGTAAAGTATTGCTACCTTGTGTAAGTTATTTAGTTCCTACCGGAGCTGTTGGTAATTTAACCCGATTCTGACCTATAATACACTTTCTTTATGTATACACTTACCAGTATTCTACCAGTGGTGGTCTGACCCGATATCAACTCCCCCGCCCAGTCTTTGGCCTCTGTGATGTACCCTATCTCAGAGTCAGGGGTCTTCTGTAACGTCGTATTCGTATTCGTCGCCGTCGAGTTGATGTTACTGGTGGAACCTTTCCGTTTGGGGGGTGGGGGATTGACCGTGCCGGGGTGGTTGGCTACTTTGGGCGATGCCCCGTGGGGTGGGCTTGAAACCATGCAACATAGCCAGATGATGAGGCGATAGATTAAGATGAAGGCAATGCCGGCGAAGAAGACGATGAGACTAGAGGCGAGGAAATAGTACCAGTACCTCTTCTGGAGGCACGGGTCTTGGCTGGTACCGTTGATCATTCTGAGTTAGAGACGTGGTCTACCGTGTGATCACATACCTGGTACCCACCTCACAAAATCTCACTCAATACTGGAATCTATGTATCAAGTTAAACACTAACACGAATTCACAATCCAATAGTTCCTAACCACAACGAGAAATCGAAGGTTAAGTTCCGCACACGATGTATGATATAATCAAATGATTATTATATATATATTAACGTTATAATTTCATTATCCCTCAGCCCATAATGAGCCGGAATAATTACGTACAGTTTAGACCCTGCGTTATAAGCTTCTGATCCATTCACACTAAATCCCCGTATGTCACCTAGGAGAATCCACTCGCACTCTCAGCCTCCCAATGGCAAGTACCACATGACTAAACAAATCACCAGCCCTCTGTTTCACCTGGCTAGCGGAGGCTGACAGCACGGTTAGATGTTTTGTTATACGAGATGCTGTAGTTGCTACGGAATTTTACGTACATACACACCACAAGCCGAGCTAGCTGGTTATGTCGCCGACTCTGAGCGCGGTCGTTTTTTCTCCTTCATGGCTCCCTGCCTTCCGTCGATCGATTGCCGCTAACTGTTTGGACGTATAAACAGCGATTTCAAGCTTCCTTAGTTAATTCTATAATATCCACTCTCTGAAAGCACATAAAAATCTCTGTGAATAAGAAATACATCCAATTACTCGTCCACTGTTCTGTAATAGGGTCTGATTATCTTTCGGGGGGAATCCTGACCGTTATTTGCCGCACGCAACAATGTGAGAGTGTAGTAACAAATAGGTGCCTTCTTACTTACAATAGGTACACATGTTGTTTGTTTGTCATCTGAATATACCTGTTCAGTGTTACTTGCCGAATTTCTTTGAGCAATTCACTATCGCTTCATTGGCGACTCTATTCCAGAGGATTTTAAACTGAGTTTACGAGAGTAAATATTAAGGCTATTTTACTGCAGAGCGATTCTTAAATTGATCTGACGGTTGTTCGAAAATTTTTGTCTTAATTGTTTCATATAAAACAATTAATAAGAGGTATAAACTGTCTACGTCATTCTGTGAATAATGAGCTTATAAACTCTTGATAAACCAACATACAAATGTACTGTTATATAAACGAAGCATAGACATTTAATTATAGAGACCTCTCAGAACCAAAGTTATTATAATACAAGCTTTGATTACTCTTTTAAAAGAATTTAACGTTTTAAAATACAGAACATATTGATTTCTTTATTCGAATTAACTTTGTTGTAACGGGTCTATCATAGGGATAATAGTTCGGCCAAGGAGTCCAGACCACACCTTACCCTCTAGATATTTTCTCTATAGGCCACAATAGTTTCAATATAGATAATAAAGACATAGAAAGACCGTGTTTATGCTCTGGACACTAGACCCGGATCCGGACCAAGTGTATCAATGATTCTTTCGAGACATGATATACACCGATTAAGGATTAGGTAGATGTCGACCACGTAATGTTCTAGTATATTGCTTGCATGTGTACATTGCAATAACCCTTGTCCGCTTACATGCATGTTATCCGGATTAAGCCCCGGCTTTATAAATCGCTGTTACCAGACAGATCGCACGTTTGGCAGGTCAACAAGGGATATCGCATTGCCGAATGGCCGGTTTTAGACTCTGCATATTGGTATCGAGTTCGAAACTTCTTTGCGACAAAGGGAAGTCGTCATAAAACAAGTAGCAACTTGTCTTCCGCAGAAAAGTTAGTTGACGTTATATGCGCAGATCTAGGGGAGGGGGGGGTCGGGGGTCCGGGCCCCCCCCCCCCCGAAAAGCCAAATTTACATACCAGTAAAAGTAATTACCCAAAATATCCCCCGGTCCCCCCCCCCCCCCCCCCCCCCCGTCCGGAAAATTTTTTTTGATCCACGCATGCATCATGCATTTACAGGTAAGTCTGCTACATGGTATACGGGAACAACTGATTGGAGTTGATTTTGGTATAAGGTTACGGCAATTCGCTGCCTTGAGTGGCCACTACCCCATCATTTTGGTTGTTTCCACTTATGATTACATGTATCTCAAAACCCCAAAGCATATTTTCCCGTCTAGAATTTAACAAAAGTATTAATATCATTATCATGTGCATCAATCTTGTCAAAACTACATTTTTCACTTGGATACAACTAGGGGACCAGTTGTTCGGACTACTCTCTCTATACCCAGCATCAACAGTTTGATTGCAATAAGGTGTTTGAAATCTGTGATAAACATTGGTGCCAAGTGTGTTATTGGTGTTATATAGTTTTTTTGGTGTTTTTTTTTCACATTAACCGAGTTGTAGTAAATACAAAATTTAGAGGATGAAAATAATTTTTCATATACCGCCACTCGGTAAATTGCATTAGGTGGCGGCATAGCGATCCATTACTATAATGGCCACTTACATCGGGGGGGGGGGGGGGGGGATTTTATTGGAAATTTTTAATTTTCTAAAATATGAGGTACAACAAACTTAATGTGTCCTTCAAAATATGATCGCGCTACCGGTTCATTAATTTTATTTATATTATAAATTATAGAAATCAGTGATCAGTAATGAGTCAGGTTAAATAACCTACACGAACTCTTAAACGAATTTATCCAAATTTAAATCGAAAAGACTTAATCTAACCCTCTTAAATATATGGATTAGTGTACTGTATATATGTAGAATATCAAGATTTGATATAAAATATTCTAAACTTTTAACCCACAAACTTTAAAATACACTTTTAGAACATTCGATGACAGTGCAGTAAAACCAATTAGTGTTTACAGGAATATTTTTGCCCAGTGTAATTTTTCTTTGTCTTTTTTGTTTGTGGGTGTTTTTTGTATTTTTTTAGTTTTTTGTTTTTGGGGTTTTTTTGGGTTGTTTTTTTTTGCCCTTCTATACTTGCAAACGGTTTCGCCTCTTCTTGAATACGCCTATATACAGTTAAAAATAGGTACTCTTTCTAATTCTCGCAGTTATTTAAAAATTGTATTGAATTCGCCATGTCTTTAATTCGCTTATTCACATCCATGGCGAAATGAGCGAAAATAAATGGGGGCGAATATTTCCCTGTATGCAAATTCTAGCGCTGATTTTAACTATCAAAAAAAAAAAAACTTCATCAAGTTTTACAAAAATGATTCCTTCTCCGATCAACAGAAAGCAAATATTGATCTTTTTTCATCTAATGATAATTGTCATACTTTACAATATGAGTATATATATTCATTGATTTTCGTTTGTAATCTCGAATTTCATAATTCCATATCCTTTTGCGTTACATTTCTTTTATTTGAATACTGGATGTTTGTTTTCCATTTCTATTTGAAAATAAAGATCATTTGTAATCTGAGGTTAGAAATTTGCTTGAATACAGAAATCCAATTTCCTTTATAATGTAATTCAGAAAACCCCTGATAAACCAATATTTAAAAAATACAGGTTCATTCGATACAATTCAATTAAAAATATAGCAGCGCTTGGCAAGAAAAAAACTATCGACAATGTATGCAGTCGAAAGAAGAACCAAAGTTTGTATGACCTAAAAAGGCTGAGCTAACTTAAGTAAATAAAACATAAGCAAAATAGCGGCAAAATCAATTTGGAAATAAAAGAACTATTTCTCAAAATATTCATCAAAACACGTTTGTATTTACGCCATTGAAACATTTTTTGGG
>WFKH01007768.1:56664582-56675228 GCA_016163765.1 Magallana hongkongensis | reverse complement strand
TAGTGTCACTGGTTTGACACAATATTGTATATCATACATTTAAAAAAATTTTGTTAATCATATGTTCATTTCAAACTGTATTGTAAGTTACATTGCTCATCAATACACTAATATAAAATATGATATTGATCCTATAGTACTATACAATATTGTGTCATATGGTATATCATGAAACAATATAATACTGTAATATATAATGATACAATATGATATTGTAACATACGACATCATATGATATTGTATCATATAATATGATATGGTATAGTATTTGATCACATAATACTATTACTTATTAGGTTTGTTACTGACTGACTACAGAAATATATTGGATTGATCAATCTCATAGATGGCGAGGCAAAACCGAGCCGTCTATTAGATTGATCAACCCAATATATTTTTGTAGTCAGTCAGTAACAAACCTAATAAGTGTTTTGTTTTGCCAAGGACTATCAAGTGACATATTTAATCACAAATAGCGATGATGTATGCAAATTCATGACGAGAAACGTCAGCCAATGACGGCCATATTGCCTAATTCTCACCGAACCTTAAAATAAAAAAATATGAGGCAGTCACGTGCCATGTTTAAATCAATGAAAGTGTGACATTTCAATCCGAGGGAAAACAAAATATCATAACATAATATATGATACAATATAGTATCATATGATACAATATCATATCACATACTACATTACAATGTTGTAACATGATATTTTATTGTATTTCATAATATGATATATCATTTTATAAATTATATTGTAACATATGATATTTAATTGCATGTATTGTATCATATATGATACACATTATAATATTGTATCATATGATACAATATAATTTGATACAACATTATTACTTTTTAGGTTTGTTACTGACTGACTACAGAAATATATTGGGTTGTTCAATCTCATAGATTGTAAGACAAAGCCGAGCCATCTACGAGATTGATCGACCCAATATATTTCTGTAGTCAGTCAGTAACAAACCTAATAAGTGTTTTGTTTTCCCGAGGACTATCAAGTGACATATTTAATCACAAATAGCGATGATGTATGCAAAGCCATGTACAAGATAAATAACATCTCATTCAATTTAACTTACAATGTTTGTTGCGTTTTCTTTCCTCTGCAGAGTTTTTAGCAAATTCCGATGCTGCCATTTTGTTTGCTCCAGACACAACAATTTGATGTCACTATTCAAAGGGCAACTACTCTAATTTTAAAGAATTTCAAAGGGCAGCTACTCCAAATATTAAAAGAACTTACAGCATGCGGTTTCTGTATTAAATAATATGAAAGGTCAAAATGAGAAGGCGAAGCATCAGCCAATTACAGCCATATTCCCTAATATGAATTCTCACTGAACTAACATAGAGATATATGAGGCAATCACATGATATGTTTAAACCAATGAAAGTGTGACATTTTAGTCCGAGGGAAAACAATGTATCATATGATATGATACCTTATCATTTGATACAATAATGTATAATATAATACAATATCATATTATACATTGTTATATTCAGTAGTATATTCTTACTATATACATGATATAACGCTATCTAGATGAATAGTCAATAATTGTAATATTAACTCGTCCGTAAAATATTGACTGGCTAAGAATGATATCTAGAGAATATTCCCCTCATTTCAATTAATCGCTTCTGATTCGTTGATTCTTAGACGGTGACGTAAACAAATCTTCGCAACTCCAAAATAAGGTGATGTCATAATAGGCAATCAGCAAAGGCAAGTAAACAACAAATGGATATAAGGATTTGCGAATTACTAGAAAGTAAAATTAAGTAGAACATCTGTAGCTTTATTCCTACGGGTGGCGGAATATCAACAGTGACCTGGTGATGCCAAATAACTTTGGAACCCATGGGTTGCATCTTTTACTTATCACTAGACGCGATTCCCCTTGAGTATCCAACAATGCTAAAGATCTAGCGATTTGTAGTCTGCCCAATGGAAAAATTTGAGTTAACAAGTCATTATTTCAACCCCTATTTTTTGAATAGAGTAATGTATCTACAGTGATTAACATAAAATGAATTCCCAGCTAATAATGTTGACTATAATACTCGTCATAGTATCTTCTGAATTATAAACCTGTTTTTCTCTTAGTCATTCGGGAAATTTAGCCTGAAATTCAGAATCAAGTGAATTCGTACCCAAACTGACTCGTAATCAAATGGTCCGGTCGTACCAAAAATCGTACCCAAACATTTGATTACGACTTTACTAGTCGACTAGTACCCATGAACAATATACATACTTGCTAACCTCCAACATGTGAAAATCTGGTCTTGACCAGATTTGGAAAGTAAAAAATTTGGTCATAGCGCGTAACGACATTCACGACATATTTACCATGCATTTCAAAGGTATATACAATAGAAATATGTGTTAAAACGTATGTGTAATATTTTATTGCAAAGAAGCATTGCATGTAACTAACAGTTGCTGATTTTGAATTTTGTAAAGTGATCTGACACAAAAAATGCTAGGTTGTGGTTCAGCTAAAAAAAATGCAAAAATATTTTCTGCTACATTAACCTTGCTTTTGAACTCTGTAAACGATGGCATGAAAGTTGTGACTTGGAATGCTTTTGTGTATTAAAAAGCATTTTTTACATGACTTAGCGTTTTTGAATGGTTAGTCAGATCATATTGGGCACAAGATCCAATATTCAAATGTGCGTTACATAGAACGCATAAAGCCTCGTTTTGTACTCGATTACTTTGTTTTATCCATGGGAATTCATTTTCCCAGATATGTTGATAGGTACAAAAATATCGTTTTCTTTTTGTTGGTTTTGATTCCACTGGCCCCGATGAAGACCTTTTCTTATTTGAAGCCATCACACTTAATGATTTAAACCCTTGGTTTGTCAAAACAACTCACAATAATAATTAACACTTATCTGTTATAGCCATCGGCATTGTTTACGTAAATCCAAGCTCAGCTTGGGTTCATAACTGGAAATCAAACGAGCAACGTAATTTACGAACCAAATCCGGAAATCGGGAGATTTTCGGGTTGTTCGACAAAAATCGGGTGAAAAGCATGACCCGGCGGGTCATAAAAAATAATCGGGTGAAGGGTCGAAAAATCGGGTGTGACCCGACGAAATCGGGTCAGTTGGCAAGTATGAATATATTAATATTATAATAAGAAAATAAAATTTAATTCAAATACATGTAATTAGATACTTGTCAGAAATCAAAGTTACTTCATAATGGTATATATAATGTTTTTAAAAATGTGACTGTAAACAATGATATTTTGATTGTAAATATAAAAGATGAGCTGATTAGCTTAAGCTTTTATATAACTACCAGAAGCAATTTATTTAGAAATTATGATATATTTTGATATCTTCAAGGTTGCCAAAGAGTTTCCTTTATGAACAATATTTGATAGACAATTTCTGTAAACATGCAAGACCGATTAATTACATCACAAAATTTATAATTTCTTCTCACTCTTTGAAGGCAGGAATAATATGTTATACATAACATTATAAATTTCCATGGGTACATGTCGAATAGTGAAGTCGTAATCAAATGTTTGGGTACGAATGGACCGCAGAGTTTTGGGTACGACTGGACTATTTCATTACGAGTCTGTTTGGGTACGAGTTAGTTTATTTACAAGTTGATTGTAATTCCGAAATTTTCGTCTCAGACAGCTGATTGTTTTGATTAAATTGGGATTTAACTTAATCTTCTGCTCGCTTCAATTTTTCACTTTGGAATCCTTTAACTCCCCATTTCTAAAAAACGTTTGTTTCTTACCTTCACAAGGGCTAATTTCAACAAAGTATCAAATTGTAAATTTGAAATGTTTACTTTCGCGAACCGTAAATATCAATTGTCAAGTCGTACATAACATTTCTATTTTAAGTGTTGTAATAAACAATATTTTAATAAATATTTAACAGAATTAATTGAAAATGAATAGAGTTTGTCATTTTACCATGCTTAAAAAGTGAACAAAGTTTGATAAACATGCATGCAAGGGTTTCAGGGTTTGACACTAACTTTTTTACTTTGGTGGACCACAGGTCCACTGGTCAAGAATTTTTGGTGGACCTTCACAAATTCTGGTGGACCTTCATTAATGTTGGAATTTTTGTTGAATTAATTTACTCCATGCTATTCACGCTTATTAAATGCAATTAATTTGAACACAAACATGTGTAATCTTCTACTTTACTGAATTTATTTCATTTTTGTACATCATCATCATTTCCACTAGCAAAACATTATTATATTCAAAATATTTTAACTGGGTCACAATTTTTTGTAGGAAGGTTTCACTTCTCCCCAAAGAAAAAAATAAAGAAAGAAGTTTGAGAATTATATCAGGGAGACTTCATTTTATTTATTAAGTTAACAATGATATAAATTTAAAATATTGTTAAATATCTTGGGACAGACTATACTTAAAGTGGCACGGTGACTCAAAATAAATGTTTTACTTTTCGATTATGACAACGGAAATAAGAAGAGCTACTTGAAATTTCATCATACAGAAGGTTTCACGCATCATAAGTTATCACCTATCAATTTACAAGTCATTAAAATTCATCCGGAAATTGCACACTTAAACAAACCGAGTTGTTTTGGACATTGGTTTAGCGTCACGTGATTGCGATTTCTGTCTAAAAATAGTTACAGTGGGATTGACACACTGAAAAAAGAATTTGAATTTGAAGCTGTTCGATGTCTGGAGTAAGAAATATGCATTAATAGAGAATGCATCTTAATAAATATATAGTTCTTGAAGACATCATGTGTCAATGAGAGGCTTCTGGCTCATGATGTATGCCACGCTGCAGTATTTACATTCCCTTGCGCTTGCGTGGCTATGAAGCGGAAGGAAAACTCAATATTTTCGTGTTGGCCCAACGCTTAATTCTATTTTTCTTTTTTTAATTTGATTTATTTACTTTTGAACACCGTAATTTTTCAAAAGTTCATCTTTTCATATGATATATAAAATATGTGGAAATCGTGTAAAAATTCAATATTTGCTAAATCATGGGTTTGTGCGTCACCATGTCCCTTTAAAATACATGTAAATTGGATTATAAGCATGTCCACAACAGCTTATAAAAAATCAAACTATTTTTGAAAAAATAAAAAGCTAATCTAATTTGAAATTTGATTTACTTAATGTATTTATATCTCTAAAAAAGGAAATATTTCATCATTTTGTAAGCTAAGTGACAAATTTACCAGTTTACTTCAGTGTATTGGATATTAGTCCAACCCAATGACCCACTTAGCGCCGTTATGTAGAGGATAGCCAACTGGTTAAATTATAATTGTTTTAGTTTTTATTTTGCATTAAAAAATTCTTTTTATTAATCAACTATCATTTTATTGCCAATGAAGATATTCTGATAATTTACACAATCATGAACTCAGAGGACAGAATAACTTCAACTTCTTTTTATG
Source organism: Magallana hongkongensis (assembly GCA_016163765.1). Taxonomy (NCBI): domain Eukaryota; kingdom Metazoa; phylum Mollusca; class Bivalvia; order Ostreida; family Ostreidae; genus Magallana; species Magallana hongkongensis. The sequence continues at coordinate 56,669,751 of WFKH01007768.1, read as the reverse complement.
AGGATATTCTGGTGAAGTTACCGCGATCACAAAACTTCATTTATTCATTTTTGGTTGTCAATTTCAATGTAAGAATTTGCATTAATAATTCATTAATAATTTGATTTTCATAATAAAAGTTTAAAATTTTAGTAGACCTGGTCCTGAACAATTGGTGGACCTTCCCAATTTTTGGTGGACTCGGGCCGTCAATCTACGGTACCGTTAGTCTCGAACCCTGGGTTTTCTTTGAATCTTGCTTAAAAGGCTGAAATGGACACATATACATACACACGCACTGTGGGTGAGTGAGCAGTGATGCTATATCCCCTTCACAACAAGTTGCGCAAGGGGATAACAACTCACAGACTAAAATAAAGGGAAGTGAAAGTTAACAGTGAATATCCCGCTGCAATATTTCCTTAAGAACAACGATTGTCATAATACATTTATCCTCATAAAAATAATGTGTCAGAACTATGGAAACTGTTTAAGACGTATTTATTTACTTGTCTTTGAAAAACTATCAAAATGGGGTAGATAGACATCATATAATTCATTGTACAAGAAGGGGCACCAGAAAGTTAGAGTTATAGCATTATATCATCCTTTTAATTTTACTGTAGAAGTATTTAATGTTTAGCAAGACATTTCAAATGATCAACGTCAATCATAGAATTATAAGCAAGATACAGAGCTTGGTCTGGGTCATGTTTTTATTCACATTCAACTTAACGAGCCGAATACAGTTAGAGTACGCACTCTTTAGCGCAGCGTTTCATTTGCATTGTGACGTCATCCTTTTGCTTGGTTGACCCCATGGCGTTATGGTTTCAACTGCAGATTTGTCAAAAACCAGTTCGTTTGAGGTGTAAAATTGATAATATATTGTAGAATAAACATAAATGTCTTGAAGTATAAGCTATATTTGAGCTCGGGTCGAAAACGTGACGAGGGTTCAGCAAGTCTAGCCCTCTGTCACGTTTTCAATATAGCTACATACAATAACCATGTATTTTTTATTAATATGTGATGATATATATAGAGGATATCTATATTGTGTGATTTTATATTTGCTAATTTATCCAACGAGTTGAAATGGTGTAAATATTCGTTAAGCTTGCCGAGCGAATATAACCATTTCAACGAGTTGGATAAAGCAAATATAAAATCACACAATTATAGATGTTCTATTTATCTCATACAATTTGATTTATATTATGAAGCTTTTGAGACAGTCCCTTCATGACCCGAATTGATATTTTTTCAAAGTTAAAAAACGATGATGCAACGTTGTGTTATGCAGTTATTGTGACCTTGCGCAATACAATTTAGTACGTCATTTCGAAGATAAATCTAGCTGTTTTAGTGTAAAGTTTCACTGAAATAAACCTTGATATAATTTTTTAGCTCCAAATAATTTTTCTTAGAGTTTAATCTTTTGATTAAATGGAAATACTGATCAGAAGACTTGAATAATCAAGTTTGTTGAGAATTAAATAAATAATGACACTATAATACATCGCATCTTTCTTTTTTAAAAAAGATGCCACATTTATATCATGAAGACTGTATTTTAATAATATTTCGAGATGTATAAAAAAATTTTTAAAACATATTGTTTTGACAAACTTAATGTTATTTATAAAAGTATTTGAAATTATATAAATTAGATCTTCATGAAAATTCATGAATGTTCAATACCTAGAACCATTGAATTACCTGGTATTTCCTGTAATATATTCATGAATAAAATTTATGAACCACCTTTATGAACCATTTATAAACCAGTCATGAATACATCATGAAACTTCATGAACGGTTCATTAAAGTTCTTAAAGTCATGAATTTCATCTCGCAGGGGTAAGCCCACCCCCTCCCTCCCACTTTCAATTTGTTTCAGACGCCACTGTGTAGTTTGTAAAACTGCAAATCACGTTAGCTATCAAGTTCATCCTGACGACGCGATGAAAACAGAACGCTTTGGTTGTGTTATATACAAGAACTTACCGAAATAATGTTTCTCAAGACTTTTATTCCACCACCAAATTAATTGACGAAAACAAAGGTTTCAGACATCATGATCAAATGGCCATACTAGATCTTAAATTTGACGCATAATTTCTTCATTGTTAAATTTATATCCAAAAACTGACATAATTTATCAGTGAATAATCAGTCTTTGCAGATGATACATTATGATTGTTTTATGATGATAAAAATCTTGTAACTAGTGGTTTTAACCAAACTGAAAAAGTGAAATAAAATAATTTTAAAATTTGCGTGTTTCTTGGTAAAGAGATGTAGTAAACATTGATTTCTAACTTGTTTGAAGTATATCAAGTTTAATAAAGACGTGATAGGTTTTCAGTCTTTCATAGAAGCATATATACACACAAGTGCGTCTGTTCCTGGCAGAACGACGGGGGAAATGTATCGAGCACATTCAGTTGAAATTTGGACCCCGTCGATTTTAGAACCTTTGCGGTTTATTTCTATAAGGCATCACTGTTGCACACATTTCAAAGCAATTCATTCTAAGAAGTTACAAATCCGTTACGCAAATATTCCCTTGAGAACTTCCAACAATGCATTTATGATTAGCTGTTAAAACTCCGACAACTACGCTCCGACTTTCGAAGAGTCCGCCATTGTTTATGAGGTCTCATGTCGATTCGCCTCTGTTGCAGAAACACACTGAACTTCAATATGTCATAAACTTAATGTTAAGCAATAATGAAAATATTACTTTATAACATTAATGCAAAATTATAGAAATAAAGTCTGAAAGAATATTTAATTGAGTGTAAATTATTTTTTAAGTTCCAAAACCTTAGGGGGTTCAAAAACGGAGGGGGTTGAAATTTAACCTACACAACTTGTGTAAACTGAACAATATTAAATCGTACGTTTATTCAATCTCTGAATATATAATAATGAAAACTTTAGCACATTAAATTTAGTTTTATGAAAAGGTTTTCTTTAATTATTATTAACATATATATTCATTAAACTTATTCATGAAAAGTTCATGAGGATCCTATGAACTTATTATTGGACATTCATCAAATGATGAAGCTTCATGAATATAACCGTTCATGAATTATTCATGAAAAAGTATGTTCATGAATATTCATCAACTTTTTTTTATGAACAAAAATTCATGACTTTAAAATGTCCAATAATAAGTTCATTGGATCCTCATGAACTTTTCATGAACATTTCATGAATATTATTCATGAATTATTCAAGGGAAAATCATGAATTATTCGTGATCATCTCGCAGGGGCAAAACTTTTAAAAAATCTTGACAAGCAATACAAAGGTCTTTGGTTACGGTTATGTATAACTTTGCCAAAAAAAGTAGGGGGGGATGAAGCGGGCTCAGCCTCCCCCCTCCCGGTTTTGACGCCTATGCTACACATTTATTTGTTTTCCTTCATATTTGTATTTTAAATCTTTGACAAAATCCATTTGATATCAATCTTTGGTAGTAGATATAGTTATGTTGAAAAACTAGCAAATCTTCAAAAATAGGTCACTGAAGCGTTGAAGCGAGGGGCTGTGTCAAAAAGAGTTCGGACCAGAAGTGTTTGATAAAGCATCACCCGTTTGATAAAGCAAAGGTTTATCACACGGGTAGTATTAACCACACATATGAGATAAATATTTTTATTACTTAAATATGTCTAAATTGATAATAATATAAAGATCACCATTTCCGCCATTGTCAAATAAAAAATAGCCATTATCCGACAAATCTATAAAATTGGACATACAAATAAAAACTTTGATAAGACCCCTGGAACAAACCAGGAGGTAAAAGGAATTTTTTTTTTTTTTGATCATTTGATGCAATTTACAAAATTCAGTAAACGTTTCACCATTATGCACTAAAACAAAGAAAGAGCAATTTATTTTTCAAAATGAATATATATAACTACATATTTCTATCAGCGAAATAATCTCTGTTTAGATTGAAAAGGCTGAACATCTTAACAAAACACTTTGTATTTATGAACTATTAGCAGAGATAATACCGAATTACCAATAAAATGAATAGTATTTTATAGTACAGTCGCAGCTGTTTTCAGCGGCCACTTGTGGGACAATGACAAACTGGCCGCTTAAGACAGGTGGCCTCTTATTCCAGGTTTCAAATTAATGGAAAAAAACACCGAGTATACTATTGCACAGATTTATTAATAGCATCTGTAATGGCGGCATACATGGAGATGGTGAATGCACAGCTCAGATTGCTGAATAAACAGTTTATATTAATTTTAAATGGCCGTTTTAATTTCTTTATCAAGGGATTAAGAGCAAAGCATTTTCTTCTAAGGATGCCCAAACAATGATTTTCAATAATTGATTAAATGCGGTAAGCAAACAGAAGTACTGTAGCATTTCTGTACAAAGGCTATGTACTGAACAACGATAGCCAATGTTTAACCTCTTAAAAAGGTGTCAAAATTCCATTTGGATATATAATAGGCACCCGTTTAATTCTCTCAAAGAAATTTTCTTGTAAAAAAGTGCGTATTATATTGGCAAATAGCTGTACATGTTAAGCGTTAAACTGGCCATTAATAACTTTGTAATGAAGTATATAAGTACATGTAGATATATTTATAAACAACACAAAACAGGTGTTATAATCAATTATCTCATAAAATCTCAGCAGACTTTAAATTACACACCCAATTATTTTTCATTAACTCATTATCAGCTGTCGAAGTTTGGCTTCTTTCGATACGGGGTCACATGTCAGAGTCAGAAGTCATGTGACAAAACAGACAAAATGGCCGTTAAAAACAGGCATGTTGAAACCACGGAATGCTGGAGAAAACGTACCCAGGAGAAAACGTACCCAGGAGAAAACGTACCCAATTTCTAGGGTACGTTTTCTCCAGGTGAAAACGTACCCGGGTACGTTTTCTCCTGGAGAAAACGTACCTTATGAAAATCATATATTATAGTTTTCATAAATATTCTTGAATGAAACAAAATAAAATATACAATAAACATTGTTCAATTGTTGCTGTTGTTTTTTAATACATAATCACGTACATAAATTATTAAGATAATAATTTTGTTTAATTAGACAATAATTGGTTACATTCACATACACGAACATCGCCTAAGCAGTTTAATTAGTCGGCAATTAATCCACCTGACAATAAAGAAAAC
>WFKH01007768.1:56651435-56664482 GCA_016163765.1 Magallana hongkongensis | reverse complement strand
GTAGAGGTATAATATTGTTTTTATAAACCATTTTACATTGACTTTTGGTTTGTAAGATATGAACATGCGTCAATAAAATATAGTCACTTGTTGATGAACCTGCGAGATTATTAATCGCTTCTTTTGTGCAGTGTTGAACAAAGCATTTGCGCTCAGGTCCGTTTTGCTAATGAAAAGTTTTAAATGATGCGACTGGACATTTTTCGGTGTTAGTGGCATACATTCTCTTATAATGATTTGTTTCTTCGTTTGCTAGAATGCTGGAGAAAACGTACCCAGGAGAAAACGTACCCAATTTCTAGGGTACGTTTTCTCCTGGGTACGTTATTTCCTGGGTACGTTTTCTCCTGATACCGTTAAAAACAGGCATGTTGAGACCACGGACCTAAAAACACTGACCGCTGGCCACGTTAGACAGGTGGCCATTTAAATCAGTTAAAATATAGTGAAAAACTAAACGGGTGGGATTGAAACTGGTCGCTCATGGCGAGTGGCCGCTGATTAAAGGTGGCCATAACAGCAGGTGCGACTGTATGTTGTTAATGCATTAGATTTTGCTCAGTTTGGGCAGGTAAACAATCAGCTGTCAGATTTACCAAAGTCATGTTTGATTTGATATGTAAAAATTCCAAAATACAGGCAATAGTTCCCCCACGTTAAAAAGCATTAAATTAACAAATTTAAAATGAAACGAAAAATCAAAACAAGCTAAAACCACCGTCACAAGTGAAAATGTCAACGCATTGAAATATTCAACCTCAATTTACTTCACAAAATCAGCTCAAATATATTTTGCTTGTTTCAAAGATTTCCTTCACATGTAAACTGTTGCACAACAAACAAATTCATCTTTGTCAGATTGACCCGTTTATTAAGCGTCCAACATGGCTGCTTCAAACAAGAACCTCATTTTTGAGATAAGAAATACCAAACCCAAAGTTGTAAAATCGACCAAAATTGACCCCTCGCTTTATTCTTTTCGTAAATAACTCAAATTTGGAAAAGAATTAGCCCTTAATTTTTGCAATAAACATTTTCCTTTCCATTAGGATTATTGATGCTAAATTATGTTGAATTTGACTCAGCAAGTAGTTCTTGAGATTTTTTAAAATCCCCCCCCCCCTTTTTTTTTAACAGTTGCTTTGAACATAAATTTCTGCAATTTATATTCACCTTTCCATTAGGATGTTTTGTGCCATAATTTGGTTGGTATTGGCCAAGTGGTTTTAAAGAAGAAGTTAAAAGTTTATTAGTTTACAGACGGGAGGACGGACAGATGGACGACGAACAAAATGTGATCAGAAAAAGCTCACTTGAGATAAAAAAAAAATAAGGAAAATGCATATATACTTTGATTTGATTAATCTGCTGGAATGTCTTGCAATTAATGGATTAGCAATTCTTAATTTGAATGCAATCCCTAAAAAAGTTGTACTATCCATTTTTTATTGAGCCCTCTAATCATGATATAGGCCAATAAAGTTTGAAAAGGCAGAGCTCACATGGCCCCTAAAGTGTTAACTGTTAACCACAACCCTGTTGCACATACATCTGCAATGCATTAGGCAATACCTGTCCTTCAGGGGCAATTAACCATGATCAACCCCAGATAATATATGCATAGTTTTGCATACATGTACATAATTTGTTTCTTGTTTTTATGCAGGGACGTATATACTAACAGGATAGGCAACTCTCTCAAGTCTCGCCGAAATCATGCGGTACGTGATTACATAGGTCATTTTTAACTTCATATATCTATGATGTTACCTGATATATAGATATAAAACCTTTAAAAAACTATTTTGAAATTATTCTAGAATTGTTATTTGTACTTAATAACCCTGATCTGGTCATAATTATGACGGAGTTCTCAAAACCCCGAGACCCGTTTTTGACCCATTTCCGAGTTTAAGTAAAAATTGATGTTTATTTTCTTTATATCTAAATAAATTCACTACTTATGATAAAAAATGTATGAAAAAGCTATCCCTTTTAACAAGAAATAAAAAATCAAATAAAATCAGCATATTTTATTGGGATTAAACAGAGTTTTAAAAACTTATGAAGGCTCGCGTAATAGTTTGGGAAGTAAACATGGCGAATGTAGAAGTTGCCTATCCCGTTAGTATATACGTCCCTGCTTTTTGTCAATGTATTAGACAAAATAAATTTCAATGGAATTAAATAAATTTTATTATCCTTACCATCCTGTCCATCAACTTTTCTTTTTTTGGAAATATTTTCTTCAATATCCATCACAGTATTTGCCATGGAAGTAATTCCCAGATGTGAGGAGAAGACAATATCAATGAATCCATGCCAAACTTCTTCATGACCTAAAAGTGATTGCAATTGTTACAGTTTTATATGTAAATAATTATTTAGTTTTGTATAACAAGAATAATATTCATATGTAAAAATTCATCCCCCCATTGTGGCCCCACCCTACCCCTGGGGACCATGATTTAAATAAACTTGAACTACACTACCTAAGGATGCTTCCATACAAGTTACAGCTTTTCTGGCCAAATAGTTTTTGAGAAGAAGATTTTTAAAGATTTTCTCTATACATTCTTTTGTAAAAATCCATCCCCCCATTGTGGCCCCACCATACCCCGGGGGACCATGATTTGAACAAACTTGAATCTACACTACCTAAGGATGCTTCCATACAAGTTACAGCTTTTCTGGCCTATTAGTTTTTGAAAAGATGATTTTTGAAAAATACCTACAAATTTTCAATAATTCTAAATTATCTCCCCTTTACAGAGGGTGTGGTCCTTCATTTGAACAAACTTGAATCCCCTTCACCCAGTGATGCTTTGTGCCAAGTTTGGTTGAAATCTGCCCAGTGGTTCTGGAGAAGAAGATGTAAATGTGAAAAGTTTACAATGACAACCACAACGCCAACGACAGACAACGGACAAATTTTGATCAGAAAAGCTCACTTGAGCTTTCAGCTCAGGTGAGCTAAAAATGGTTTGGTGTTTTAATATTATAACAATAACTGAATTATTTGATTAACCCCTATCAGATAAAGTGGAACCCTCTGTATTTCCATCTTCCAAATTTCCATCGGCCAAAGTCTTCATTTATTGGGAATGAAGTGGTACGTGCGTTGTTGACAATGTTTACCAAAGATTTCATACCTCGGCGGGAAAATGTAACGATAGCAGTGGAGTCGTAGCTTTAATTTAATGACCATCTTTAGAGAGATTATAGATTATTACCGCTTGACTGCAGTAAAATACAGAGTTAAGTGAGAAAATACAAAGGCATGCACTAAACCCCTCATATATCCTCATATCATCTTCACTAAACAACGGTTTCTGATTTTTCTCTTTCTTTTTATATATTTACACCCCCCCCCCCCCCCCCATTGTGGCCCCACCCTACCACTGGGAATTATGATTTGAACAAACTTGAATCTACACTACCTATGGATACTTCCACACAAGTTAGAGCTTTTCTGGCTGATCAATTTCAGCTCAACAACTCAACTCAAATTTGGAACAAAATTAACCCTTAATTTTTGCAATTTATATTTTCCTTTCTATAAGGATGATTTATGCTAAATAACGTTGAATTTGACTCAGTAGTTCTTGAGAAGAAGATTTTTAAAAATGCATCCACCTTTTTTTGAAGTTTCGATGTTTTTTTCACTTTGAACAAAAAATGGCCTTTCATTTTTGCAATTTATATTCACCTTACCATAGGGATGCTTTGTGCCAAATTTGGTTGAAATTGGCTAAGTGGTTTTTGAGAAGAAGTTCAAAATGTAAAAAGTTTAGATGGAAAGACAGACAGACAGACGGACAATGGACAAAATGTGATCAGAAAAGCTCACTTGAGCTTTCAGCTCAGGTGAGCTAATATTGTGCATGTATTATCACTCTTAGGACAATGCAAGGAATTCTATTCATTAAATTAATTTGTTAATTAATTTTACATATTTATTCTGGAATAAAAAGAAATAATATTTTCTAGTACATGCAAGTGGTTATTTTGGCACTCCAAAATTTATTTATTCATGGCATATATTTATTCATTTTTATTGCACTACAAAATAGAAAACACAACGCAAGTGTAAGCGGACAATATGTAATCAGAAAAGCTCACTTTAGCCTTTGGCTCAGAGGGGCTAATAAAAGTGAAATATAAGCAATATAATAATATAAGGATCTTCTGCTGCAGAAGGAAAACCTTAAATTAAGGTTTAAATAAATATTAAATAAACACCAATTCCAAGAGGCCCTTGGGTCACATTGCTTACCTGAACAACAGTTCCTTGTATTATTTTATACTAGTTTTTTTAAACATCTAACCAATATATTTCTATGTTAAACTTAACTTGGGACCCCATATTAGTCCAGAGATAAAAATTTTAACAATTGAAAATCTACATCATCTTAGGATGCTTGCATTGTAATTTCACAAACTTCACAGTACTATTACATGTACATGTATTTAAACAAATGACCATGTTTTATGATTTGTAAAATCAAAAATAGGTGGAGGACGAGTGCGGGAAATCTACAACGTTCTGTGCCATGTAACCTGCCTGAGTTAAAGCACATAATAACACAACATGATTAGCACGTGCAGATAATCACACACCGATCGAAATGATCACCTATATTTTGACTGTTTTGCCTGGTGTAATGATGCATAGAATACATAGTCTAAATAAAATGTATGTTGATTCTATTTAGCAGGAAGTAGATTAGTTAATATCTAAATCATGTAAATTGCAATTGATGATATTTGCTGTCAGCCACTGTTTTTTTCCTGATAAATAATGAGAGAGAGAGAGAGATACAGAGAGAGAGAATTGATTTTTTTTTGGAAGGGGGAATTAGTCCGGTCCTTTGACACTTTTATCAGTGTGCATTGTCCAGTTTAGTAATTCATATGCATAACTGTATAGAATTGTCTTCATTCAGCAATGATACACAGTTCATAAATGTTTAATGCATGTATACAAATGCCAGTAACTGGTAACGTAAATACACACATGCATGATTTTAAAACAATGTTTCAGGTTTAAGATTAGAAAACAATATCATACATTTATTTAAATTTGATTTGAAAAATGAAAAATATAAGAGAGCAATTAAGTTTGAATTCATATCACTGTGTCAAATAATGTTCCGAATTTAAAACTCTTCCTTTTTATGTTTGAAATTCTTAGAACTGAAAAATCAAAATTTTCAATTTCTGTTTTCTTTACTTGACAGACTGGGAAAAAAGTATTAAGGGGTTTTAAAACAACATATTGCATCATTGTTTGGCATTACAGAGCATTCAGCTCTTAGAACGTGTGTATATTATACAAGTACACATGTGTCTGTCACCTCATTGTTCCCAATCTCGCTACTGTGCACTGCCAATTGTCAAGAAAGTAGCTATTATATAACCACTGACTGAGTGAAAAAAAAATGTCAAAACTCTGAAAACTCTAACTTCAATCAGCCAGTTGTAAAATGTGTTTTAAGTTCTTTGATCAATTGATCTGGTGTAAAATAAAACATTGATGGGTTTAAAGATTAATTTGACTGCTCCAAGTTAATCTAAATAATTATGAGTTATGAAAATTAATTAGGATTGCATGTTAACTTATTGAGAAATCAATTCTGGGTAAACTATTAATTACTTTAAATTCAAAATCAAAAATCAATGCAACCTTTCTCTCTCTCTCACTCTCTGTATCCATATAAACTCCTACATGTGTACTATATTTACATATATAGTGTGTATGTCCTTACCACGGCTGCGGAATGATAAAGAATTGGTAACTTATTAGGAAATTAATGCCCAGGTAAACTATTAGAAAATTTAATTAAAAAACAATGCAAACTCTCTCTCTCTCTCTCTCTCTCCTGTCCAACACACTGTACCAATGTTGGTATAAAATTAACACGACTTTACCATGTCACCATCACCATGCAGCTTCTAATAGTTTTTTTTTTTTTTAGCGAGGTAGATCTAACTACCGTTAACTAGCCTTATGTTGTATCCTGCATCAAATTTTATATAGAAATGATTTGTTTACATGCAATGCGCTGCATATGGCAAAACATATTGAATTTAAACATAGATATGTTTTACGTCTAAATATGGGCATTCTGAGTCATTTGCAAACTTCCAACTCCAATTCCATCCTCTTCCTATTTGTACAACACAATTCTATGTGTAACAGATAAGCCCCATATTACACTTTTTTTTTTTATTATAACAATTTTTCTAATCAAATTAAATATAACAGACCCAGCTAATACCTCAAAATTAATATCAGTCTATATAAACTTTACACTGTAAACAGGTAGTTTAATTATTGGTGAAAAATGACATAAAAGATAAAAGATCAGGTAAAATTTCATTCATTAAGAGTAAGAGCAAGGGGTCAGCACTTATCAGTACTTGTCAGTACTTCTCTAAGTTTTTCAGGACTGTCAGTAAAAAGTGTCAGTACTTCTCTAAGTTTGTCAGTACTTTTCTAAGTTTATCAGTACCGTCAGTAAAAATGTCAGTACTTTTCTAAGTTTATCAGTAATGTCAGTACATTGTCAGTAAATGTCTAAGTTTATCAGTAAAAAATGGGAATGTCAGTGATTTTATGACTTAGAAGTGGTGGTTCTTAAGATTTTTTAAGACATGCACCCTATTTTCACTGTATCGCAATTATCTCCCTTTTACAATAAAATCTGCCCTTTTTTAACAATTTAAAATCCTTTTCCTATAAGGATGCTTTGTACTTAGTTTGGTTAAATTTGGTCTAGTGGTTTTAGATAAGAAGTAAAAAATGTAAAAAGTTTACAGACAGACAGACGACGGACAACAGACTTGAAACTTCGGTTCAGGTGAGCTAAAAACTTAATTATAGTATTGAAAAATATATCACTTGTCAGACACCATCGTCTTGTCCCAAATTGCCATGGTGCATGACTATTACACATCTTAATTCTCATTTAGCATGTTTAGAAGTTCTTTTCAATAAAAAAAAGTACCTTTATAACTGTTTTTCTTACCTATTCCTGTTCCATCAAATACAGGCGTCCCTTTACATCCACACCTACAGCTCCTCTTTCCCCTTGCTTTATTATCAATTTTGTAGGACTCTCCAGGAGCTAACTTTCCTAGCAAGTGCTCCGCAAGTGTTATGCTTATATCCGTCTCTGTAACTGCCATTTCTTCACTCTTCAGTTTCATGTCAAAGACTTTTTTCAGACAGGTTTCATTATACTCTACAAATAATAAAGTTGGCTTTTTTTTGTTAAGTTTATTTATTGACTGAAATGTGCTATGTACTACTCTACATGTAGGCCACACAAATGGTACACCATTTGAACAAACACTGCACAGTTTACACAAAATGCTACACTGTTTGCACAAAATGCTACTGTAACACAGTTTACATGAAACACTGTCTACAAACAAGAGGCCAATAGGCCTTAATAGTCACCTGAGTACCATAGCCCATATATGCATTTAAATAAGTTTCATTCTGAAGTAGAAAAATTATAATATTGTAATGAAGACCACCTCCCTGCCTTTCTTTCAAAAAGGACTTAGTGAAACCTATAATTTTAGCGAAAAACTCAAAGATCATAATAGAGTGCATGACCTGAGATTGAAAAGGTACAAGGCTCTCATTGAAAATAATTTTCCCATATTTGTTAACTTTCAAGATATGTTTTATGGGTGAATGTTTTCATAGATAAACTAAAACAAGGTAGCAGGGTTTGACATTGACCTTAGTCCGTTAGTCACAGACTAATTGATTTTGAGTCGGACTAAAAAAATTTCTGTCTAATCAGTCCAGTAGGACTAATAAAAAAATCTGCTTAAAAAATTGTGTAAATTATCGATGTGCAAAGCCACTGGCAAAGCCAACGCAATTGTCAACAACTTACTTTATTTTTAGTAAATTGATATATGATACATTTTGGTGATTATAGAGTTACCGAGAGAAAACAACAGAGGTATGCAGGATGTTATGGGTGATTTGATTATTTTTTTGGCCCTAAAGGGATGTCTGAGAAAATAGGTAACGAGTGCACATGTTCACAACAAACCTGGTTTCGATAGGAACGCTTAGGTGTTCAAAAAAATAAACTGAAAGGTGAAACGAAATTTCTGTGAGTTGTTTAATTTAAATGAATTGTGTTTAAACCATTTGTTTTAAATTGCTTATTATTAATAACTGATTTTTAAAAGAACTTAAATAACGAAAAGAACATGGTAGCTCAACGCTAACCCTAGCCCTGAATAGTACTATAAAACTAAGCCAGTGATTAACCTGTAAGAAAACAAGAGGCCCATGGGCCACTGAACAAAAGTTCCTTGTAACATTCTAGTTCGTAGCATATCCTATTTCTTTTTTTAAACTTAGAACACCTTTCTGGGGCCCAAGTATTAGTCCGAGGTTTATAGTTGGCTGTGCAAAAAAACGATGGCATTATGTATTAATAGCACGTCATTTCAAAATTGTAATAAGGCCAGCCTCGTCAGGAGTTCACCTTATGCATAAATCAGTTAATCTCTTTGAACTATCTGAGGATGCTTCCACTCCAATTTGAGCTTTCCTGGCCTAATAGTTTTTAAGAAGAAGATTTTTAAAGATTTTCTCGATATATTCCTTTGTAAAAATTCATCCCCATTGTGGCCCCATCCGACCCCCAGGGACCATGATTTGAAACAAACTTGAATCTACACTACCTAAGGATGCTTCCATACAAGTTTCAGCTTTTCTGGCCTTATAGTTTTTGAGAAAAAGATTTTTGAAAAATACCTACAAATTTTCAATATTTCTAAATTATCTCCCCTTTAAAGAGGGTGTGGCGCTTCATTTGAACAAACTTGAATCCCCTTCACCCAGTGATGCTTTGTGCCAAGTTTGGTTGAAATTTGCCCAGTGGTTCTGGAGAAGAAGATGAAAATGTGAAAAGTTTACAACGCCAACAACGCCAACGACGACAGACAATGGACAAATTTTGATCAGAAAAGCTCACTTGAGCTTTCAGCTCAGGTGAGCTATAAATGTTCAAGAATTTGTTTTACAATTTGGTGAATAGAGAAAAAATAGTCTTTAAAATGGCACTATATAAGGTAAAATTAAGCAGTTGCTAGCGGTAGACATTTGATAAAACATACTTTTTGATGACCTTAGAAGCAGGAAAAGTTCCTTCAAAAATGATTATTTTTTTGTTTTCGGCCGGGGGGCTCTGCCCCCCTAGGCCCCCCACCCCCCTGGACACCCCACCAGGGCTCTGGACCCGCTGGGGGCCTTAGGCGGCCCCAGACCCCTCGCCGAGATTAGGTTTCCTGCTGTTCCAAAAATTTTTCCTTCTATTCAAAAACTTATTGAAAACACTGTTAAAGCTTAGAATTATTAACAAATGATGTTATTTTATTCAATAAAATATTAAATATTTGAAGATAAAATATCCAATTGACCCTCTATACATGTTTGAAAAGTTAAACTTAGCAATTATTATGCATTTGTCAACAACTAAAAGCACAGGGTCATTTGTAATTTCCAACCAACAAGTTTTTCCAATTCCACTTATCTTTACACAGATTAATGATGGCCACAACCATCAAGCCCTCTTAAACCAATAAACTGTAAGTACACATGCTGCAAATAATTTGAGTAGGAATCTCTGGTAGTAAGAATTTTTTTATTTTGAATGCCTATAGTTTTTCAGCAAAGCTGAATACATGTACCAGTACCTCAAAATCAGCATAAGTACGTTAGCTAAAAGAAACAGCCAAATCGTCTCCTGTGAGACTTTGAGTCTGACATCATCATGGTTATTTCGTGCAGCCCGTGATTTTTCTTAGGTAGTTGTAGGTCTCGACCAATCGATAAACGGGGCGTGTAGATTTCAGTCCTGTCACTTTCTTGTCAGTTTCAGCCGCAGTAGATTTCGACCAATCGTTAAACGGGGCGTGTAGATTTCAGTCTGGCTGTTTCTATAGAGCTATATGAATTAACTATAAGTCTCCATAAAAAATAGAGGGAATAATACTTGGTAGATGTAAATATATTAATATAAACCACAATTCATTTACAATGTGGCCGTTATGCTTAAATCTGAAGTCGCAGATTTCATGTGGTTATACAGGACTCGCATTGCCTGTAATGTACAGTATAAGTAAGTAACAACAACAAACAGCAGGACTAACGGTAAATAGCACCGTCGCAGTGTCATCACGGTCGCTATCAATACTGCGATAAAAAACCGCGATGGTGTATTGTGGGAACGATAAAAATACTGTGGCGGTAACGCAGGCCAATACGGGATCCGCATGACCTGTACTGTAGTGCTCAGATATGGGAGATAGGAAAACTAATGGGACCGAGGCAAAGAAGTACAATGTATGTATGCAAAAAATAAACAAACTTTAAAAAAAATCATGAACAATATACATGATATATGAACCAGGAAAAAAAAATAAAAGTCAGATAACAACAAGGTACAAAAGAAAAAATAATACTGTATTAACCCTTTTAACCAAATTAATCACAAATTACAATGTACATTTTACAGACTGATCAATTTTCTCCAAAAGTAAAGAACTGTTTTAGGGGGAAGCAAGTCTATGTATTTTGTAAGAATTTTTTCAAACTTAGAAATATGATATAATTCATTCTCTCTCTCTCGAAAATTTTTTAATGTTAGTTGATTACTGTCAAAATATCACTAAGTTGACAATGATGCAAAGTATGTGTAATTCTTGCTGCACTCGCCACAACGGTAGCACCCTAAAACAAATTATTACTCAATACAAAAACTTTATACAGTGTTCTTTGTTTTCATTTGCATAATACATTTGCAAATATGTTTCCTTATATGAACCTATAGAATAGCGCTTATCGCTTGGATTATTATAAACATAAAATCTCAGTAATTTTAACAGTTCTGAACGATTTGTCTTTTTCAAACGTAAATATAATTAATAAACACTAAAATAGCAATGTTAAAAAGTTCACCGGGATATGAAGTTGGTTGGTGCATGATCAAATCTACCGAGAAGCCCTTCGGGCTTCACAGGATTTGATCACATGACCAACCAACTTCATATCCCGGTGAACTTTTTAAATTGCTGTTTATTTCTTAATTACACATGTGAAGTTTTATCATTAAATTAATGTTTTCATTATAGTAAACCACATTAACAGAGCAGTCAGGATATCTTATTCAGCATATGTGCAAAATCATTAAGCATCCTATCTTTCATGTTTTATGCAGTTATTTTGGGAAATTTTCAAATAAATTATGGGAATGGGTTCTTTTACAGGACCCTCATGCAAAGGATTTGATTTGAACATATTTTATTGTGTAAATTACACAAAAGGATTGGAAACAAGTTCTTACAACTTACATCTTCCTCTCCTAATGATAATATATACAATTGTCATAGTGATATTACATGTTACTTATAGTTGTTGACTTTATAACAGTAATATTCATAAATATGCATTTACAAAGTAATTGGGAATATATAGTAAATAGTGTTGATGTACAGTATGAAAAAGCTAATAACAAAAATAAAATTAATTATTAAATCTTCCAGACTCTTTAATAAACTTTTGAACTGCTGAAAAAATAAAGCAGTTTGTAGTGTAAGACAAATTGTCACTACCCCAAAGAAGCAAATGTGAATTAATTATAACTGTTTCTTCAAGCCCATTAAAAAGTAATTCAAATAGATTGTTTCTTGTATTTACATAGTTCTTGCATACAAAGAAAAAGTGATAAACATCCTCCTTTTGACCACAAATACAATTAGGTGATTCAATAATGTTTCTTCTATACAGATCATAATTTAAAATACAGTTGTGTCTCAACTTGGTATGTAAAATATTAATAGCGCGTTTGCCAAGTGAAAAATATTTTGGAGGTTGAGGAATACTTTCAGTAATGTTTTTCTTCAATATGTTGAGAGACGTTGCTTCCCTAACTTCTAATTTGAGAGAATTCCATTTCCGAATGGTGTCAGGTACAAAAGATTTTTTGTAAAGTTCTAATCTGCTGATTGGAACACTATAATTTTCGCTATATCTTGTGTGATATATTGAGACATTTTTTGTTACAGGAGGAATAATGTTGCTCAAGTACATAGGTACTTGATTTGTATGAATTTTAAACATGGTTATTAATTTAGCCTTATTACGTCGACTGACAAGAGGTTCCCAGCCAGTTTCTGTGTAGAGAGATTCTGTAGATGCTAAAATGGGTAAACCAGTAACAATCCTTGCAGCACTTAATTGAACTTTTTCTAATCTCTCCATGTCAAACATATTACAACCGTCCCATACTACAGAAGCATATTCAAGAACTGGTCTAATAAACGTGATATACATTTTTGATAAATTAGTTCTACCTAGAGTAAACTTTAGTTTTTTCAAAAGTCCTAATTTTTTGTATGCATGCACTGTTTACTATATTACTAATATATTGAGACCAACTTAAATCATTAGAAAAAAGTAAACCAAGATGTCTGTGGGTTGAAACATAGTCCAGTTGACACCCTTGAAAAAATAACTTTGGAAATTCTTCTACATGTTTCTTTGTGAAAAAAACAGCTTTTGTTTTAGACGGATTGAATTTCAATAACCACTTGTCAGACCAGTTGCTGAGAATTTTCAGATCATGGTTCAATACAATTTCAATGTTTTTAGTGTATAAATCACAATGATCATCAGCATAAAGTCTACAGAATGATAACATATTCGTTGCTACATCATTAATGTAAATAAGAAATAAAAGTGGACCTAATACTGACCCTTGTGGAACACCAGCATTGATACATAAGGTTGATGATAACTTGTTTTTGTACATTACTCTTTGTGTTCCATTACTTAAACAACTGTTAAACCATTGTAAAAGATGTCCTCTTATACCATAAGTTTGAAGTTTAAAAATTAGAGCAAAGGATATTATGCCCTGCATTACCTAATTTCTTTTCTCACCTTTAGCTTTGTAAAATGCATTAAGGCGTAAAATAGCTTCTTTCATGTGAGGTTCCATGTTTTTT
>WFKH01007768.1:56613935-56634164 GCA_016163765.1 Magallana hongkongensis | reverse complement strand
GATAGTAATTTTATGTAGGTCTTATTTTCTGATATCAAAAAATCGATATCCTGATATCAGAAAATACAAATGATTTTTTTGATATCAGAAAATCATTTTCTGATATCAAGAAATCGATTTTTAGATATCAGAAAATCAACGTTAATTCTTGATATCAAAAATAGATTTTCTGATATCAGAAAATCACATTTTTTGATATCAAGAATTAGAATTTCTGATATCAAAAATTATTTTCTGATATCAGAAAATATTTTTTTTGATATCAAATATTTATTTTTTGATATCAGAAAATACCTCAAAAATATTAAAACGGCGCCTCATATGTTAATAGACTAATCACGATACCCTGATCCGTGTGGGACCCTATTCAGGTGGTGGGGTTATTTTTTAAATATTATTTTATGAAAAATGTTTCTACCCCCTCCCCAACTGTGTTTACGTCCCTATTTCACAGGCAGCTCATTCGCTCATAATGTATCAGCCCAATACAACGATGAAGGTTGCCAACTATCAAAAAGTGATGCACTTCCTGGGCATTCCTTGCACCGAAACTCAAAGTACACATACCGGTAATGCCACAGATTTTCCCCACTGCACGACCAACGTGACATGGGGAAACGGATTAGATCGGTTTTGAATTAAATCTAATTCATAATTAATGTAGTAAGCTATTTTATACATTTGTAACTCATATTTTGAATCAAAATAATAAAAGTCCTCTGTATTTTGTCTGCTTGTATCGATCAGTTCATACTGTTAGTGTACACGTGGCACAAATTCTACGAATGCAAGTTTTATTGTTAGAACGAACCTGAAAGAGCAATAAAATCGTCTTATATACATATTCATATATGATACCGCTTTGTTTACGGTAGTAATTATATAGAGCTGGTGTAAACAGATACTGCTTACCTTGCCACAGTACTGAAAATGCTTTTCACCCCTTGCGTAAGGTCAAACGTCATAGAACCTACGTCAAAGATGAACATCCGCGGGTCAAGAGGATCTAGGTCGGGATGGTTTGTTTAATTTTTCTTTAAGTTGCTCTAAAAAATAAAAGTATTTATTCTAATTTTTTTATTTATTTATTTAATAGGTAATCTCCTTAATTGAAATCCAGGATCGATCGGCCACCGTCGCATGCACAAGGGGAAAAAATCCTCCGCGGTACGGTTAAACTGACGCATGCAACGATCTAGATTAGAAGGTGGTCAGGGGCTCAAGTCCCTTCCCCACTGGAACGTTCAAACTTATTACTCGCAGAGTAAAGTTGCCGTGCCCATGTAGTAGGTTTTATTACCAAAACGAACACAATAACGGTAAAAAGCTTAGTATAATTGCCTATTATTATTAGCGTTATTACGCCATTTAAAAGGTGTTATAACGCCTTTAGAGAAGGCAATTATTAATACGCCTTTTATCATTTTTTTTTTCAGTAACATAAATGATACAGTTAGGCTTTTATATTATCGGATAATATGGTTAGAACTACATTCCTTAATAAAATTAAATTTCAATTACGTAATATAATCTTTAAAAAAAGCACGTAAAACTTTTCCTTTTTTTTTTTGTTTTTTGTTTTTGTTTGTTTTGTTTTTTGTATAAAAAAATCATCAATGTACCAAAAAAATTATCCCTTTTCTATAAAATTGTATAGGGGTGATTTTTTATACACTGATTTAGAGAGGATGTCTATGCTCTCTTTCCGCCAAGAATATGTCATTGAGTAGTTAATTTATATGTCCAAGAATTCTAATTTCTCTTAAACCATTTAGATAGTATACAAAATTTGATGTCCTAAACAGTGTTTACAAATTATATAAATACAAGGTTTGGCCAGGTGTAGAAGAGTTGTTAATATTTGTTGACAAATATATAATTCATAGACTTTGTTTCAATGGATTATTATTTGTGGTTCACATAAAATTCCAAATTTAACATTGGTTGGACATACCTATGATCAATTAGTTTGTGACGCAGTGAATTCATAGGTCATCACGTAACTGATGCGTAACCTTAGTTACCTGGAATTTACAACTTACATTTAAACTTATAATGCGTGAAAAAAGGGGAGCTTATTTAATATGCGGAATACAAAAAATTATCAAATAAACATTGGTTGAATATATTTATGATCAATTAGTTTATATTTACATTCAGTGTATATTTCCCCTTATGTTTGCATTGGAAATCTGTGACGTTCAATTTCCTATATTTACATTCAGTGTATATTTCCCCTTATATCTGGATGTCGTCGGTCCTATGACACACCAATGCGGTGCAGACAAATTGAATACCGCGCGTTTATATATAGAGGAGGTAGAATTTTTTTTTATATTTGGCTTATTGAGCGACTGATTGATAAAAATTCAGGTGCCTGTGGTCCTTAAGTGCAGTCATCCTTTTCCGAATGCTACAAATGGTTAATCATGATTAATTTTGATTTTACGAGGGCCCCAAAGTAAGTTTCGTTATATAATAAACCAATATTTGGGGCGCTCGTGAAACGTACTTGGGGCGCTCGTGAAACGTAATTGGGGCGCTCGTGAAACGTAATTGGGGCGCACCATGAAAAAGGATGACTTCACTTAAGGACATGCGATATTTGCGAGAAAATAAACTTTTAAAAGAAGAATTTTTCTTTCAATAGCAGAAATGGCCAACATCTAAACTGCAACTTTACGTAATTGCGTTAAATAAAAGTATGTTGATACCAAGTACGAATTTGTTTTCATAGGCGGGGGTTATCACGATTTCTTAATCTCCATACGATAATGAGGACGCACACTTTTATACTGACCTCATACATAGTCAGCGCATGTTTGTCTATTGTTCTCCGTTTAACAGTAGTTGTATATTTGCAATATCTAAGTTATGTCAAAGGGAGATTAATAGACAAACATACGCTCAAGGTTTAAATGAGAAAAAACTGCTTCTTCTTACTTTCGCTTTCTCTGTTGTAACCAAGGGTTGATACATGTTGAATATTATAATTCACAACGTGATTTTTCACCTCACACCGTATACAACCCCTAACGCGGGGGAGTCGACAAAAAGTATGGGGGAGTCGATTCGGATCATTCCAACGCATGGGGGAGTCGATTTTCTTCGCTTCGGAGACGGGAGGAAATAAGGTCACGCCTTTTGTAGGTATTTATAACAAGTATTTCCAAAAAATATGTACCGCACGGAAGACAGCGATAGTCAAACTTTGTGTTGGTCATTGGTCCGAGTCCTCTATGCGTCTAGTAGTCTCAAACACTTCGAAACTATTTGGCGGATTTCAAATTCACGGTAATCGGGTGGTCAAAATATGCATGATTTGTAAAATATACGACTTGCTTTGGGTTCGAGACAGTTGAAACAGTCGAACAAATGATCAACCTTGTAAGTGTAATAATCAAATCTTACGACCAATGAATAATCAAGGCATTTTCTGTTTAGATGTAACGGTAACGTAGGGGGGAGTCGATTTTCCAAATACAGAACGCACGGGGGAGTAGATAATATTGTATGTTGAATTTTACAGTGAATTTTTATCATCTTGCAAACCTTATTTGATATCATTTGTTAATAAATAAAGTATAGTATACAGTGTATATAAATGGTTTTATATCCAGTAGCTAGAAATGCAAAATATGTGTTCTGTCATGTTGTAAATTTTGAATTTACCGGGTGGCAGTTGTCATGTTGTAAATTTTGTATTTACTGCCACCCGGTAAATTCAAAATTTACAACATGGCAGTTCAAATAAAACGATATATATTCATAACTTGACTTTTACTCTTTTCTTATGATTTGTGTATCTCAAACCATCATCAAAGGCACATGGGGTTCAAAACAACATTCACAAAACTCCATTTATCTGTTGTGTTTTGTCATTTTCCTGTGTGTGTTGTTTGTTTGTTTGTTTGTTTTTTGTTTTATTGAATTCGTTGTTTTCATTCATATAAGAACACCAGTAATTCAGAGGATATAATTTAACATGCTGTATTTGTTTTTGTCATCTGTATATGATATATGTATTTGCTATCGAAGGGTGGTTGGTGGGTGTTCTTGTCAATATGATTATCTAGTAAGGCCGCGGCGTCGATGACTTGTTAAATTTGTTTTTTCTTTGGTGTCTGCAATATAGTTGTATTCCTATGGACTGTATGTGAACAGAATGCCTGCTGTTTTTTTTTTCCTTTTTTGGGGGGCTGATAGAAGCATCTGTATATAATTATCCATATCTGTACTCCTAATGTACGCAAAATAGTACAGTCATCAACTGTGTTTATTCAAACAATAAAATGCTTTCTTTGGTGATGCATAGGGGTATGATGGTAGCTAACATTCAAGAAAATTACATAACCCGAGTTGTCAGTTTACGTATGTATATATCTTTATGCTTGCTACTTTCATAGCCCTATGAATCACTGAAGAAAGCATTTTTACTGTTTATTTTGTAATAGTGTATATATAATAGGCTCAGTACTGCCATGCTCCTACTAGCACTAGCTAGTTCGAGCCTAGATCTGGTCATTCCTTTACATTTACATCCACCAGGTATAATTTCCTCTATTTCTGACGGAAATTGATTGTATAATTCACAGCTCGGTAGAAACGGACAGGACTGAAGTCTATACGCCTCGTTTATCGACAGCTCGAAATCTTCATCAAACTAAGAAAAATCACAGACTGCACGAAATGATCATGACGATGTCAGACTCAAATTCTAATTAAATACGATTTGGCTGTTGTTTTTACATAACATACTGATGTACATCGACAATAATTTAGCTAATTTTATTTTTTACGATCAATTTATTAATCTGTTAAAAGAAAGATGTAAATATAAACAATGAAATGCTTTATTTATTCATGCAGTTAACGAAGGTAGCAATCATTGCAGAAAAAAATACATGTGGGGTTTTTTTCTGCACTGTCGCCACCTTCATATCCCACATGAATCACCAAAAAAAGCATTTTATTGTTTATTTACAGCCAAAACATTACACAGAGGTAACAGCCATTTTCCGTATATGTAGAAGTTACCATGGTAATGATAACTATAGCTACTTGGAAGATTGAACTTAGCCCGTGTAAGTACGTACAGTCCGTGTTCTCGATGTAGCTTTACTAGAATCGCTTAATCAAGAGAAAAAACGCACGCAATTTCAATATTAAAAGTACAAAAAGACATCAATGACCGATGTAAAATAATCAATATAGCTCTTCAGATAATTTTTAAAATTGATCAGCTAAACAATGGATTAAAAAGTAGTTCTTGAAAGTTAATTAAAACGTTTATGAATACGTTCACACAGTTCGTTTGAATGGGTCGCGTAAATGCATATTTTCTTAAGAAATAGAAAGAAAATACCATTTAATAAATGTATTTGCTTTTAATTCAATCTTTTTCTAAAAAATAAAAACAAAATACGAAATTAAATGGAAAACATGAGTAGTACATGTACATGTACCTGTCTTTATTGCTTAAATATCTGTAAATACATTTATTAGATAAAGTCGACTTTCATAGACCTCGTTTGTATGCTATTCATTTTGAAAAAACAAGTTGAACATTCCCGATAAAGTGCGTTAAATTTTATTTTTCTACTCCCCCGTGCGTTCTGTTTTCCGAAAATCGACTCCCCCTTACGTTACCGTTACATCTGAACAGAAAATGCCTTGATTATTCATTGGTCGTAAGATTTGATTATTGCACTTACAAGGTTGATCATTTGTTCAACTGTTTCAACTGCCTCGAACCCAAAGCAAGTCGTATATTTTACAAATCATGCATATTTTGACCACCCGATTACCGTGAATTTGAAATCCGCCAAATAGTTTTGAAGTGTTTGAGACTACTAGACGCATAGAGCACTCGGACCAATGACCAACACAAAGTTTGACAATCGCTGTCTTCCGTGCGGTATATATTTTTTGGAAATACTTTTATAAATACCTACAAAAGGCGTGACCTAAATTCCTTCCGTCTCCGAAGCGAAGAAAATCGACTCCCCCATGCGTTGGAATCGACTCCCCCATACTTTTTGTCGACTCCCACGCGTTAGGGGTTGTATACGGTGACCTCAGGTATCTTTGTGAATACATATTTCTATCACGTGACGTGTAAGGTACAATGTTATGTGCTAACTAGGACAATGTTTTCGAACATGTTGTTGTCAAGCATTGATTTAAAGTCTTCTGTACTTACATGGGCGTGGTCTAATTGTTGAAACCATAGTAAATAGTATACTTGTACCATATGATATAGATAGGGTTATGGTGAAAGAGTGATCACATAAATTTTTATACATGGCATTGTTATTCATTCTCGTCTAATTTTAGTACCATTCTGATAATGTCAGCTCCACCTCTCATGCATATTAATATCAATCTTATGTTTGATCAAGGGCAGATAAGCAAAAATTTTCCTTTTTTCGAAAGTTTCTAGGAGAAAAACATGAAATGAGCTTATTGTATCACAGTCTAAAATCTTAATTTATGTTGGAAATTGACTAGACTCTTTAAAAAAATTTAACAAATGTGATATTAGGTTAAAGCTGCTTGGTCCGATTTTTTTAGTTATTACAGTATCAAATAATTTTCTATACATAGCAAACATCTTAGAAAGTTATGGACTTTCTTCTATTTACACCAGCAGAATCGGTCTCCTTTCAAAGTTAGAAATATTCAAAGTAAATAAAAATAATTTTTCTTTGGGCAAACGAAAAAACAAACCAAAATGCATCACGGGAATGTTTAGAAACGGAACCGTTTGGTTTCGGCCCCCAAATGATTGGGTTTATTCACCCCGCATGTTATTCATCGATTGTAATCAATTGAAAGCAAACTTCAGAAATATTATCGAAAAAAATGTACACAGGTTATTTTTAATTTGCCTGAACATTATGACCTGTATTTATAGAGATGTCAAAGTCGTAATACAACCATACCAGTCTCGACGTCAGGGGCAAATTTTACCATGAAGCGAAATAACGCGATTCCCTTTTATGTCGTTTGTTTTGTTAACAAATTTTGTGCATAATTTTTTTCTTTGAAATTTGGCTTAATTGACCGGGGAAACTACTGCAATGTCCATTATTATACATATACTTAGCATAACCATCGTTGCAAAGCGTACACAAAATTTGATATAAAATCGGACCAAGCAGCTTTAAGAAATAAACGCAACAGAAGCGACCAAAAAGGGCCCAAAACCCGGTGCTAAGTGCAGTCATCCTTTGGGGCTCTCGTGCATGGGGCGCTTTGGCTTTGGGGAGAATTAAGTGACCAGCACCCTAGTGTCTTCTTTGTCTGTGATAACACTACGAATCGATTTTGTAATGTACAGTCCAATACATTTCATCAATGACTATTTTAATATTTAATCGTACAATTGCTGAAATTATATAAATATATGTAATATGGAATCATTCCTTGAATATTATGAGGTGATTAAATACGGTCGGGCGTAATCAAATCTATCATAAAGCCCTTCAGGCTTTATTGGATTTGATTACCCCTGACTGTATTTGATCACCTCATAATACTCAAAAAATGATTCCTTATTCCTTAAATACATTGTAAATACGTTTAATAGGGGTTGGTGTAGGCAGATACATATATGTCCCTGTTATAGGGGTACAGTTAGAAAAAAAAAAGTAATTAAAAGTCAAATTTGACTACTACATAGTAATTTAATTTTTTTTCTTCAAAATACTACATTTGGCACTAGTGCCATCACACACATTGTAAGTAGAAAAAAGTTTGTAAGTACTGGGTGCTCTACAACAAGCGAAAAGTTCAAATAAACAGGTATATAAAAATGCATGTTAATTGTGCTGACTTTGTTCATAGAATATTTCAAAATATATGCATTGCTTAAAAAAAGTATGTAAAATAAGAGAATGTAAATAGAATATGAAAAGTTCCTTCACTATTTTAAATACTTTTTGCTGACAGTGGTTTTCAGGCAATAGAAGTTGCACATTGGAGCTTTGAAGGGGGCTGGAATGTGTCTGGATTTTCCACTGTATGGATTAAACAGGACAGCATAGAAACTCCCACTGCGATTCCCTAGGACCAGGATTTCCCCATTGTGATTCACTGCCCCAAAGTGATCAAATTTATCGATCATACAGACTATGGAGGGTCCGGTGTCTTCCGAGTACTCCACAACCTGACCCTCCCGAAAAACAATGATCAGTCTGTCCTCAAAATAAACCGCTCGTCCCATGCTTCCTGCACAGGACTCCGGGAGGTTACCCAACACACCCTTGGTTTTATTGGAGACATCGAAGAACTGGATTACAGAGGCCGAGTTTCGGTCTCTCAGCTTGCCTCCAAAGGTCACGATTTTGGTTCCAAAGACTGCAGCAGTCATTGAGGAGACAGGTACTTCTAGTTGACCTACTTCTTCATACGTTCCTGTTTCTGGGTCAAACTTTTCAATGCTGGAGAGGGTCTCGTTAGTTCTGGATGTCCCACCCAGCAAATAGAGGTGTTTCCCAACAGCTACCATAGAGTGGGACCACCTTTCTATTTTCATCTGCTTGCACTCTGTCCACGTGTTGTGCTCCGTGTTAAAGTGAAGCATCAGATTTTGCTGGTTGTATCCTCCAGAAATGTAAATATCTCTGTTGAGAATACAGACAGCAAAACATGGGCCCGGTTCTACAGGAAGAGTAGAGAACTTAAACTTGTTGTTATGTCTGAAGCTGTAGCACAGGACTTCGATCTTCTGTGGGTTGGGTTCCCTGCTCCTCGTTCCCACCATGCATACCACTTCTTCCTGTCTGTACTCTGACTCAGGGCAGGAGAACTCATTGGGGAGGGCAGAATTAATTTTATCGATAGCTTCCAGAACTAGAGTTCGGCAGCCTGAGCATTCTTCAATCTCTTCACCCTCCCTGACATTGCAGAGATAATCCAGAGACATCTGGGTTAGTCGCAGCACTTTGAATACAGCCACTAGGCCTTTCTTCCTACTGGTGTCTCCTTTTACCCACCTCAGGACAGCATTGCATACATCTTCCTCTTTGACTGTGAATAAGTCTTTGCAGTCAATGATCTGAATCAGTTCATCCTGAGACAAATGCAAAAACTCGTCACATTTGGAGACTTCTGGGAAGTTTAGCTGGATTGTTTCCCAGCTCTTTTTCTGTAGTTCTGGTAACCCATGCCCTGTAGCCATCTTCCAGATCCCTATGCAATTGTTATGACATAAGCTTTTCTGTAGAAACTCACTACAAATGGATTGGAGGCCTTTGATTTGTAACATTGACGAGCAGGAAAGCAGATGATAGACGTTGCTGTTCTTGACTGAACTTTGACCTGTGTAAATGTATTCCAGAGCTGCCCTAAAGATATCTTTATTCAAATCCTTGAGATGGACTTTTGGTAAACCACTCTCCTTGAATTCTACAAACATAAAATGTAAGAGTAAGTATTTAGTAAAACACATTGAAATCAGCTCCTAAACTTATTCAACAGAATTCTTATACTTTATAAACATGTTGCTAAAAAGTGAATTTTAAACTTTATCATGTATGATGAAAAATTACCCTCCCCTCCTTCAAGTGGCGATGTGGTTATAGGCAATGAGTTAAAAAAAAGTTAAATCCTTCTCCGTGCCATGAAGGTGCATAAGGCCGGTGCTTATCCCCGGTTTCTGTGGTGCCAAGCGGATGAGAGTCCCCCTGGATGGGACACCAGTCCATCGCAGGTTGACTCCTAGCGTATGCCGGTACCCAATTTCAGCTGGGTTGACTTGAGACAATGTAGATAAAGTGTCTTGTTTAAGTGCACAACACACAACATCCAGTGACCACAGCGGGGTTTGAACCAGCGACCTTTCGGTTACTGGCCTATTGCCTATGACCACTGAGCCATATGTGCTCCACTATAGGCATTGAGCCAGTAAACAAAAGTTTGCTGATTCAATTCCCACTGTGGGCTGGGGACTTAAAGGGTACCTCCAGTCAAAAATTTTTATTTCATTAAAATACTCATCTGATCATTTAAAACACAGTCTCAAAAAAAACCAAGTTTGTAGGATTTATGGTTTGGCTGGAATTAATCAAAATGTCAAACCTCAGTGAGAGTAACCTTTCGCTCGGCTGTTTCCGCTGTTTTCAGCTGTGTGACGTCACAAATGTGTCCAACTGCAGAGGCAGTCTCTGTTGCTTTACAAACTAAGTATTGTCATCTGATTATCACAGTCAACAAAAAAGGGGTAGAAGATGTGTTACGGGTGAGTGTTTAAATACACATTTAGATGGAGTATCCCATCAAAAAATATCACTTTAAGAAAGAACCACATTTGATTCAAAATAAAATGGACTGCCTTTCTTAGACTCAAGGGAAAATGGCATACATGCATATCTGTTTATTTTTATACCTGGACACTACTTTCTTTCTTAAACTTGATTAATCTATTAAAGTGGAATCAATCAAATATTACTAAAATACTTTTCTACACAAAATATTGACTATTGGGAGTTGGACTAATTTAATTATACAGGATACTTTGTGGACAGCTATAGTGGTCCGAAATAGAAGGGCAGAATGTGAAAAATAAAATACCATAGCGGAAACCAAACGTTTAATCACAAGAGACAATCATAGTGTATAAAAGGTTCTTATCTAATTATTGGTATTACATTCAGAAGAACATTTGATGGAAAGAAATACTGAGTCACAACAACTCCTATCAAGGCATGTTTATGGGTACTTTAAGTTTTCCAGTAAAGTTGTTGGAGAGAGACCTTATGAGAGAGAGTGAGAGAGAGAGAGAGAAATAGATAAAGCAAGAGAGAGAAAGAGAGAGAGAAGGCACACTTATTGAATATACCTTGTACATGCATATGTACCTTTTTACCGACTTGCAAAATGGGTCTGTGTTTTCCAGGGGTTGTGGAGTGTTTAATTTCCAATGTTTATAATTACAATATAAAAATAGCAATGTGAATCCTGGGGAAGGGGTTCACCCCTACCTACCCACACACAGAGACACACAGATTTAAGAATGCTATTGGGGTTTTTTTATTAAAGTTTGTGATCTAATCACATTAAATTGTGAGCTAGTGATTACTACATGTGTATAGATCGTATCTGATGAGGCAGACATTAGTGAATTTTTTACTTGATTAACACTCAAATACCTCTGATAGTGAGTGATATACTCTCTGACCTTAGAGAGTCTAAGACATCAAGAGATTTTTATTTTTGGCCTGTAACATTAATGAGGGTGTTTAGTCCTAATGATTTGTTACACATGCAAGTGTGGGGACAGAATGCTTCTTTCATTGTTATTTGCATCCTATAGGTTAAATGTATATCTTAACTAAAATCATCTTCAATGATTTGTATTCTTTACATTAAAAAGAAACCAAACATCATTTTCTTTTAACACTTCAGTTTCACTTGATTGTGAAGTAATGATGCTGGTGGACACATTTGTTACGTAGCACATTCCACAACTGATAAGCGACCTTTTCAGATTTTACGCTTGTGCGTTTCCGTGAGAAGGGGGAAAATGTCACATTTAATTGCTTATATCTGCTAAACCAGTGCACATATCAAGGTGCGGATTTTTGGAGCTTTCTAAGATAGATCAATTCTATTGATTGGTGAAAAAAAAATTTTGACTGGAGTTACCCTTTAATGTTATGTGTTGTTTTCTTAAACGAGACACATACTTTATCCACATTGTCTTAGTCCACCTAGCTGACAATCTTATTAAAATACAGATCTCTACAATAGAGCAAAGCATAGAGATCTGAAAACAACCATGTTCTGTGACGTCAGAATGAACTTTGATTTAATCAATAAGATAGCAAGTTACGATTTTCTATAAGTGATATTTTTAAACAATGTCATCGCCGACTTCATAATGTATAGTTGAGATTGGTTGATAAATTTATCTTTCATGCAAATAATAAATATAAAATACATGGTTACTTCTTGAAATATAAGCTATATATGGGCTAGGGTAAGAAAATGAGACAGATGGTGAGGCTTGCCAAGCCCTCTTCACATATTTGTCAAACCCAAATATCACTTATATTTCACGACAGTTAATGCGCATTTTGTTTATCCTGCAATACCTGGATTCTTTTCTCAAATGAGATATTTTCGACATATTTAAGTGCATATCTACAGTTGAAACCATAATGCAATGGCGTAATCGAAGCAATAAAGACTCACAATGCATTTGAACGTTGGATAACTAGCTTTGGTTTTTTGACCCTCAATGGATTGTTATCAGGTCTTTCTGCACTATGCACTATTGTATAGAACTGTATTTTAATCAGATTGCCCAGCTTGAAATAAGTTCGATCCAGTATACGCTGCAGGAGTGAACCTGAGATGGACTGGTGGAGTCAATGACTCTGAAACTGAGTATTAACTTCAGCCTGTACATGAGCAACATTGCTTGGAAAAAGGATTTATTACTTAATAACACACCCTCCCCTCCCCCTCCCAAAAAAAGAAATTTAAAAAAAAAAACATAGAACAAAGAAACCTACTTGAAGTGAACATGGTTTTAAAGTAATGAGACATGGAAGCCAGGATAATCCGGTGACAATTGAAGGTCTCCCCTTCCACCTCGATCTGTACATCGGCAAACAAAGAGTTCCGCAGCGAGTCCGTCAGTCCACAGGAAAGCTCTTCAAAATACTTCAGCTTTGGGTAGACGCTCATCACCTCTGATAGCTCCTGTGATGTGGGCATTTTGTCTGGATGATGAGAGGAATGCTGCAAAGATTTTCAAATAATAAGCACTGTGATTTATAATGATGAGCAAAGTTCATAATTAAACGACATGTCAGAAAACAGTATTTACTATCAAACTAGCTCCTTGGTCTTTCCACTTGCTGCTTATTAAAACAATGCTCTATTAACATAAATGATTAATAGGCACACAATGAAAGCTCATTTTTTTGTTCTTGAAAATACATGAATTTGTTTTAAACTTGGGTTTCTACCAATAGCCAACATGGTTTATAATAGCCCATTTGGGATATACTCTAGCTAAGAATTAATACATTAATTTGTTTTGCCTAAGACGGCTAAGTATTATAATTAGTTTATAATAATTTTAGTCGAGGCACTTCGGGTTAACCTGTCAAGAGATTACCAGATTATAATTGTGTAAAACCGCAAATGTTGAAACAACACAAAAAATCCTCTCTACCTTATTAAGTCGATGGCTTTAGCGTTCTAATCTCTTTTTATTAAAAGGGGTTTCGGAGTTTGTAACCGTTACTGTAGTGTCACTTAACATGATCAACACGTACACGTATATACACGACAACCATCAACATGATCACATGATCATGGATGTACCCGAATGACGACAAAATGGGTAGCGAAAAATTATATGGATGATCTAGGAATTTTAACAGGGTATGGCAACGTTTTCCTTTGCGCTTATTTACTTTAGAATTACGCCCTAATACTGTGGAAAAAAATATGAAAATGAAATTTATTGTACTAACTTCGGGTTCGGAGTTCTCATAATAGTGAAACCAAGCCATGTTTTTGAAAAAAGAAAAATATTCCAGCTGAGTCAAAAAATGTACCATGGGTATTATTCCAAATATAGATATCGGGAAATGCCTCCGTCTTGTGTCAGGAAATTAGGATGGCAACAAAACGTCCATGTTTGCGAAAGAGCACCAGAGCACAATCGAAAGCAAAAGAGACTAATGGTGAGAATCCCAGCAAAGTTGATCATGTTGATAATGACAATAAACTTTCAGAACCCATTCACAGAACGCAGACGAGAAGAATAACAAAACTTAAGAAACATGTTACTGAAAAACCTGAAATCATTAACATTGATGAGGAGTCGGAGCATGGGGATGGAAGCTTTATATCCCAGAGCATCCCAAGCTGTGAAAAAGACACTTTTCTGTGTTCACAAGATACCTCTGCAGAGGTGTTTTGGGACTGTACATCTCCTGACATGCGAAAAATTATCCGCTCCAGGCATAGGAGGGACAAACATCTAAAAAGTAATGTAGTGGATATTGTGCAGACACTGTCAACAACCAGTGATGTTGACACAGAAGATTTGGAGGACAAAAGCAAAAATGGACTTCTGGGATTGTGGATGGACTCTGACGTGCCTGATATTTCATCAAAATTCACAGCCACAAGCCTTACTTCCTTTTCTCCTACCAACAGCTTTCCCCCACAAAGAGCACAGAAAGAAAAACGAGAAGCAACAGACACTTTGTCTTCTGTATTACAGGAAAAACTGTCAATGAGGATCAAGAAAGAAAGGTCTCCCTTGGGAACAAAAATCAGATCATCTGCTGAAAAAAGGAAGCGCAGTTCTCTGTCAGGAGTCACGGAAAGTCCATCCAAAATCAGCAAGGTTGAAGAGGATGAATGTGAAGCTTGTGATTTACCAGAAGAAGTAGAGAAACTAAGTGAAACATCATGGAGTGAAGACGACTTTTATGAAGAAGACTCCTTTATAATAAGAGCCACCCAAGCTCCAGGAGAGCTTGCTAACAAATGTGAAACAAAGATCTCCTCAAATAAAGAAGTGAATAACAAAGTGTGTGCTAAAAATCCTGGAAAATATTCTGACCAGAAAAATACAGGATCTTTACCCAATAAAAGTTCTTATAAGAAAGGGAATAACAAAAATGATTTTGCTACCACTCCTCAAAGATTATCAGGTTCCATGAAAAAACCTACACATACCATAACAAAAACAGTTAGTCCTCCTACTTCAGATGTCAAGAAAAAGAGTACTGGTAAAAGGAATAGTCTGGGACTTAATTCCAGTTTATCTGATGATATTCTCTGTCAGATAGTGGAAACTGACTGCATTTTGGACAGTCAAATAGAGAATGTGAAACAAGATAATAGTAAAGACTTGAAAAATTCACAAAAAAATTCATTTTTTGATACTGCAAAGAAAACTGACTATTCCGAAAACTTACGAACTTCTGTCAATACGAAGTCAAAATGCTCTGACCAGGTGAATGAGTGTAAAGATAAGAGTGCAAGAAAATGTGTCAATAAAGAGTATACATTTGTACCCAAGAGTAAAACAGTTCAACCAAGTACAACTTCACAAACATTCCAAGGTGTTCCATCCATTTCATGTACTACATCACGTAGTGAGAACCTCTCAAAAACAAAAGAATTAAAGAGTGTCCAAAAGAACTCTATGAAGCCAACTAGTTCCAAACTTCCGGATGAGAGCACAGATTTGTTTCAGTCAGATGAGGAAGATTTATTAAGTGAACCTCAGGTGCTAGCTCTATTGGATGCTGTGGAATCTCAGGTTCCCAAGGCAAATCTTTCCTTCTCAAGCAGCCAACCAAATATGACGCCAGAAAAATCTAGTCAAACAAAGTCACCATGTAAAAGAAGAAATATTTCAGAGACCTCCCAGGCGCATACACCCAGAAAGTGCACCCCTGAGGAAATAGAGCTCAAGAAGAGTGCTGCTGTAGCTAAGAGGCTATCTAGTAGCCAGCCAACTAGTTCTCAGACATTGTGTTCTCCAGAGAAAGGTCATAACCAAAGTATCAGTCCGCAGAAATGTACCCCTGAAGAGATAGAGCAAAAACGGCAAGCTGCAATTGCTAAAAAACTTTCTAGTAGCCAGGAATTCAACAACTCACAAACAAAACATGACAGCCCATCGCCTTTATGCCTCTCACCAAACAAGGAGAAGGTTAAAGAAGTTTCATCATCGAAATCTAGTCCACGGAAGTGCAGTCCGGAAGAAATTCAACGCAAGAAAGAATTGGCTCTAGCGAAAAGGCAGAAAAAAGGTCCCAGAACTGTAAATGCCCCAGTGCTATCGACTGTCGAACAGAGTGAGAGTGTAGGACAAGGGATAATATATCCAGAGACTCCAGTGTGTGGTGGTCAAAAAGTCAATGCTGGAGATGGAAACACCCAGTCTGACGCTAATAAGTCTAATTCGTTACAGGATGTGATTGAAAAGAAAAGACTTGAAGCATTGAAAAGACGTGAGCTTAAATTAAAAGCATCGCAAACCTGTAAATCTTAGTATTAACTCTGAGAGACTTGTAGAAATGATTTCATATGTTTTATTATATAAAATGATGAAAAAGCTTACAGATGATGT
Organism: Magallana hongkongensis; assembly: GCA_016163765.1. Lineage (NCBI taxonomy): Eukaryota > Metazoa > Mollusca > Bivalvia > Ostreida > Ostreidae > Magallana > Magallana hongkongensis. The sequence continues at coordinate 56,618,047 of WFKH01007768.1, read as the reverse complement.
TATAGAATTTTTTTTTAAATTGTCTGATATAGTGATTGATACCAGTACATGACCATATTTGATAAAGAATTAATTCACTGCAGGGCACCTGATTGTCTTAAACTAGGGTTGTTGAAAGGTCCCTGACTTGGATTAAAAAAAAAAAAAAGCACCAGGTTTAAGACCGGGGAATATTAACTGGCAAGATTGGAAATATACACGTTAATTTCACCTGTTACAGTCAAAACATTTGAAATGGGTGGGAACAAATTGACGCGGACGTCTGAGGAAACATTGGATTGAAACTGTAGCTATAGGAAATGTATCAGTGGTGACTGATTCTCTGAAGTCATCGGACATTGCTTTGCCTTGTGTATAATCTCTCCCGAATCTCTTCTCATATTTGCTGGTTATATATACTTATTAATGAATTAATCGCTCCCTTTACTGATACTATATATAATGTGTTTCGATCGCATAACTTATATAGCCAGTTAGGAACGCTGAGGTGGTTTGAAAATACACTTCCTATTACTACAGTTTCAATCCAATGTTTTCTCAGACGTCTGCGTCAATTTGTTCACGTCCATATCAAATGTTTTGACTGTAACAGGTGAAATTGACGTAAGCTGTATATTTCCAATCTTGCCAGCTAATGTTCCGTGGTCTTAATTAAGTTATCAGGATTGAATATATAAATTTTCCCAATTATTCTGGCCCCTCAATATCAAAACAAGTTCAGCTTCTGCGGATATTTTTTAACTACATGTAATTATAGTTAAATATATCATGAGTTGGCTATTGGTTCCGTTTCGTTCCGCAAAGTACATGTACCAATAGCTAGCCCATGAGTTCCCCCCATATTTCCCAAAAAATGACATTGCTTTATATTTTCCAAATATTAACGGCTCTAACTCCAGTTATATATATGCACCAAAATGCGGTGAGAGAGCTCTGCAGTAGAAACATTTCATGAACTGTCAGAATTGGTAATTTGGTCACTTTTTCTGCAATCAAGTTATAGGGTGTCTTATGATTATATTTTATAAATAAAACTGAATGAAGTATACTATTATTAATCTGATTATAGTGACTTGATGAATGTGCATGTAGCTGGGTTCATACAATGGGTTAAGGTGGATAATTTTGGTTTATAATCCTGATATGGGAATTTGAATGTATCAGATGTTGAAAGCTATTATAAACATTTCTAATTGGTTGCATCCATGGGCAGTTTTGATGTGCAATTCGACAGTTGGTGTAATTTGAATGAAACTTATGCTGACCTCAGTCAGACCTATGCAACATTTTTTTAATAGTCAATAATAAAATTATAGCATTTTTTGTTACTACGTGGCATTATTGTTAAGTACTTGTTTTACCCTTACCCTTCCTTGACACGCGCCACTTCCTGTCAACATGGCAAGCCAACAACGAGACGCTAGTGTGATATGTTTATTTGATGTGGACGGTACATTGACCGCTCCCCGGCAAGTAAGTTGAGAAACGCTTAGGCGTTCTTTAAGGAAAATGGAGTTTCAAAAATCACAAATGGTGTTGAAATAAACAATTCAGGATAGAGAAAATTCGAACTCACAGTCAAGGAACATGTTTTATGATAATGATGTTGAAATAAACCAAATATTTTACCTTGTGGTACTTCATTAGATTCCTTTGATTAAGGGCTTTCAATTCTCATCTGAAGGACAGTACTCCTTTTAATGTGTTGTCATGTTACTCATGTATAGCAGAAACTTTTAACCGGTTTGGACCAATCGCCCAAACGGGATATAATATCATGTTCAGGATATACTAAATATACATCAAATACAACAATTTTTATTAACTAAAGCAAGTTTTTCTGTCAACCAATAGTTTATGATATTGATCCCAAAGAAGTCTTAGATCTACCAGGGGATCCAAAACAGTAGCATTAAAGAAAAACTTCTTTACCATTAAAAGTTGTTACATTTTATGTATTTATTGTATATTACAGATTAAAGCACAATTTTAGTCAATTTGAGTTTTCAAAAAAAATTTGCACTGTATTTTATATCCCATCTGCCATCTGAGATATTATCTCAAATGGGCTATTATAGCCCATTTGGGAATTGGTCCCAACCTGTAAGTGTTAAAACATGAAAGGAAGTGAACATACTGAAAGCCCGGTTCTTTGGATGATTATTGTCCATGCATTTTTTCAATGGAATATAAGACTGACAATCAAGTTCACAACAGTTGTAATTTATTTTAGATTGGGGTACATGATGTTTACCTCTATAAGCTAAGAGTTCTCTTGCATTCTTTGTGTATTCTTGTTGAAATACAAACAGATTCTTTATCTGACTATTTATATTTACATGAAAAATATAATAAGAAACAAGCTCTCAGTGAGACTCACTGCGACGTCATATTCATGAATATTTGACCTCACACTTTTCTATCCAACAGGAGAAAAAGGATTATGATAAAAGAACTCTCTTTTGTATGAATAAAGCTGTGCAATTCTCCTTGCAATTTAGTACGTTATTGATGAAAGATCTGTCATCCATTTTTTGCAAAGGATTTCTGAGAACAAAGGATTTTTCTCTAAGATGCAGTAAAAAAATTTTCTTGATTAACATATAGCTTTATAGTGTAGACGTACTGTAGTTACTAGTATATATTTAGTTTATTTTCCTCTGCATTTAAGTCCATAGAACTATCTTTTTTAAAAGTTTATAAGAACATGTACTGTATAATTATATAAATACTTTATATGCTCTCTTCAAATTTTATTTCAGGTGGCTCCACAGGAAATGCTGGATTTCCTGAAAAAGTTAAAACAAAAATGCATTGTGGGAATTGTAGGGGGCTCAGATTTATCCAAAATTGCAGAACAAATGGGGAGTGATGGTAAGAAATGGAGAAAAAGAAAAACAAAAATTTTAATAGCAAAGCATTTTTATTCAGACTGAGTAATTCCCCCTCTGGAATGTTAATGGCAACAATTATTGCATGTAGTGATGTGTATAAAAATTTGCTAAGAACATTAATATTTCTCTGTATTATGTTTTTACAGTTGTTCATGAATATGACTATGTGTTTGCTGAGAATGGTTTGGTGGCATACAAGGAAGGAAAGCAGATAGGACAAGAGGTAAGGAGAGCTAGTGGGCTTATAGGGGTTGTGTGTGTGTGTGTGTGTGTGTGTGTTGGGGGGGGGGTTATAATTTATTATTAAACATAAGGCTAAAAATTTTATTGTGCATCAAAACAAAAAGCAAAATTTTTGACAGTCTGAAATAGGCAGAGTAAGTCCAGTGTATTGAGGAATAGTTAGGGCGTTATGGGGGATGCATGCATGAAGAACAAATGGAGGATTTGTGCTGGAAATATCTGAATTACTATGTATATACTTGCAAAAAAATTTCCATAAGAGATTCATCAAGATGAATCAAAATCTCACTACATGCATCTTAGCAAACCAAGGAATACTGATCCACTTTGCTCCCCACAAAATTTGCTGGGAGCAGAGAAGATCAAAATTACAAGGCTTGTGTAGATGCAATACATGGTAAAAGGTTTATACAACTAAGTTATCCTCTAAGATAACAGGGGTGTTTCTTACTTTGAACTTGATATTTTATTTAGAATCTCCTTCATAACAAAGGAGAAGAGTGTCTGCAGAAAGTGATCAACTTTGCCTTGAAATACATGTCAGAATTACAGCTCCCTGCCAAGCGGTGAGTAGTGGTAATGTCACAAATACATGTACTGTGTATCATCGAGTCAGATAAACCAAATGTCAAGTTATGTAAACTTACATAAATTAGCACTCAAGTTGATCACAATATTCATCTATTGTACTTAAAAATAGCAGACAAGAAGCTATGTGAAAGGCACTGAAATATGATTAACATATTTCTTCTTAATTACGGTAGGACATTTACCAGTACTACTGTTTTTACAGTCAAAATAATACTCAGTTCAAAGAAAAACAGGAGTACTTGCCCTTTGCTAGTGTAGTAGGAAAGGAGGAATGAGCATATATTAAATACAATGAAAACATATGACTGGACCGGGAATCGAACCCGGGACCCCTGCAACTCTAGTCAGGAGCTCTACCACTGAGCTACCCAGGCCGATATCCAC
>WFKH01007768.1:56559154-56599847 GCA_016163765.1 Magallana hongkongensis | reverse complement strand
TCCAAAACATTTAAGGGTATACTAAATCTATTTGTAAGAAGGATTCAAACTTGAAACCTTCCAGATTAATAGCTGATTGACAACCACATGTCCACCAGATACAGGCCCTTAGCAAATCTTGGGTGCACAACTCTGCTGCTCATCTTTTTTCAAAATTAAAAGAGAAGATAGAGGATGAGTTCAGTGATATCTCTGTCAATAATTGGCTCGCAAAGAAGCAGAAGTTACATAAATCTTACCAAACACAATAATTAACACATCACAAAATGGTTCTTGAAATTTACTGGATTTATTAAAAATCTACATCTTAATTGACTATTTCTTGCTCTTTTTTCATGTGAAACTTAAAAAAATATTTTAATCAACTCTTTCATCCACATATTACAATCAATTTTTCTAAAGAATAATCACATATGAAAAACTAATTTCAATGGATTCATCCAAGAAAATTCTTCAAATTTTAGCCAAATTTGATGGCTCTCTTTAATAATTTTTGAATTTGCTCCTTAATCTCATAATTATTTGGTCCTCCAAATCAAGCAAGCCCTTCGCGTAATCTCAGACCAATTTAGTTGCCATGCAGGATCGGCCCAGAATCCAATAGATACAGCTCTTCCCATATCTTGGTAATTTTTGAAATCTTCAGAATAAAAAATTCCATTGGACAACTTTGGTGGCTCTTGATAGTAGGGAATTGAATTGATTTCCTGTAGTTGGCACGTCTGATGACTGGGGCCCCTTACAGCATTGGCTAAATACGGGAAGAGATTTTGTAAAGCAAGTGTAAACAAAATGGCTAACACTTCCCTTGCTTTCATTGATTAGGCGGAGGTGGATACAGCGTCCAAACAAGATATTGAACAAACAAAAAACCAGAAAGATTGAAAATTAGCGATTAATATCTCTTGAAAAAAAACTGTGCGTTAATCATGCTTTCAATCTGAATCAATTTAATTAAGATAAAACTCTTAAATGAGGCACTTTTATACAAGAGAAAGCAGTTTGATTCTGCATGACCTTTTTCTTTCAGTTTCATATTTATTTCACAGTAAATCACCAGTATGTTTGACAATTACTTACTGACCTGGAATAGGACTAGTGCAGATATTATATACAATTTGTAGTTAACATAATGCTAGCTTTACTGTTTTTTTATAAAAACTCAAAATATATACCAAGAGTAGTATACTGTATCCAGGGTTATTTCCGCCTTCCTACAAACAGTTTAGCCCCACCTTGAATTTGCCCAGACACAGTTTTGTTTAAAGAGAGATAATTTGAGACATTGGAATTTGCCCAGTCTTAATTAAATTCACCCACTGACAATAAGGGCAAAAATAAAACGGGGGCGAAATTTACCTTTATACAGTATATATATAAAATTCTCTATTTTTAAATCAATTCTTTAAAAGATAAATAGTTGATGCAACTGAGGCAACAAATCTTTAAACATATCATGAGAGTATTTAAAACATTGAATAAAGTTAAAGATTTTCATTCAAATTTCAATCAAACTATACCCAATTTTTTTTTAATTCAAAATTAACAAAATCTTGAGAAAAGATTTGTGGAATGGCCGGTGTCTCTTAACTTTTTTAAACAGACACTGATTAAGCAATTTCTAACAATAATAACTTCTATGGGAGAGCCATTCTGAGCTGCATTAATAAGAACTTAAGCAAGTTTACATGCAATTATTCAAAACAGAGACTGCATCTTATTGTTTGCTTTGTACAAATTCAATCTTGTATATATTTATTAGAACTTAACCTGTCTCTACATATGATTATAAAATTCCGAAGGCATTGTTGTTTCACAAACTGTATACATCTATTAAAATAAATTTTATAGTTATAACTAGTTATAACTACTTTGAGACTTCAACAAAATTCATTTTTATCTATCAAAATAAAATTGGAATTCTGCCAAAGGTCGTAGTGTGAAGTAAAATCCCCCATGATTATGGTCATTATAGCCCCTGGTAAGAAAACTCTTTTGGGGCTGCCAAAATTAGTATTGCCCTCATACCATTATTATATTTAAATAATAGACCCTAGTGTGAAACTCGGTCAATAAGTTACAGCTGATAAATAAACTTAATCTGTACATGCAAGTTGTTTAATCAATAAAATATATTTATTTCTTTAAAAATATGAGTAACCTAGATTATTTAAAAATTCCAATGAATTAAGACGGATTATATTCATCTATATCAAAAGATCCACCATTTAAATAAATAATTTATAAAGAGACGGTTTTCTCTTATCATAGAGTTCATTTATAAAATCCTTCTTTAATTTATCAAAAATTTTTGACAATCTGATTAATAATTACATGTAGTTAAAAAGATCACAACAGATATATCTGCTCTTGAACAAAAACAATAATCTGTAATTTCAAAGTCCTTGAAATTTTTTTCTTTAAAAGTATTAAAAAATGTAGATAAATTTACTTTATATACACATTTTGTAACTTTGAAATTTGGGACAATGTTACAAAATCTATTATATTTACCTTGGACTGTGTTTACTCCATGAAATGATGACTTAACTAGGTGCTCCACTGCCGTGAAAACTTGGTGAGATTCGACTGGTCATGTACCCACATTAATGGAGAGTGAACGAGACTTCAGCACTTTTATCTATAAAGTGAAAAAACTCCGATAAGACGCTAGCAGTCAGAGACCACACATATTCTTGTCTTGATATTGAAAGTTCCGAAGTGTGGCATGAATTTTAACAAAAGGTGATGGCCCATAGGAAATGTCATTGAGAATCAATTTTTTCTCCTCATAAACTGCATGCTTCTATAGACACAAATATGGCGGTCAATAGGAAACTCCTTGGAGAAAACAAGATCAATTCTTGATTGATAGATTTCATGTCCAAATTGACAGAAATTGCAGGATTTAAGACATCGCTAAAAAGTCCGCTCACATGTAAAACAATTAACCAGTGAATGCCGATATGCAGTGCAACTATCGGAAAATCATTATTGGTCCTGAAAATTTCTTTCAATATGCTTATTATCTTGATTTTGAACATAAATGCCAACAGAAATTTTCACTCACTTTTCCATCCAACCAATAAGACCTATCTCTTTTCTTTTTTTTTCCTTACGTTGCATTAATAATTTAAGGTCTTCAGATTTAAATTATCTTGAAACAGTTAAATCATTTGATAGTCTATTTCTGGACTGTATGTCTGTAAGTATTCCTTTTAATGACACCCCCTCACTTAATTCTCTATATAACGACAATCACAAGGCCTTCTCCCTACTTACACTCATTATCTTTTATTTTTGGAGTCTCATCTTTACGTCACAAGAAGAAAAAAAAATCAACAGCAGGTTCTTCCCACGGAATTGATTTGCTGCTTACGGTCCGATCAAATGAAAAGCTGAAAAACGAATCACTTGAAAAATTCATTGAGTGTTTAAACTTTAAATTATTGACGAAAGTGAAAACACACACACCAAAAACGGAGATATTAACCAATTGGTACACTCCTACTCCTTTTTAAATATTTAAAATGGACTGATTTCTTGAATGTGGATTAGAATAGATGTATGTATAGGCCTACACAATTTCAATCACATATTTTTAGATTGCAAATATCAATATAGTAACAACTTTTTAATTAAGAAATGTAGTTAGGGACTTCAGATTTTAGAACATGTGCATGCATGCAAATGCATGTTATCTTGAAAGAGTAATGGGCATACATATATATCAATCATAAATAATCAAAGGGATGCTAATGACCGATAAATCATATACAGTTGAACTTCGATATCTCGAACACTGATATCTTGAATACAATGGATATGTCAAAGTGATTTTTCAGTCCCAACCACTTATTTTTTAAGTATTTTACTCTCGATATCTCGAATACTCAGATATCTCGAAGTTTTTAAACAGTTCCATCTAGTTCGAGATAACGCAGTTTGACTGTAATTATTAACATCTTTCATTATAACGGGGTACCATCAATTTATATCAATAACGCATATGACACTCTTAAACATTGCAAACTAGAAATCACACCTGTTAAAGAAGTGACAGTTCTGCCATTAATTTGAATTAATTTGATTTAGAGAACAGAACATTTAGCAGATATCAAAAGAGAAAAATCTCATATCAACTAAACTTTACAAAATGAAAGAAAAAGTGAGCAAGCTCACGCTCTCCAAGTACTTGATAATGATACACATAATGAATGGCAAGGTATGCATTTAATAAACAAAATAATTTGATGAAGAGCATAACTCGCAAAAATCATCAGCTGAAAACTTCCAGCAAATATGCACATTTATTCCTCTGTTAAAAAAAAAGTTTAAAAGGGCCAAAATTTCCAGAAAAATAAGGGAATCGGAATTTCCTGGTAATATGCACATCTACACTAAATGCCTACAAAGTTTTACTAAATTCCATGCAGCGGTTTAAGAGGAGTTGCGCTTACAAACTGTTCATTTCTATATTCAACATAGGGCCGAAATTCTAGGTTCAAAAGGGCTGATATTCCCAGAAAAATAAGGGAATCGGAATTTCCTGGTAATATGCACATCTACACATTTTGTCCTAAATGCCTACAAAGTTTCTCTAAATTCCATGCAGCGTTTTAAGATGAGTTGCGCATACAAAAAAACAGGACTGATGGACTGACTGATGGACTGATGGACTGACTGACTGGTCAAAAACATTATATCCCTTGCAACTTCCTTGTGTTGGGTATAATTAAAATGCACAGTGTTAACTTACTTTTCATTAGAAAGACTATATTTCACAACTGAAAAGAGATAAAATGGTTCATGGGGACAATTTTTTGCAATTTGAAGTCTATGCTTAAAAGCCTAAATAAATTAAGGCATCCATAGACTGGTTCACAGTGAGAAATATTTGTGACTATTGGGTTCTTGGGAACCTCACGAAATGTTCTCGCATAAAAGTTGGGTTTACAGTACAAAGCTTATATAACAGATTTAAATATAGCTTACAGTATTACATACCCATTTTTAGATATAGTATACTTCATTTGTAAACAAAACAATTAAGAATTTAAACCAAGAATTTTTCCTAAATCACATTCTATTATTACACGTAACACAGTATATAGCATGCTGGAGTATGGAAGCTTTGAAATAGAAGACCAGATACATTGTTCAATACTTCAGTAGGGGGATGACTGACTATGACTGTATCTACTGGAGCCAATAGTTCCCCACATAACTCTCGATAATTGTGTGGTATCAGTATCTATATCCAATAATTCAATACTTCCATCTAGGGATTACCATAGAAACCAAGCCATTCTGCAAGAAATTCACCAACAATTTAATCTTGCAACAGACCGCTGGTAATCTTTCTAAAGAAACCTTTCAACCTTTAAAATGGTAATTCCAAGCTACAAATTAAATCACTTATTCTTGAGCAGATTTACACGGAATTCATTACAGAAGCAAAATGAAGAAACAGCAAAGGGCTTGCAGATATTTTCGGGGCACTTTATATAGCCAATAAAACAATGCTCTAGAGATCTGAACCTCGTGTTTCTATTCTAGATTAAGGTTCAACGTAGGTAATCAGTCTTCTATTCAACCAAAAAAGATGCAATATGTCTACAAATAACCTTATTTGATTGAATAATGTGGAACAATTACCAAATTTGTGTCAGTATCAATATTTGTTTGCCAGCTTTATGTTACAGTTCAGACAAGAAATGTGGGCTACTTGAAGAGAAGTTTTCTCAATCAGTTTTTCAAATGAATTTTCCTTCCTTTTTTTTCTATCACAGAGGGGAGGCAAAAACATGATAAATGGAAAAGAATTTTCTTTTCTCTTTTTTCTATCACAGAGGGGAGGCAAAAACATGATAAATGGAAAAGAATTTTCTTTTCTCTTTTTTCTATCACAGAGGGGAGGCAAAAACATGATAAATGGAAAAGAATTTTCTTTTCTTTTTTTTCTATCACAGAGGGGAGGCATAAATGGGAAAGAAGACAACATTAAGAAGATAAAGAATAGATCATTGTTACTTGTTGCTTGAAACATTATTCAAAAAATAATAAAGACATTGTTAAAATCTTAAATGCAATTATTCAGACACAAAAAATTGATAATAAAAATCTAGCTCTTTTGCTGTGGTAGTAGGAGTAAAGCTTAGTACAGTATTACACGCTTATAATGAAGTGCCAGGGACAGTCGATTTTGCTTCATTATAAACGTAATTCGTTATATCCATAAGCTTTACAATATGTTTAAAACCCAGGGGGAATGAAAATCATTTCACTATAAACGTCAATTCTTTATAAGCGTGTGCTATATGCGTGTTTTACTGTTCTTCATAATAAAACATTTTTCATAAATTTCATTCATAAAACTTTTTCTCTAATTGCCAATTATATGGAAAAAGTAAGTATACGATGGTTTCTACAGCCACAGGTTCTAGGCAAGGACCCCCTCCCTGTAAGAAGTACACATACACTGAGAATATTTGTAACGACTGATGAGAAATTATATTCCACCTTGTTTTCATAAGACAAAGACATCAATATTTGTCTCCTTACAAGTACATAATTTCAACAAAGATCGATTTAAATCAATATTTCTATGTTAACATACGACTCCTCAAAGGGAGTGGGGTGCTGATTAGGTAATAGCACAAGATCATCCAATGAACAAGTAGTTTACTTAAACAAATTAAACATACAGGTTAGATTTAATATTGACAATTCTTCAAGCTTAGTATTGGGCTGGGCTAGTCCTACAGAAATGTTGAATACACATAACTATATCTTTAAAGCAACTCTCCATTGTAAACACTACACTCTTTTTACACTGTCTACAGAACATATTTCAGTCTACACTAAACTCTTTACTACACTTTACAATGTCTACAAAACACTAGGGCTGAAACGATTCATCGAAATATCGATACTGTTCAATACTTACATCCGATTCAATTTTCGATTCACTGCTTCGATTTTCGGTTCGATACGTTTTTTAAAATCGGGTTTGGTTAATTACATCAGGTTCAGCCTTCTTAATTAGTTTTACTGCACAAGGGAAAAAACATGGCGACAATTTTGATGGATACAAATGAAGGGGGCGATCGCAATGTATCTCTTGTGACAGATATAAACAATTATGGCTCATAGAAACCTGCCAAACTGAAGAATCCACCTGCCTTCTATCGTTCAGCGAAATCTGGGCGATTTGCTTACTTCCTTCCTAATAAAATGATTTGTATTTAAGATTTGCAAATGAACTATCGATAAAGGCGGATTTTCAGCTATGAATCTATCAATTAATGTCATTAACATAACACCGCCGAAACACTAAATAAGTGTCGAGTCAAGTGATCTGAGGTATGTGTCTGATGAGAGCCATTATTTTGAAACTTAAAAGAATGTGTGACCGGTCAACAGCTGTTCAAACATTACATAAAAGCAGTTCGACTAGTAGTCATTTTGATAAATGACTAATCAATAAAAGTTAGCTTTGTTCTTTTTATTGTATTCATCATCATTTAATGACCAAATAGTGCATAGTGAATTATTTGTTTACTATTTTTTTTTATTAAATTAAAATTGCAAGTGTGACTTGCCTAAAATATTCCCTTTCTTCAATTGTTTGATTTGTTTCTTCTTCAAAATGTATCGTATTGAAAATATTGAATCGTGGTACAAGTATTGCAATACGTATTGTATCGTGAGTGGGGCGTATCGTTTCAGCCCTACAAAACATCCTTCACAAATCACTACAATGCTTATGCTAGAATCTCTACAACAGTCTACACTCCATTGCAAGTGAAGACTACACTTTACATGTCTAAAACACTCAACACTCCTTAACTTTACATGTCTAAAACACTCAACACTCCTTAAACTCAACACTACACTGTCTTCACTATACTAAACACTGTCTACATCATTTATACTACAAACTATGCATACAATATATACACTATACTGTTCAATGTCTACACTACAATCTTCAATAGTTAAAGTGAACACTATACACAGTCTATTTTACATTGCAATGTCTCATGACACTCTACTGTCTACACTACACTCTAGTGATTACACAACTCTATATATGTCGACACTACACTTTACACTGTCTACACTTAACACTACACTGCCAAAACCACCATCTTCACTGTCTACACTACACTCTCTACTGTGAGTCAACACTGCACTCTATATAATTATCCACATTACATTTTTATGTCTACACTACACTGCCTAACCATTACTCTGTATTGTCTTCTTAGTACTATATACTGTTTATACTACACTCTACACTGTGTACACTATACTCTACAATGTATACAGTATACATGTACTCTACACCAGCTAAACTGAACACTACACTGTCTACACTATTCTACACTCTACACGGTCTATTTTATTCTGCACTCTATTGCAAGTCTACACTACACTTTATGAGACTACAATGCAATATACACATCTTCAAAACACTGTCTACACTACTTTTATAATTTATATACTTAAAACTACATCAGCTAATCTTAACACTACAGTGTGTATGCTGCATTTGACACAATCTTCTTAGCACTATACACTGTTTATACTACACTCTACACTACACTGTCTATGTTTCACTCTACACTGATTACTACACAATATAATGTTTTCAATATACACTACAATGTTGACACAACACCTTACAATGTCTACACTGGACTCTAGTGTTTACACTACTCTCTTCATGTCTACACAACACTCTACACTGTGTACACTAATACTCCAATGTATACCATACATTCTACTCTGTCTATACTACACTTTACACTCCACTAGCTGTGAGTCTTCACTACATATTACATGTGAACACTAAACTTTACACTGTCTACCCTGAACTCTAAACCATCTACACTACACTGCCTACATTTCACTCTACAATATATGCACTACACTAGCTAAACTAAGCATTACACAATCTACACTGTCTACAATACATTCTTCACTGTCCTTGTCATACTCTTCTCTACACTGAACACTACACTCCATAATATATACTCTATACTTTACATTGTATTCACTACACGCTACACCATCTACACATGACTACTTCAAATATGACATTAAAATTAATAACAAGTAGCAATTGACATTAGTTATTCAATACAGATGCTTTTTGAAAGGTTCCTCGACACACCATATTGCACAAAATAGGATTAAGTTTACATTTAAAAATTCTTGGAATTGGAAAGGGTTTAATATTTGTTTTTGTTTTTTTTAATGAGAGTAGTCCAAGATACTAAATTGTGTCACATTTGTCGTGATTGAAAATAATTTCTAAGATGCCCATACAAACAAATGATAATTGTTAACAGTAATGTCTGAGTATTGACAAACATTTTTAGTATAAATTAATCACTCACTCACAAACTTGCAACAACTTAAAAACTTTAGGACAAACTGCATTCTTGCATTGTTGTCCAAGTAGCGTAGTGGATAATACACTTGCTTCTCACCGCTGCGACCCGAGTTCAATCCCCATGATCGACAGTGGTTGTATGTGATAGGGTATGGCGGTCACCCGCCTGGACACGTGGGTTCTCTCCGGGTACTGCAGCTTCCTCCCACATAAATGACCCCCTCGCGCTAACATCCGTGCCAACGAGAGATATTTATTTAATATAAGTTGTAGAACTTGTTTATCAATCATTGTAAAATAAATAAAGTTCTTCTTTTTGCATTGCTTATGAAAAGGTCCAAGAGAGACAACTTCTATTCAAGTTCCATGACCGTGCAATCAATTCACTATACTACTAGGTCAATTTTTTTCAATTTTGGCCACTAAATAAAAAAGTATTTAAAAAAAAACCTAAGTAAAACTTATGTTACACCTTCTGGATCTGTCTCTTTTCATAGATAAAAACATTGGACACTTTGTTTAAAAAAAAAAGGGTGAAATGTCAACAAATGCTGTCAGATTTATCATAAATTTTCATACCTCCAATGAGATAAACAAAAATCTTATACAGATGATACTTCAAGACATTGTTTCATAAATGTCTAAGCTCTGCATGATTGTTTTTCATAAATTACACATCATGCATACAGACAGCAAGTAATTTAAGTTAATGAAATTGATACCCACCCGGTCTTCCTTGCACCTCACAAACATCCGATTTAGTGCTAAAACTTCAAATCCCATACTTCACAAATATCTGGACAAAGACGACTGCGGAGAAAATGGAGAACAAAGTTCTTTGGGATCAAGGACCTAGGAATAATACGAAAAGAAAATAAAAGATAGCATTTCTTTAAAAATATTCACTATCATGGTTCACAATATGTAAATTGAATATCTTGAGATACACACACACACACACACACACACACACACACACACACACACAAATGAATAAAAATAAACACAATTCTTGCTTTAAGAGTGCCATCAGTATACCCTTCTACTGAACAGCTGCTGAAGATGCATAGGATTGGCAGGATCTCCTGATGATGTTTCCCCTGCCCACTGAAATCAGAAATTCCTGGCATCTATCAAGAATTAAATATAATCATATGCATACACTTTTAACTATATAGAAACCATGCGTGTTCTCTTTTTTGTAACTTTAATTGTAAATAACCCAATTAGCTAGCTCAATGTGACAGCAGAACGATATGCTAAAACTTTACTGTTAAAATGTCCCTGGTGACACTAACACGAATCATGTCGGATATGGTAGATTTCTAGCGTAATGATAACCAAATTCATCGACGCGAAGGGGAACATTTGGTCTGACGTGCCTTTCTCCATCACTAATTTTCCCGCCATACCTCAGTGTGCGGAATTTTGAGCCCGATGTAATCTCTAGCAGTGGGAACCACGCGCCAACATATCAAATATTGATCTTTAAAGAATCTATTTTGAAATATGATATATAATACAATACAATAACAAAAAATAATATAAACTTGTCGGGTTTTTTAAATTCAAGAATTCGAATTAATCAACATCAATTCTAGATTTTAGAAAATCATTTAGAAAGTCATTTTTTATAACAAAAATTCAAAAATTCTGATGTCAAATAACGATTTTCTAGATCTGATATCAAAAAAATTTATAGATCAAGAATTATTTTAGGACATCAAGAATACATTTTTGATATAAGAAAATAACTCAAAAATATTAATCCGTTACTTAAAGAGCTTTAGAAGAGTCACGCATGTTTTTTTTGTTTTTTGGTTTTTTGGGGGGTTTTTTTGTTTTTGTTTTTGTTTTTGTTTTTTTTTTTGGTTATGAAACACGAAAAACACTATTTGTACATGTATAATAATTTAAAAATAAATTGAAATGCAATTAAGAAATTTGAAAAATATTGCTATAATTTCTATATTGAACCGACTCCAAATTAATACAATTGAATATAAAATTACTGCTCATTTGATGCAGTTGCATATGCCATCTAAAAGCCAATTTGCTTTATACATTTAGTTCGATTAATTTTTTAACCATATTAACACCAATCAACCTAGAGTATTCTTGTGAAACTCAGAAACATTTATATAATTCCGGTTTGGAGCAGTTAAATTTCTTTATTTTCTTCAATGATTCACTCAATCAATGGCCTAAATTGACATTTATCTCCTAGACAATTTTCATGTTTTCTTTGAAATTAATATATGAAAATAAATGCATATGAAATAATTAAAAAGTTAACATGCACGTATTTGTTTTTTAATAATGAAGTCATATTTCAAAGAAATACTTAATAGATCTATCAAAATAAAATTTTGGCCTGCTACTTCCTTTGATTTATTCAATTAAATACTTGAAAGCTAGCTGATTGAAAGATGTATTACTTAATCTTCTATCTAATGGGATTATTCTTTTTATCTTTTGCTTATACAAGTCTTGGTCTTTGATCTAATCTAAATCTAAAAGAAAAAAAACCCGCACAGAACATTCTGAATATTGACAGGATAAAACTGAAAAATCAGAACACTATACTTTAAAGCTGTCGCTATATTTACAGAAAAGTTATCATGTTTGAACCATGGGAAATGCAGAAAAAATTGAAGCTTTTAAATAAGGCGTACAAATGGAGTGTTAGATGTGGCATCTGTCCATTATTCCACACTGTATTCCCGTTATTCAAAAAACATTCACTAGCATATTCAAAAACTATAATTTATGGTAAAACCTCCCCCCCCCCCCCCATATCCTTACTAAACAAGAGGCCCATGGGCCAAATAGCTCACCTAAAAAAGTAGATATAAAACTAAAATATTTTAAAACTCGCAAAAATTCTCATATGTTCCAATTAAAAACATATAAGCCATTGAAAAAATTGTCACTATATTTTTTCTATGTTGAACTTTGAACCCCTTCTGCGGCCCATTGTATGACAATTTATAATCTACTCAATTTGAGGATGCTTACAAAAGTAATACTCAGTATCATATATGATCAATTTGTAGTTGCCGGGAAGATGATTTCTATAAGAGGGCTCGATGGTCGCAGCCATTTTTAGACTGTATATTGATCTCCTTAAGAAGAGCTCTCTATAAAAATATAGGAAAGTATCCAAATTTTACGATATAATAGTTTAAAGCAAAACAAATCATATCTAAAAATTTTAGGTAGATCTGATGGTAAATTTGTTGACCATCCAGCCTCCTGAACAATTGCTGTCTACGCTGAACTTTGAACCTCTTCTGGAGACCCAGTATAGGTCTGGGGTTCATGATGTGAACAATTTACAATCTGAGGATGCTTGCATAGTAATATCTCAAATTGTAGCATTGTAGTTCTTGAAAAGACGATATTTAATATTTTTACTATAATTTTTTTCTATGTTGAACTTAAACCCCCTTCTGGGGCGCCAGCATTTGCACGGGGATCATGGTTTTGACAGTTTGGAATCTATACTATTTGAGGACTTGTATAGTAATATCACAAATATAGCACTTTTGAGGTTTTTGAGATTCTTAAACATTTTCCCTTAATGTTGAACTAAGTAAGTAAGTTAGTAAGTAAGTAAGTAATTCTGTAAATCTTTATTATAGTGACATTGTGCATATATGACATTTGTAATACAAAGATATGTCGAAAATTAGTAATTTGCACCCGGCCCCTTGGACCTATAAGTCACTTTATACAATTTTAACTTTATGCATGCATGGTTTCAAATTTATATTATATTAACTTCTGGACATTGATAAATTACATTTCTGATATACAATATTTGAACACATTTACTTTTGAATTATTTTTTTTCCTGAGTTGGTAAGCAGAGTTTATAAATCTAGAAGTTTGTAATGGAACTATGTTGAACCATGTTGAACTTTGAATCCTTTCTAAGGCCCCAGTATTGGCCTGGGGGTCATGGTGTAAACAATTTACAATATCATACCCTATCTAAGGATGCTAGCATAATAATATAGCAAATTTTAGCATTGTTACAGTAGTTCTTGAGAAGATTTTTAAACATTTTCACGATATTTTTCTATGTTGAACTTCGAACCCCTTCTGAACCCCAGTATTAGTCCAATATTACGGTCATGCTAGAATCTACTAAATTTTAGGATGCTTGCAAAAGTAATATTACAAATTGTAACATTGTGGTTCTCAAAAGGGTTTTAAACATTTTTACCATATATTTCTATGTTAAACTTTGAATCCCTCTTTGGGCCCTAGTACTGGTCTGGGGTCTGGGGATGCTTGAATAGTAATATCACAATCTGTAGCAAAGAAGTTCTCGAGAAGAAGATTTTTAAAAAAATCCCTATATATATCTATGTTAAACTTTGAACCTCTTCTTTGGCCCCAGTATTAGTAAGGTGATAATTGTGTTAACATTTTAGAATCTTTACTATATATAAAAGCTTTGATGTAAATATTGGCATTCCTGGTGCAGTGGCTTTTGAGAAGAAGATTGTTTAAGACCCACACCCTATTTTCACTGTTTTATGATTAATTCTCCTTTGAAAAGAGTTTTAATAGTCTTTATTTTTACATTTTAGAAAACCCTTCGCATAAGGATTCTTTGTACAAAACTTAGTTAAATTGGCCCAGTGGTTCTAGTAAAAAGTCAAAAAGTGAAAAGTGGACAAACGGCCTTGCGATGGAAAACAGGTAATCAGAAAATCTCATTTGAACATTCGGTTCAGGTGAGCTAAAAACCGGATTAATTTTTGATAATGTTTTGATTTATTTTTGATAACTTTTTATGTTGTTGATAATCTTTTAATATTTTGGTTATTGTGTTTTATATTCAAAAACATGTTTATGTTCGATAATCTTGTGATTTACATTCGATAATTTGCAATAATCAAATATGAATAAAAATATTCAAATTTATTAATAATTTATGTATCACTTTTTTAATACAAATCAACGGTTATTTTAATATGAATAACGAGACAAGTATGATAAAACAGCGTTTTGTAC
Source organism: Magallana hongkongensis (assembly GCA_016163765.1). Lineage (NCBI taxonomy): Eukaryota > Metazoa > Mollusca > Bivalvia > Ostreida > Ostreidae > Magallana > Magallana hongkongensis. The sequence goes on along the minus strand of WFKH01007768.1, from coordinate 56,585,416 downwards.
ATTATGGTAGATTTGAATTTATGTACTGTATACTGTATTCTTCTGCCTCTACATGAATTCTCTAGTCTAACATTACTGCAAGAATGATCATTGCAAGATGTTGTCATTAAACATAAAGTAAGAATCGGTCAAACAACGGAACCAGCTAAACGCATGCAAAAATTACTGCGTACTATGTTCACCTAGACTTATAAAAAGTGTGCTCCGTAATAATTTCATCAACAGGGCAAACGGTCAATAATTTCCTGTTTAATTTCTAAGCCTATTTTGATACCAAACATCAATTACTAATCCTTACTTTTCGAAAACTCCAAATCAATGGTTATTCTTGTTAATATGATATATCCATGCTCTCCGCCGTCAAATAATTGTAATGTGTCATGTTACATACTTATACATGTAAGAATAAAATGAGCACCTCAACATGTTCAAATTCCCAAAATTCTTTCTTGTTCCCATAGCAACGGTCTTTATATTTCAATTTTTATAAATTTCTTTGTGCAGTTATTACAATAAATATTAAAAACCACGATAAACTATCTGGGTTAGAGACGTGATCTGATTTACAATACTAAACGAAAACAAGTTACGGAACGTGGGAAGTAACTTTAAGAATTTTACTTGTAAACTATTTTCGAAAACTCAACTGTAAAGATTAGCTTTAGATCTAAAAACTTTAATTTGATCTTATGTCTCAGTAATATTCGAAATTACGAAAAAATATATATCAAAGAAGTCAATACAATTATTTTTGATAATTGCACAATTTCGTGGGCATTAAATTTATTATGTAATAAAAGAAAAGGAAACAATAATATTCTTTTTGAATCTCATTAGGAAGATTGGTTGTTCGACCTCTTGGCTACATGTATATTCTTTTTATGCAGATTATATTCTTTTATGAAGACTGTATTTAATCAGCATAAAAGTTTAATTTATAGCGGAGAGCCTTCCGGTTGGCTTTAAATAAAGTTTACAAACACGCCATAACTAGTATTTTTTGCGTTGCTTGTCTATTGTACGTGTCGATTTCCATTCGGCATATCTCGGACGATTCCGTTGCCTTCGTCAACCCCGGTAGAAATCGATCGAGGTGTCAAGTGGAAGATCGTTTTTTTGTGTTACATTCTTTCTTCTTTTTCACAAGATATACAGCATGACTATTTCAAATAGTCATGTTGTATATACTTTGTTAAGAAAGGAGACCAGTACCCGGATGTTCATGTGGTCTCGTTAATTGAACATAAAACAAAGATGTGAGAATTTCAGTTCACCTTGATAGATTTATTTATAACATACTCCGAATACACCACCGAGCAACACTACAATGATGAAACAAATAAAAATTAAAACACAACGAAGCCGTATCGAACACACTGACCGGCGGAATGCCTGTTAGATTCTATAGAGTTTAGGATTATTCTATCAAATCTATATAAAATGGAAGACAAATGCAACAGACTCCACGTTTCAACAATAAAATATTTGATTCTTTTGAGCACGTATTTTCAAGTCAATGCTAATAAAGAGCGGCTGACTGTTCAATAGTTGGCTGATTGACACGATGATGAAACTTGTATAAAATCAGACACCACCCACCCACAGTAATGGATACACAGGTTGTCAAGCCCGTGAGGAAATAGTTAACATTTACTTAGATATCTAATAAAACAAAGTTAATGACAAAATAGAGGAAAAAAATATACATCCATATTTTTTTTTTACTTTTATAATAATGCTTGACATTCATCAGCATGGAGTATTTTCACAATTAAAAATCTATTAAAACATATTGTTTTCAATATTCGCAACAAATGACAAGAGATAATGTTTATATCAACAATGATAATATCACAGAAAAAAACTGATATTCAATCCTCAATGATATCACCTCTATTTTTAGCACAAGTACAGATGACGTCAGCAATATAGCACCACGTGTTTTCGACATAATCTGATTGGAGAATACTGAACAACATGACCTACATAATACAGATTCAGGAACTTTTCTCTCTCTTTTAACTTGCTATGGCTTTTATCTTTCCTTCTTTGACACTGGAATTACTTCTTTGATGCCACCAGGTAGTTATCAGTAAAAACACTCACTGATCACATTCAGCACCTGAAATAAAGTTTATAAAAGAGATTGCAAGAGTAATTGAGATTAACAAAAAATTAATCGTAACCATGCCAAATTTCCAGAGGATAAAAATGAGCATATCAGAAGTTTCTAATTAAAAAACTCATTTATTATATGACTGTTTTATGCATAATATTTTAATTATGAAACCTCTTGCTAGTTAAAGTTATAAAAGTAAGTTATTCCCATTACAAAAAGCCGGAAATACTCACACTAATGCCGTGTCATTGATAAGTTTTTCTGACTGCCTCTCAGAAGTCGAAGTCCCAGCCTGATGTCTCGTCGGGAGGAACATCGGAACTCTTTGGGTAGCTGTCGAAGTTGCTGTAGTCGTTTGGTCCTTTAACCTGTAAATGGCGGGAAACATTAAGGCATATACAATCTCAGACCAATTTAATACAAAAAAAATGAGACGATTGAGCAAAAAACGTGTTACAGTTTTAAAAAAAGCTCACTTGAGGAATGATTGGAGGAACGAGTTTTCTTTGTAAGAGACCGTCCCAGTCAAATCCCTGAAACCACCTACAATAAAACCATAACTTTGTAATACACGGTTACAAACAGGCACACATTGATTAAATGCTTCATTTTACTTGATCTGAATATATTAAGATATCATCCCGAGACACGGTCCGGAGTTCTGCACACAGTTGCTCTCTCCTCCAATATGGGAGAGGATCGTATGTTATACTGACCGTGGTTTGAGACGAAGAATATGATAAAACGCTCACTTATTTTTACGGATGTCGATGATTCCGTTTTTTCCGTATCCCAGTCTTTCAGCCGGATTGTCTCGACACAACTTTTTGATGAGAGAGGCGGCATTCTTTCCTATCCTCCGTGGAAATTCGATTACATCGATACCTTTCAGGATAATGTTGTAAGTTTTCATTGGATCAGATCCCGAAAATGGCGGACTGAAAAATACATAGACACCAAATAAGGTACAATCTTATCTGTTCATAGCTGCAGACTTGTACCTCCACCACAAAACGGGCTACTTAAAAAGGGAGTGTCAACAAAATTATAAGTAGTTTGAATTGTTAAGTAATCGATTTATCTGTGCCCAAATTACGTTCAATGTGATGTAACCTAAAAAAAATTACACTGATTTAATCTAGTTCAAACACCGCACTGTAATAACTGTAAACAGCTTATGAAATCGAACCAACAAACTGTTCACAATATATTACAACAAGACCAGGTGTTAATACAGATCGGGAGACAAGCAAAAATCCTGCCAATTCAAGCAATAAATTAGACAACAATTTAGCTCTTATATAAAAAGTAATGACAAAGCAGTTTTAATTTTTTCAACAACATATTTTACACAAAGTTGCAATCTTCAATACATTGTGTTTTTGACCTGTAATTTATGAAGTTAAAAAGGAAAAAAAAATCATTACAATTATTACAGATTTCAAAAACCCAGATGAAACAAATGGTTGATTTACATCAACCTAACTTAACTTCTAAAGAGACCAATATTGCTAAACGAATGAGAAACTACGCTCGGAGATATAATCTGTTTCTTGGAATTGAAATTTTGCCCAGAACAGTGATTAATGACAGAAAGACGTCAAAGTAATAAAGATTTCCAGGCGAATATAGAAGACAAATAGTCTAATGACACGTCAAAAGTTCTCATCTCGTGTATGTTTCACCAAATAAACTCTCTAACTCTGGATTTTGTTTCTTCACCCGTCAACGTATTGCGCAACCATCTGATAGAAACCAAAAATTACTTGTAAAATGACATGTCAATATTGACAATTGTACCATTAATCATTTAGCTGTGCCTTTCCTTTGAACTTCAAAGCATTTGCAGATATTTCATTTCACATTATTGCACATATCAGGATGCAAACTGAAACACGGGATACATCGAAAACTTGGTCCTTCGATCGTGCGCCATGAAAGGTTGCCCAAGGATGAAATACAACTATAAATGGCAACCGTTAATTGAACTTATTGATTGAAAGGGAAAGGGGCGGCCATTAAACCAAATGATGATACATGTATTAATCAAATCATAGGGCTCATTCGTACATGCGCTTGATTCCTAATGACTCCACAGAGCGGGAACCAGACAAGAAACCTGAAAGAAAGTTTCACAATGTCCATAAAAGTAACCCTTTGTTTGTCATTCTCTTATCTTCTTTCTGTATACGCATACAAATGTTTATTCATTAGCAGAATAATAAACTTTGTCGAAGCCATTTCATTCCTTGGTGCATTTCCTGCAATGCAATGAATTCCCAACTGTAAGCCCCGATTTCAAATAGAGTCGCCAACGGCGTTTGCCTAAATATATACAAAATCACCCTTATGCATCATTCTTGGATAAATCGGTTCGAAAATTGTTGTATTGCACGCAATACTGCCGTATTTCACTCTAATTCTAGATTTGTATGGTAGTAAATGAAATGTCAAATGCCCTTAAACTCGGTCGACCTTCACAAATAGAAACAAAACTAAAATTACTTTTTAAGGTATCCTGACCAAGGCCAGTCATATTCTCTTTGTCTAATTAAAATTACTTTTTGGATTTTCGTGTCGATCGAGCAGTAATCCTAAACAAGAGACTCCATCCCCCACCCTGGCGTATGCCATGCCTCTGAAGAGTACGAAGACTATTTACACTTGTATAAGTGACACCCTTACCTGCCCGTTAGGAGTTCAAACATGAGGATGCCCAGGGACCAGTAATCTGCTGCTCTGTCGTGTCCCTTGTTCAGGATGATTTCTGGAGCCACATATTCCGGCGTTCCACAGAAAGTCCAAGTCTTTCTGCCGTGTCCTATCTTTTTGGCAAATCCAAAGTCAACCTATCAAACAATACACATTTTCTATTAGCAAACAATCTCATTTAACTTGAAATGGCTCCTCTGAGGTATCGTAGAGGAGCGATATTACAAGTCTAATTTTAATGAGATTGTTTGTAAATAGAAAAAAATAACTTGTAATCAATTTCTTGGCACTTGTTTATTGCGCGAGCTTTCATCTCCTCTTACAAGTTTGACGTATCCATTCTGGTCCAGTAGTAGGTTTTCAGGTTTGAGGTCCCTGTAAATGATTCCTCTGTCATGGAGATACTTGAAAGCCTCTAGAACACACGCCACACAGAAGCGCGCTGTGATGTCATCGAAACTGCCCCTGTCCCTGAGAATGGTCCACAGCTCTCCCCCCAGACACGCCTCCATCAACATGTACACGTATTTCTTGTCTTTAAAAGTCTTGTATAATCTGAAAAACAAAAATATCATACACAATCACTAGTGAAAAGATATTGTTTTCGTTTTGCCGATGCCCAAGTGATTCGTGATGACAAATATTCGCAAGATAAAGGGTAATAACAAATGGTAAAAATGCATTTTCACTGCAATTTTATTTGTCATATTCAGTCTGCTCTTATTCCGATCCTTCCATCATATCTTGAGACCTAAAAATGAGTTTTCGAGGCCCTAAGCTCAATACTTTTGTAGCAATTTTAAAAAAAAAACCGTCAATTGCAAAGTCGAAGACAAACAAAAGAGATCCTGAAAAGGAAAAATCAATCCCCTCAATGACAGTAAAAATACAATTAGACACCGGACAAATAATGACAAGCACTTATTATCTCAACAGGATCTCTATCAAATGATCAAATTTGAGAATCACTATTTGGCGAAACGTCTATCACAAAAGCAATACTAAACGAGCAAATTAAAGTTGAGAATCTGCTGAAGTCTATTATAACATCCTTACTAAATAAACAAACTAAAAAAGAGAATCTCTGCTCGCCTTTATTACGCTCTACGGCTCCAATTTTCGAAACTAAAGGAGTGCTCTGGAAGTTTTAATGGAAGTTTGAAGTTACATTTCCGAGCCTACGAAGCGTGATATTACAGGAGTGAGAGCTAGATTATACATGTCATCTAGCTAGCAAATTATCTCTCTTGAACACCAAATGCTCAGTTACGAAAACTTCTAAATCTAATCAAACTCGGGGCGGCCATGTTCAGGCGTAAGGTCTCAAATCAATAGTGTGAACAATGGGTGAGGAATACAAATCTGACAACCATTGCCTTTCTGATATCAAACACTTGTTGCTTCCATTTGCCGAGAGAACCATTTGTTCTCTATGCTGGTTTCCGAGATAATTTCTAGAATAACAAAGCCCAAACAACAATACATGTACTATATTATTTTAAATAAAGGTGCAAAGACACACTAAAATAAGTGAAATGTGCATTGGACTTTTGGTCTGTATCTGGTATTTAGATCATACATTGTACATTGGTTAGTAGGTTAATTCTATCTTTTAAAAAGAAGAGGTCAATAACACATTATTAACCGTATCTGGAGAGACTGTATGCAGTATCGATACATGTATATTTCCAATATGTATATTCGATATATTTTCGAACAAAAAACCCCCGTTGTCCGAAAAAAAAACATCTTGTATTTTATCATTACTTGTTTTTCATTGAAAGTGAAGGTTCGATTAAAACACATTTTGCAATGTGTTTTCCAAAAACCAAAAATAAACCTCGTATACCCTTAATGCTACTTAGCAATAACTCTTGCGATATACTTTTATATCTAGGCAGGAATTTTTGATGAAATAGTGTTTGTTTCCATTTTAGAGCTAGTTATGATCTAGTACCTTGCTATAAATTGAGATCTGGATTCCATCATAATCTTTTTCTCGGAATATATATGTTCCTGCTGTTGAGTATCCACAATATGCTTCTTCTTAAGGCACTTTAATGCAAACGTCTTGGACCGTGCATGTGAAATTTGCGTCTGAAATAAGAAATCTATATAAGAAACACGTCTCAATTTCTTTCTGTTCACATTTCGTCACACTCTTAGGTGAACTCTTAAAGCTTTGCGTTTTCATATAAAATTATAAATGCAGTAAGTTTTTTCACGGTTTGCAAAGAAATTTTGGCCATTATAAGGCTTTGCCCGACAGTCTTTGACTCACCAGTTCTACACGACCAAACCCGCCCATCCCCAGGGTGGCAACGATCTCTAGGTCCTTCAGCTGTATATTAGCGAACTCCTTGTCCGGTTTATCCCGGACCGGGGACAGCAGAACGTCCGAGCCATTACCCCCACTGGTTCTAGGAACAACACCAAGGAAAATGTTAAAGCATGACTCTACTAAACAAACGACTTTATTATTGTTTCTTTAATAGTGGTTAAACATTTCAATAAGATTGACTATAAAATGGTTTCAAAGAAACACAACGGAGACAACTAGAGGGAAAACGTATAAGAACCACATATAGCGTCTTGAGCATTATTATTGCAGACTCACAGAGTAATTTGAACTTAATGAATGTCTACAATCAGAGAGAACAAAGTATGCGTAGAATAGCGGGTCATTGCAATTCAGTGTCTATAAAAGGAGATTTTTTTTTAGAGGTAAATAGATAATTTGTATTTTTTCAGTTCAAAAGTGTATAATATAATTAAAGGCAGCAAAAATTAATCATCCCTCTAAATGTAGTTTATGAGTACCAAGTCGATTATGAGCACTTTACTGAGACAAATAATTTTATTGGTCAATCAGCTCGTATCTTACATGCAATCAACAAATAGATAACGTTGTTAGATCTAACACTCGATAATTACCTCTGAGCGCCTCTTGCCTCGTCGCCATAATCTTTCTCTCGCAATTCGTTCAGATCTCCAATCAGAGCATTAAAATGGCTGAAAAAGACGCAAGAAATGTAACAATTGTCACGCTCTCTGATACAAACCGAGACATTAAAAACACTATTATGTGAAGGTTATGTCTGACACGAAAGCCGCTTGTGGAATGATGGAGCTATGAAACACGACCAACTCTGTTACCAGGGGAGAAGGTTCAGAGATTCCTCATACCTGTTCAGATAATGCCAGGCACATATACACAACCAAATTTATTTGTCCAAACAAATTACTTAAATTACGGAGTCGGGGGGGGGGCACTAATTATGAAAAAACTACTTGATTTATTGTTGGTTATTGTGTTTTTGATAAGCGCGAAAGTAACAGGTCTTAAATTGCTCTGTATTGAGGTTTTTATCATATATTTCTAGTTTTTATAAGAATATTTTATTTTTTGTAAGAATTACCAATTGCATCCCTAACGGAAAAATTATATGCATCTTTTTTGAACTGGAATAGTTTAATGATATATTTTATGATACAAACCTTTGCGTATAAGAAAAAGTAAATCACAAACCTTAAAAAAAAACACCCTCACAAAAATAAATTATGAACTGAATTTCATTAAGGATATGACCTTCACTTATTAACTTTCTATGTTCTATGTGTCAGGAAACGTTTTAAAAATTCATTCACACTTAGAGTTATTTTATCTTTCTATACTTACCAACAACATTTACCACTTAACAGTAATTGTTTAACTATTTCAGGCTTTCCAAAATCACTTTTACTACATTACTTGTCAATCTCGCATTAATTTACTTTAGGCATCCTTGGAATATTTTGGATCCATACATCATTGTATTAGGGTTGTATGACCGTCTGATAAGGGAGATAACTACCACAAAGAAAAACTGACTGTCATTTATTTTGCTCAAATTTTTCTACGTGAAGTTTGTTAGATATTTGTATTTTTCAATTTAAATTCACATTTCTTATTTTTTATACATGGCAGTTGGACTTTTTACACCTGACTCGCCCTGTATCGCCTCGGTGAGGGACTAAATAGTACTCACTCTCTGTCCACCGTCAGACACTCCACTCCCGGGGGTAGCGCTATCACGTTCGCTGTTCTCCTGTCCTCACTACAATGCAGAATAAAATATTCTAAATGTCTAAAAACAAACAGATTTCCGAAAACAAAATTTGTTTCGAGTTTCAAAGGAGAAATTAAGTCATGCCATATGTTATATAATTAAACAGTTTAAACGTGGAAACTTTTGCGTCGGGGAAAATCTTTGAGAATTTAGCTAGCAATCACTCGTACTAATACTTCACAAAATTGACCACCACGCGCATAGTTTAAAAAACAGAAACACAAAACTCTATAAATGACACATTTTAGTTACTTTTTACATCCGCAACTAACGTGAATGTTGGATATTGCAATTATTATATTTTATTTTGTCACAAGGAGACTCCCTTTTCAGTAATGGATGTATTAGACAACAACTAATGAGATGGATAATTTTGGGTTAAATTAATGTACACTGTATATATGGTCCATTTCTAGCAACTTGGAGCCTTCCTTCACCATCTTCTCTCCCCCCCCCCCCCCCCCCCCCCCCCCACCATTCGCGGCATTATTATTTTTTGAGATTGACTATAAGAAATATGAAATTGAACGGGGCGGTGTCAGCCTAGCGTTAATCTATACCGTTCGAGTCGTTTGTTTTAAGGGAGGGGTACGAGTTCCATTTTTCTGATTATCGGATAACAGGTCGTCAAATAAACTATGATATAGCACCCCAGATACCATGACATTCAAACGATCTAGACAATGGGATACAAGCAATCACTGAACATATTCGTGGTCCGGGTCGATACTACGGAGTGCTGCTTTATATATATATAATTACTTGTCTGGAAGAGGTGTTGTAAGTTTAATAAATAAATTGTCTGCATCGCCACTCCAGAGAAACCATAGTGTCAAAATGTTGACAAAAATCTTGGCCTTATTATTTGCTGATCTAGTTCAATGAACTTTTACCCAATAAAGAAGTTGGAAGTTGCTGCCACAACACTGGGAGTAAACCAAAATCAATGGTCAATCTCGGAGATAACAAAGATATTGGAATTTCTTTCCTTGAATATCTTATATTTAGCAACGAGGAGTGGAATGTTGCTTGCCATGATGTTGGGTTTCTGCACAGGCACCTGACATTATAATTTTTTCTCATAATAAAAATAAAATACCCTATACTTAATAATACACATTAGGTATAGGGTATGCCTATTTATTTTTATTATGAGAAAAATTTATAACGTCAGGTGCCTGTGGGATTCTGCCTGTCCCCTCCCCCTGCTCCTGCAATTTCAAATACGATGCTGCATTCCTGAAACTCAAAGTCTACAGACCCATACATAAATTACCTGAGAAGAGATTTTTCGCCAAAGTAGTCTCCCCTGGTAAGTCTCCTTATTTCCACTGGGTTGTCTACTCCTGTTACCTTTTGAGTGACCTTGACCTATGAACAAAATTCAAAAGAAATTCTAAAAAAAAATCTTTCATAATTTTTGAATTATATTATTAGTAATGTGTATTTAATATAATAGTTAATATCTGTTCATAATAATTATTCATTTAAAAACCCATCCAAATGGTTGGTCACTTTAACAAGGCTTTCTGCCAAATTATTCTGTCCAATTATTCTATTTTGTTAATTATTCTAATTTGCAAAATTTATAGAGATGACGTGTATTGTGATTACATTGTATAAAACAAATAAATTAGCTCTTATCAAGAACAAATAGGTGCATAAAACGATTCTACTGTACCTCGCCTTTATTAATGATGAAAAACGTATCGCCGGTCTCACCCTCGCGTATGATATAATCGTTTTCTGGGAAAAAGTCCTATAAAGTAAAAATTTATCAGGAACATTGTAAGATGAATATGTTTATTCATGAGTTTGTCAAATCATGGAAAGAAAACAATATTGCTGAACTTGAGGATACAGTTCTAAGGCACTTATATATCCATGTTTTGTTACATAATACATGATGAGGTGCAACAACATGAACATTCATTAACATAACTAGTATATTTTCTATTAATATAATCAGCTTGAAGTTTATCTTAATCTAGATAAAGTGAAAACAATGCCGTAAGATCATCGGTTTGCACAGAAGTTAAGGGGTTCGACAACCTACCACTTCTAAGCAGTCTGCGATTCTGGCGAGTTTTTCTGTTGGCAAGTTCTTTAATAGTGGAACACTGTTCAAAAAAAACAAAGTACATGTATATATAATAAAAATATTAATCTATAATTCACCATTGATATAGCAAAAGAGGAGGAAAACCGAATTATTCGCTACTACATAATACAAGTATCTCAAGTTATGTGCTCTTTAATCTTATTTATTATTTCGAGTTTTTGATTTAAGATAAAATTTATTTTCGTGTAGTTGTATACTGTAATAACCCCTATCCCCGCAAAAAGCAGTAAAAAAAGAACCCTTGCGATTTTAGTAGAACACCACTATCGGAATACACATAGAAAATAAGAGAAAACATCCAATTCAGTAATTGTAGCCTACTGTAGACTCAGCATAAACTAGCCTATAAATTATTTATGGGGAGATTCAATGAAATTAAAGAAGTATCTGATTGTAATTGACTTCCGAGAGGGATCATTGGCGGACGACGTCCTCCGTACAGTGCTTGTGTCCACTTGAGTGTCAGTCTCCGTGACAGGTCGGAATTGAGGGAGTCCTTAATCTTACAAAGGACTCACTATGTGTATCGCTGACTTAACAAGGAGCGGACAGGGTTATTCAAATGACCATCGAAGATAGCATAGCATAGCACTAGCTAAGCTAATGGCTATAGATGTGTGAATTTTTCATTGACTACAATTATCGGTTTTGGGTTTTAAAAATTTGAATGTAATGTTCATGGTCAGTTATAGAATATTTTACCATCCTACAAAGAAGGTTCCAATTTAAAGTATACAAAAATATTAATTCAAATTTTTCTAACTTAGATATTTGGATTTTTCTTTACTATATAAAAGATAACGGCTAGATTAATCATTTATTTAATTTTTAACTGGATCTAATAGGTAACCAATTAGTCTCCCTTGATGAAAAATCTGCACAATTTATTCAAATAATTTATACTCTTCAGCGCTTAAAATTTCGCCGCTTATTTCAAATAAACTTTCTCCAAATTACATCTTTAAAAAAATTCTGATTTATTTGTGCATTATTGAGCTATTTTTTTTTATCAGTTGAGAGCCCCAGCTGCTGTGTATAAGGACCTTCTGAGGAATCGGATGTTCTCCTCCTGCCGCTGTAGACCCGTCTTCATCATGATGGTCTGGAACACCCGACGATCCAGGACCCACACACACACATCGCTGAGGGCTGAAAGATACGAAAGAGACCACACCCATTTAAACCACCACACAAAGTCAGACCACAACAAAATCAGTCGAAGCTACAGATACAGGGATTTCCTAAACCTAATTAACATGTAACAACAGGACAGTTTAACTGGCAAATGGGAAAAAAATACTTTGGTGTATGCTATCAAAGTGACTAACGAAATACCATATGAAAATTACATAACATTGAGCGGGATTTATATTCTATACATAATATGAAAATGAGATTCTTAAACTACCGACAAACTACCCGGTATGCAATGTACATGTAAAATCAATATCTTGAAAACAGACAACTCAGGTGTAATTAATTAAGACGGCTGGAGAAATAAAAGAAATCTTTGGTATTTCTGTCTAGTAATTAACAAATAAGATTAGAGACGCAGGTTCAGGTATAAAATTACATGTATAAAAAAAACATCTAATGAACAGATGCGATCTATAGACGAAAATAGTTGTCACGTGTTGCAGAGTTGAAAAGTTGTCACGTGTGCCGCGTTAAAAGTTGTCACGTGTTGCAGAGTTGAAAAGTTGTCACGTGTTGCAGCGTTGACAATACAATGTGCATGGTAAGTACAAGTCGTGTAATCTCTCAATGAGATTGGCAGATGACACTGATCATGAACAAGAACAGTTAAATCAAAGATTCAATTCTTACAATTCTGAAGTGGGGCATAATATCGTTAAAATTAAAATTGAATTTCCGCAATAATTTGTTGCCAATTGCACCCCCCCCCCCCCCCCCTGCATTGAGATTTTGCCAATATAAAGAATCTTTTAACGTAACATTTGATTCTTTTGTTGGAATACCCGCAAATATTTCACTCACACATATATTTTTACATCCATTGAGGATTCTCTTCTCTATTTCTCAAGAACAAAACTGAATCCAACCAATTTGATCAACGATAATTAAGCGTGCAATTTGCAACAGACCGAATATTGATAATAACCAACGGACAAACATAATAAAACATAATTAAAATAAAGAAAGTCTGGTTTATTTTTCCTTGCTTAATTAAATGAACAAGTTTAATGGTTGTTAGATAATCATTTGTAGCTATAGCAGCATTGAAATCAAAAGACTCCAAGGACTGACAGTAGGCATTTGGTTGTTCCTTCTCTTTAACATTCCGATCGTTAATACAATTATTTTAAAAGTACTTTTACTCACTTTGTTTGAATACTAGTAATTTTAGACAGAGATACATTTAGAGGGAGATGAAACTATGATCAGTAAATTCATTCTAAGGTTGTTCATACGGAGGAGGAAGAGATCAAAGCAGACAGTAACCTCTCGTCAGGACTGACGCGTGTTATATATGTACCTACCTACCATTTTAACTACAATGTACCTTAATTATCTTAGAAAGCATTTTTTTTTAAAAAATAAAGTATATAAATTCCATCCTAGAGCAATGTGTATTACTATTTTAATCTAATTAATAATCAATGGAAACTAACACAAATGTATCACTCAACCCTATCCGCCCAACCCAAAAGATTATCTAATTTTAATGAAAACTGACGAAGAAGTCTGGTTAAAGAACTTGTCAAAGAATATAAGCATAGGCTTGTATAGTCTGGCAGAATGTAGCAATGTAACCTGACACACTCCCAGAAATCGCGAAAGACACCTTGCAAGACAGTGTATAAATACAACTCGTAGACTACAGTCTTATCGATAACAAGGCACGTACAAAGTTGAAACAGCGTTCAACGTTTGATGTGACGGAAGCTGAACATAGTGGAAAGAGAGGAAAACAATGAAAGAACAATTATCATTAAATCAGAAAATGGCGTATTGAGTAGGCATCTTATATAGTTTCCTGAGATGTTTGATAACATCCTACATGGCTGGTATGGGATTTATAATCTTAATGTAAATATTGTACATACATGTATATCTATAGTCCCCATAAGGTCATGGTAAAAAAGGGAGTTTCCGGTTCTTGAATCAGCTCTTTCAAAACAACTAGCGCCACTGCTAAAATTTTTGCTTGCGCTCTTGACTTAATGATTGATTTTAATAAATACCAATATTTAATATGGGTTTTTGCGGATTTATTTTCTAAAATTGAAATTATTTCAACTCAAATTTTCTACGCGACTTGAAAAACAAAATCCCCTCTTACAACCAAGAATTGAAATACTGAGCTGGAAGACGGCAAACAGACAGGTTTTTTTTTTATTATTAGAGATGGTCTAGTGTGTATGCTAAATGGTCATTTATTTTCATCGATATCTTGAGTGATTCGGGTGTGAGAAAACATTTAAGTCACCAGAATGCAGTAAGAATCAATAAATAAGTATACAATGTACCTAACATATGTCAATGTGCGTCATCCGATTGGCCATTTTGAAAAGGAGCAGTAAAATGCTCAAATTCAATATTTTAAATGTTTCCCCTGCGTACAGTAGTACAGACCCCTTTTTTCCGTTGGAATAGTCATATATATCGGCTTACAGAGGTCAACAGATAATGGATATTAAGGTTCAACTAAAGAACAAGACAATTATGTATCTTATATGTCTATCTAATAGTGTTTTCGGTACCAACTCTGCTAGCATGCTTTCAGAGAATTTTATAATGAAATACATGATGCAACAATATTTGTTTTCTAGATACAGGGGTATTTCTTATAATTTTGGTTTAGCGTGTTCCGTAAATATATGTTTCTATGAGTTATTGGTAACAAATATACCAGACACTGTACACAGACCGGCTAATAGTAATATTCGGATCGGTTACGGTACCTTTGACAGATGCGGTCCTGGTACAGTTGTATAGAATGGCCAGCTCTCCAAACGCCTTCCCAGCGTTCATCTTCCCCAGGACCTTGTTGTTTTTGAGGACTTCCAACTCTCCATCTACAGATAAATACATTCAATGTCAGTGATAAAGACAACAATTGTCGTCAAAAACATTGGGTCATAGGTTAAAATTCAATGCATCGTACTATAAGTATATTACATGTGATGTGTTTTGTTCCTACAAATGATTTTGTTGTTGTATGAAATAAGACCTAAGAACGTCTAGAATATAATTCTGGTTGTCGATAAGTTAATTGAAACACGTTGTACAATACAGTACGAAAATACGATAGGAAATTAAAGTACACCAATTTCCTTAGCCTTCAGAGGATAATGTTTGAATGTGGCGATTGCTTTGGGGAGAACGCGGGATTAAAAGAGCGAAAAAGACGACCTGTTAGAGAAATATTACTCTGAAAACAATAGAAGTAAAGACAGTGGCATAGAATTGATTTCAATATCGTATTGTATATGGTGTGTTGTATTGGTTGCGAATCTTAGGGGAAGAAAACAAAGAACATTGAGGATTAATTGCTTCAGATTGAGATTGTGAATTTCATGGAGTGATGAGGAATTGATACGGCAAGAGAACAGAATCTGACTTAACTGAGAGAGAGAGAGAGAGAGAGAGAGAGAGAGTGAGAGAGTGTGTTCATGAAATAGTTTAAATTATTTTGCTATATTTTTGGTAGTCAAATTAACGTTTAAAGAATATTTAGAGGATTTTTCGCGAGTCTGTGGAACCAGTTTGTGGAACCAGTTATGGTGAATATGATTAAAACTTAATATGGTTAGCTTGCTAAAGTCGCTTACATCTGATTAAATACACAACACCTGTTTAAAAAATAATTATCTCTTCTCGGTGCAACGTTCTCCAATGGTAGCAGCTTTAACAGGCGAGAGATTTACTAGTATTTGTAGCTTGATCCGGTCTCGGGTATTTATGGCAACATCAACTGGACAGATTAGTTGCAATTCAAACGACTTCTTTGAAATGATTCAAAACTCCTTTAAAAACTGTATTAAAGATATCGATTGCCCCGAGTTCAATAAAATTAGATGGTATTTCTTTTTGGAGTAAGATGTGATGCCTAGATTACGTACGTGACGTACGTTTTAATCTTGTCAAGTTGTGTGGGGTTAAATTAAGGTTCACAGACGGCGCATGACAAAACGCCGGGGTTTAAAACGCCGTCTAAAATAATTAAAAAGGGAGTAATGAAAATAATCAGCCGATATCAAAAGTGACGAGGTCGATTAATCAGGTTTTCCGGGGTCTGAATACAGATAATGTAATTAAATGTAAAAAAGAAAGCTTGTAATTGCATTAGCTCTCATGCGCCTTCGCGCAGTCATCTTGTGTTTATTCTTAATTGATACATGTATTTTTGTTAATAAAGAAATTATACACAAGACACTAATATTGACTTACATCGGATGTCCTTAGGGTTTTAGTTGGCTCCAACAATAAAAGAGCATTAAAACCCAGCGGAATCATCTAAACTATAAAAATGATTTTTTGTATACTAGTACATATGTTCTTGTTTTTGAGATTTGTTTAGTGTGTTTACAAAAGACACACTTGTGGTGCAACTTACAATATATATCGTGTATTTTTTTGCTAATTTCATAATGTTTGTGTTTCGTGGTACGGATTGTCAAAACATTTTACATCTGTGACCGGGTACTTACCTGCCGAGACATACACGTGCTGGCCGGCATCTCCTTCCCTGATTATGTAATTTCCCTGCTTGATCCGTTTCTCATACATACAGTCCACGATCTCCCGAACCTGGGTAGAGTCCAGGTTCTTCAAGAAATCGTTGCCTAAAATTGCATCTTTTATCAATTGTTTTGACCTGGAAAGTAGGAATTGAAAGGTGTTTCACAAGACTTTTACGAAGAATTTCATTGTATTTAGTTCTATCATCATAGACCATTCAGTCATTGCACTTGACCTACTATCTAACTGCATGGACAACATTATTGCAAAACTGTACTTTAAAAGGATGACCTTTGCAATGTAATTTTTCTTTAAGAGTTAAGCATTTGAAACAGGTTACTATAAATAGCATAGCTATCAAATGAAACATAGATGATGTAGATGTAGCCAGATGATAGCGATCAATATTGACCAACGGATTGTCGAAGTTCTCAGGTATTAACAACAATTCTCCTTATTAATTTATTGACAGGTAGGGCGGCAGAGAGAGTTACGTAACGATATTTTAGAATTTCTCTTGACGACATATTTATCAGTTTAAATTGTTGAAAAACTTGCCAAATAAGTAAGACGATTTTAACCAAATACACCAGGTAGAAAACTAAGATGGATCTACTGGTTATTCTGGGTCGAATACTCCTTTTGTCACAAGAAGATATTATCTATTACCATGGTAATAAATTGGCTAATATGGTGCTAACTGAAATGCAATACTATATACAATACATCGAGTGTGTTGGTATTTAGAATAATTTCTTGAGTATAGATTTGTTGTGATAGGTATTTAAATAACAAGTGTTGCATTCCTTTAACTAGTTTTATTGATTGATGACATTCTCCCGTATGTGCTAAAACGTACACAATGTCTAATCTGACAGAGATATTTTGCCTTACTTATATATACGTGCTTCCTTCATGCACTTGCGACAAAACTTGGTTTATTACGTATTACAAAAGGGTTTTTAGGCTGTGTTTTGATGTCTAATATTGTTTTATGACCAATCTGGCGGTGCACCTTCTAAATGATCAGGTGCTACATACTCACTCCCTATCGATTTTTATGAACATATATCGTGTACTTTATTATATACAAATATCTACCTTAATTGTTGAAAGCTACATGTATTATGGCAAAGGCCAGTAATTAATCTCCTTTTTACGTACAGGTGATGAGACCTTAGCGCGAGGATTTTGTCTTACCTATTTTTGTTACCTATAAAAAGGTTCTATCGCGCACTGACCTGAAATCCTTTTCTATATGTTTGATTTCCACCACTGCCCCATTCTGTTGAGCCATCGGGCTCTCGGCGGACACACCCTGTTTTTTGGTCCGTAACTCTTGCTGAGAGCCGGCCATTTGTGAATCCTCCTGAATGGTGGCCAAAAAGTCGAACTTTCCCCCAGCACCAACATTTTTATGAACTTTAATATGTAACACAGACTGTAGCTTGTCCACTTCGGCTCGTAGTTTGGCAATTTCCAAACACTTGTCCTCCAAAAGTTTTGATTTTTCGTGAAGTTCGGCTTCATAGCGCTGTAATTTGGCATCTCTGATTTTGAGCTCCTTCTTAAGTTCGGGTACCAGAGTCTTCAGTTTAATAATATCTATGTTTTCTCCGTCCACATTGATGCTAGAAGCACTAGCCCCGTTCCCCATTTTGTTTCCAGTGGGGGGACTAGACAGCGGAAGGGGAGCGGGCCCTTTTGACCCTCCTGGTAGCTTGTTCACTCCTACACGACTTAGCAGTGATCCGCTCTTGCTGCTCGTACTGGTAGTATTGTTTGGTAAAGGCATGATGAGTTTTCTCCGTTTTCAGATACAACAAGATTTCTGATTGGTCGTTTGGCTAAATCAAGCGGTAACTCGAAGAGATGCTGTGAAACATGCTAAAACGTTGCTAGGTAACACTTCGATTCCATAATTTCCATCTACCTGGATGACGAAATCACAGTAAATGTCATACATGTGTACTTATCGAATATGGACTAAAATGTCACTTCTGTCATCGAGTGTCCTGGCTTGAAAAACGTGATTCTGGAAGAGAAAGACAAAGCATTTGAATGAACAGCATCGGTACTACAGTCATTAAGCTCAATTAATGACTGCATTAAAAGGTAAGTGATATAGACTTCGGGGCAACCCCGATCTATGCACGATCTATGAGCACGCGTTCATATTTATTTATTTTTACTTCATCGTAAAACGAATATGATATGTGGTCAGATTGACCTTGTATAAAGACATCTGCCGTCGGAGATGCATGTGGTTATTTATCATGCATAGAGAGTAAGTTTCCGCTCTCGCGAGGCAAAGTCGGGGGATCATATTATTTGATTAACACATCTCATATCAGGAACCCCCCAAGACTTCAATGTCATTACGGATTTCGTTTTCAAAGCCAACGCTTTATAATTTGTATCGAAATGAACAAATATGTTACACATTTATCAAATAATCATTTGACCATTAAGTCGCATTTACTGTACTTGAGCAAATAACAGATTATTGTCCTTGTTTGTCGAAGTGAATTTTGTTAATGCAATGGAACGAAATCCCTCTACGGGGAAAAGCAAGCAACTTGACGTCTATACTACTTCAATTACCGGATGGCTCTACCGATAGACACGCAATGCAAACACCGTAAATTCACTGCAGAAAGCCTCAAACCCAAATCCAAATAAAAGGCGATACCACTGCTTTTAAAAAAGGCCGATCTTTCCAGGTAGTAATAAAACAATACTTACAGGCTTCGATCATTAGGTTCATGATGGATGTTAGAATTTATGATTCTCTCAAACTGTGTAATAGCTTGTTTGTTTCACGTTTATCGAATATTTCGAATTATTGATATTTGGTCGACAAAATTTAAATGCCCCTAGAGATTGCAAAAGACTTTGATAACAGATGCTTAAAATGTTTCATCATTCTTGGGGAAAATTTTACCGGTATTAATGTTTTCGCTGAAAACACATAACATCTCACACACTTGAGATCTTGAAATACATCAAGACAAATTGTCTTAGTTTAATAGCGTATATCGTTTGTCTCCCTGCCTTCTGAATTCTAATTCCTAGGACAAGCCAAGCATACAGGTGAACCTTGATTGATGTACAGAACTCTGACTGTGAAACCGGTATTAAATGCAAATTACAGCTACAAAAAGGTGCACAAAAAACAAACGAAAAGATAAAGGCAATTACGTAAACGAGGGCCATCGCATGATGAGGCACTTGTGAAGCAGATCAGGTAAAAAAAAAAAGAAGGGGGGGGGGGCCTTGTGGTGAAGGCTTTGGTTTCTGTGCTTAACAGAGTTGTGTCTGGTTGTAAAGGTAAGATGAGAAAAAGACGGGAATAAAGATGTGCACATGCAGTGAAAAGCCCGTAGGAGATATTCAGAGTTATTGGCCTTAGACTGAAATTACTTTTTAAATCCTGCAAAAGATGAAAAAACAAGGCTTGGTGATTATATTCTGTACAGAATATTCAACGTCTATAGAAATTTATCAAGTTGAAGCGTTAATTTCAAAACTTACAAGCAAGGAGCTATTGTTTTAACGATTTGATTTTCTTTTTGTGGCCACGAAAGACATCCTAATACATTAAAAGTAATGTTTTTCTTACAATATCATAAAAAACAAACCTTTGATTAAAAAAAAATCACGAAGAGCATAGTTTACATTTTTGTTATGGTAAACATAAATCGAGCACTAGCATTGCTCAGCATGTTGAATGTTTTTGAAATTTATTTTCTAGCCTTCTTCCAACTGTACAAGAGATATTTGTGATCACCGAGCAATAAGAGGGCTCGATGATCGTGGCCATTTTTAGACTGTATTGATCTCCTTTAGAAGAAGAGCTCTATTTAAAATATAGAAAAATACCCAAATTTAAAAGGTAAAATTTACGGATTTTTTTTTTTACTTAATAATAGTTTATAGCTAAACAAATCATATCTTAAAATTTTAGGTACATGTAGATCTAATGGTTAATTTGTTGACCATCCTGTCTCCTTAATGGTCAGCGGTGATCAAATCAGGTAATGTTTACCTGAAATGATGACGTTTCAGACCACGGACGCTCCCGATACATGTACCTGGGTGGTAGAAAGGGACTTGAGGAAGCAATAAATCCCTGGCTTATGGGATTAAAAGATTTAAATTTCAAATAAATTTCAGCCTTTCGGTGACTTTTTAATGCATTAACCAGAAAGGTAAGTAAATAATCGATATTTTTCTTATACTCGGAGATACACACCGAGAGACCTCATTCATTACCTTTATTAACAATTAAAGAATGCAAAAATCTTTATACTAAAACCAAATTTAAATATTATTAACAACGAAAATACATGTAACCATTTTATAATCTTTTAAAGAAAGACAGCACATCAAGCAATTAATATTAAAGAATGTTGAACAAAAATACGAAGGGATTCAAGATACTCTGTCAAATGATTTTGCCGACCATGTAATCGATTAGAAAGAGAAACAACCGACCTTGGGCTGCTAGCAGAGAACTGGGAGGTTATCCTTCCTGCCCTACAGATATGTGATGTCAAAGACGACATCCAAGGTGTATACATTAATTCAGTTTTATTTTTAAATCTTGGTGTTTGTTTAAAAATAGACATACAATATATACAATTGTCACTTTAATGCAATTTAGTTCAACGGAAAGCGAATACCAAACCTGATCAGAATTAATACACATATTAAGATCGTAGTTTTCACTTGACATCCACAGAAATGTTTGATTGGCAATGTTGAACCATTTTTCACTTGTTGATTATGCATATATGTCATTTAATATGTAATACATTGTAGTTTCATTCTAAGTTATCCAAATTGGCACAAAAGTCATTTTTCATTACATATCATCTGCAATTAAATTTTGATGTCAGAAATTTTTATTGCAAATTTTTCCTTAAAAAAATAAAAAATGATTATGGTTTATAAACTTCTGTCAGTCTTACTTTTATAAGTGATACTGAAGCAAACTTATATTAATGTCGGCTTGTACAAAAAAATGGATTGCTTTTTTATTCCATTGTGCATTGATCTTTCTCCTGAAGAAATTAAGTTGGTTTGATCTTATTATCAGAAAGAATTAAGCTACATTCAGAACTATCACAAAAGCACATTTTTGCAACAAAATAACGTTTTTTAAAAAGAATACAACTCATATTGCTTCTTTGTTCTCTGTTATCCGGCATGCACTACCTTCTTGATAACGGGCAAAGATAAGCAAAGCAACAGTTCTCTAACCCTTTAATGTCTATATTTTAAAATATTTTTTAAAATAAAATAAAAATCTACTTCTTTGTAGTGTGTTTTTTTAAATTATTGATTGAATATTCTGTAAAGATTAATCTAAAAGAAAGTTTAGATAATTTTGTACTTTTCTTAATAAAAACCGACAGCCCAATAAGACGCCCAGGGATCTACACCGATTCACAAGAAAGCACTGCTCTGGGCCCTAGTGTATCTGCCGTTCGATTTTTCATTTATCTCTGTAGAAAACAGTAAAATCTTACTCCCTCCTTTCTGATGATAGAGCGAAAGCTGACAGAAGGATTATTTATACCGCCACCCTGGGATGATAAACGACCACCGTAATTGCCCTTCTTATTGGAAAATTGTTGATTTATATCTTTATAATAGCGAACTATATTTTCTAGCGACTTTATCTTTCATATATTCGGGCTTCCTCTCAAAGATCCTGGAAATAGTTAGTACACGTCTGATTTATGCTATATTCTACCTGGAATTCTAGTTATATAGAAATAGTTTAAGTTATTTCTCCAAAGAGTTAACTTCAGACGATGACGTAATCTAGTTTGTCTACTATTGATGCACATTTTATTTGTTCAAGTCATATTACTTCTTAGCATGCAACAAAAACATGCATTCTGGTTTTAGACTAAAACATTCGTGTAACATTCTTGCTTGACCTAACATTGATTAAACAGGGACGGTCAACATTACAAAATCCGGATTCTATTAGATTGTAACAACTTTTACAACTTTGTAAAATAAAAAGTTATCTATTGACGTAATTCTTTTTTTTAGCATAAAGAGAACCATACATCCACGAATGTTGCAAAATAGCGCATGGCAAGGACCATAAGAAATACAAAGATTAATTATGGGCTTATATGTATATATTCTGAGAAATTTAACAAAACGATTAAATTACTATGTATTTGTAAAATTTTAAATGATATTCTACTTATCAAGGAGAAATTATAACCAAAAAAAAAGAAACATTTATGAATGGATCACTTATTGGCAAACAATATTTATGATAGATATCTATGATATGATCCGGGGAAAAATAACACGTCACAAGAAAAAAGAAGCGTACAAATAGCAACGATTACACGTATTAAGTTAGAAGAATGGGTGGTTGTCTAAAGCACAGTAAGCTATAATACACAGACTGCTGTTTTATCCCTAAGCTTACCTTGTGACCATCAATCAAGGGTAATTGTTCAGTAATTTCACTTCACACCTGGAGAGGAAGTGACGCAATAAAACAACTTTCTGTTTACACCATAATTTGTGTTCATAATGCATCAGGCGATAATGCTGGGAATGTTTTTTTGTACACTAGAGTACACAAGACACAAAGATGTTAAAACAATGGTGAACTTCAAATACACTTAGCAAAAACAACCCTCAAAGCTTGCGGTTCTATTATCCAATACTTATCAAGCATCCATCTAATCAATTATCTCATCAATCTGTTAAACCATAAAAATGATAACAGATGCAGGTTCACTGACAAAGACATCAAATATCAAGCAAATTTGCCACTCAACGGATCTGGAAGTCAAATATACACAGAACTTTACATAAATTTTGTTAGATTTTTTTCACCTTGACCTACAGCGAATGACCTTCATAAGGGCAAAGGTCAACACAACACGTTGGTTGCTTTAATTTGTATTTCAAAATAATCAATGATAGTATGCCAAGTCCAAGGAATGCATAATTGGTCGTTTCTTTCAACTTCATAATACGTCATGCATTTCTTGAGTATTGATAAAAGAACTATTTTTTAAAAATGTTTTAATTATTTATAACACGTTAAATTCTACCCTAAACCAGCCTTAGGGATACTTGATAGAATATATAGGAAGTCCAAAGAAAAATATTTTCCATAATGTAACAGCATACTTCGAATTGTCGTGTAATCCAATGTTGCTTCTTAATGCAGAATCATATAAAATTAATGCTATTTCATTGATAGGTTTAGTCGCCAACATGTTGCAGCGGTTTTAAAAAGTCACAGAGGAAAACGACAATTTGTAATTCATAATGGGTATGCACAATATCGTGTTAAGTGGCATTGAAAAAAAACCCCATAAATGAATTTGGCGATAAAATCTCGAGATGAGCAACGATACAACAAAGGACCCCCCCTCCAGAGCAAAGGATTTTCTCTGTGCATCACACTATTGTATAGCTGCACTCAGATTAATCTGTCCTTACTGTATGTGCAAAATGTAATAAACAGCGGTCTAGAGTACATATAGTGTTATTTCTAAACACAGTATTTGACCAAAATAAAGTCACTTATATACTTAGGTTGCATCTTTTCCCCCGTTTAAGTAAGCAAAGTAGATGTTTGTTCATTAACACTTCGTTGTCTTTGAATATCTTTCCTGGACAAACATGATACGAACCTTGTGTTTAAAGTCAATATGTACAACTTTATGTAATATCATTTTCTCTAAAACCAATTTCTCTATCGTAATCAAGAAATTAACCGTATCTCTAAATGACTGAAGATCACGTGTAATCGATGCACCTTGAATACCGGTATCCATTTAGATATTTTATAATGATATTTTGGGAATTTGAATCAACAATAATAACTTTGAGTGATAAAAGAAATGTTTCTAGGGAAATCTAGGAAGAGAGAGAGCTTCAATGAATGTCTAATAAAAACCGCTCTATAAACGAAATCCATATAGATGAGATAAGGCTATGGCCTTGCATTGGCAAACCATAGAATGTGATCCCGAGGCAGACTAGATGTAGGTGCCATTTGTACAAGCACATGGGTAGAAACTGAAACAATTAGTAATACATTGATTAAATCTATATTTTTAAAATCGTTCCATGAAAAAAAACCCCACTTTTTCACACAAAGTACAAAAAGTTAGAAACCTTCGGCTTACAATCTCATATATTCCTACGTGAGTGACATTTTGTCTATCCTTACAAGAACCAGACAAAACGAAAAGTGCTACATAAGTTAACCTATTTTAAACTGTAATTCAGAACTATGTCAATCATACAATGTCAAACGATATTACCAGGTCATCAATCGATTCATCAACATCACACACACACACACAAACACACACTCATACTGATAGACATATTCTGGCTAGTTAGCGGTTACCGTACAAGTATATTATCGGTAAAGAAATGTTGACTGATACCCCAGGGCTATACATAAGCTCATCATCTGACCATCAATCTTAGCCTCGCTCCATCAGACATATTTCACACATGATGGGTGTTTCTGTTTTAAGGCATGCATGTACTTTTAAATTGCACACTAAGCGCTTGTAATAGATAAAGCGTATAATTTGAATCTAATTATATTCCACAAAGCTCAAATCTTACAGTTATGATTTAATGTTTTCATGAAAACACCTTAGCTGACAAAAACAGTTCAAGTTTCTCTCAATTCAACTGTTTAAGTGTTATTTCACTCCTAATTTAAACATGGTTGCTTACATTATCATAAATCTACAGAGGTTATACACACATATAAGTTCATTAATTATTTTTGCACAGAGCAGTTCAAAGTTATTAGAATATTTCTTTTTTTACTTTTAAACTCTACTCTACTTCAGAGCAATATTAACTACTTCACTGCAATAATTTTTATAGAAATACCTGAGTGTTTAGATCAGGTGAATGACTTGCATATTTTTACCTTCTAAATCATAAATGTTATACTTGATTAAGAACAGTTGTTATATAAGAAAATCGACTTACAGCGAAAACCATTCAAATACATGAAAATATAAGAAATATGTCTAAACTTCCAAATTCAGCAATTAAAGATTTAAAAATAAAATGCACACTTTACCCCCAAAGAGATAGGACTGAGTTTTCTCCACCACAGGTAATATCAAGGTGTTATACGAAAGTCCAGGTACTCACATTAAGCGAAATACACATTGTCACACATGTTATATCGTAAAGCTGCGTAATGGTCTATCGTAATTCTGTATAACTTGAGGTCCACAGAAAGAGGAGACTTGATCAACGCAACACTGCAAATTAATATGCAAATGTCTCCTCGTCTGCGCTCATACATATTCTTTTTCTCATCCTTTTTTTTTTTTTCGCTAGTTCGCGGGATGAATAAGAACAAGCGAGAATATCAACAATGGACACCAACTCTTATTGACTCCCCACTGCAGTTCCAGCAAATAAATTGATGGTTATTCTAGATCTTTAAGGTTTTA
>WFKH01007768.1:56495234-56558754 GCA_016163765.1 Magallana hongkongensis | reverse complement strand
AGTGGAGTTAGACCATTGTCAAAGTTCTTCTCCCAATCACGCCGACATCTGTGCTAGATAATAGAGGGAATGTACGACCAATGGACTCCGTGTTCGTCAATCACATAGCACAACTCTCTATTATACATGATCTATGTCATTATATCAAATAATGAACCAACTGCATCAAATCCTTTGTCATCAAGATAATAGCCACATAGATCTCAGAAAACAGCTTGTTGTGCATTTCTAGCTTATCAACCGTTCACTGAATCGAATTACTAAAAATATTTATTTGAACAATTTTTTTCTCTGAACTTGATTTTTCTGCAATTTCACATGTAATAAAATAGCTTTTCCCCCCTGAACTTTCGCTTTGTTTATATTCGAACTAATGTGCATCAGGTTACTTGAGGACACGTAATGCGTTCAATGGCATTTCTCATAAACTTCAAATGCATAAATCTTTAATCAAGATAAGTGGATTCTATGCGGTTCCCTGTCTGATTGTTGCAAGTTTCCATAGTCTGAAAACATTCTATGAAGAGCATGAAAAGTAAAGTACTAATATCTGGTCAATATAATCAGCATTTCCTTGCCGCTGCATACATTCATTTGACAGTTAAATCATGTAATCAAACAGTCGGGACAATGACTGGCTTTCCTCTTAGTGCTCGCGTTCTTGGGGATTTGGTATGAGGCTGCATACTCAGATGTACACAGGAAGAACATTTCCCCTTTTTATGACAGCGGGGTTTTTATGACAGCTATATATTATCACAATGATGACCAATATTTCCATGTCCGACAGACAGTTTAGAGCCCGAGAATTACATTAAGGTTGCTTCTATTTTATTTCTGTAATATACCAATATTTTTATGAAACATGAACATATACAGCTATAATGGATGACTCAGAGGGAATTTATTACATTAGTAGAATAACCTTGATCAGATTGTACCCCAAATCACAATATTAAACAAGAGATTACACGATTTTCTTTGTAAAGGATTACTAAAAGACACTTTAAAATGTAATATAAAGCGATAAACGAAAATCCTTCCAAGACCAATGTGGACTAGAACCATTTCAAGAAAGTGTTGATTTCACCGGATATGAAATTCATGCGAGCTGGTCTCATCAATTACAAAGTCTGTACAGGGACCATTTATGAGACAGAAAGCTAGCTCCAAGGCGTAAATTCAACAGAGACCTAATCATGCTATTGTAGAGCTGTTCAGAGCCACTGATTAGGAAAGTAGAAGTAATTGAATTCTATGCAAAATTTGTTTATTAAATTCCCGTTCGATGCTAAGTTGTATGAAAGCAGAATACCTGCATACAAAACCGATGCAATTAGGCCCTGGTTTGTACTTATTTTGAAGGGTGATTTTCTTCACACGTTATTCAATTATAAAAGCAGAAAAGCTGTGTGTTATATATAGTATTCTGTGTTTGACAGGAATCATAAAATCTGTCACGGCGGACAATCCTGGAGAATGTCGCCGACCTAGTGTGTCCAGTTCATGGAAACACACTAAACGAACCCGGGGCTAACAGCTGTATTAACAGCTTAATTTACTTCATCAATATTTCACCCCAAAGTGCACCAATTCCAATATCTTCTGCATCAGACATTTTCCATCGCCCCTGATTTCATGACTCTGTATCGGAAATGGAATTCTTATTTACATTTATATAGAACTGTAATGTCGATTTCCGAGTTATCTCGATAGACAATGGTCGATTGTAAGAATCGGTCATTATCTGGCAGCTACATAAGTCTTCACGAGTCAAAAACTTGAAGAAAATTGTCAACACATTGCAAGACCAGACGCCATAATCATAAGTTTAGCTATAAAATAATGGCGAATTATAATTATCACTGTAACATGAAAAAGTCTTATTACTATAATTGACAAAAGCATGAACACGCCGATGCATTAGGTTTCTAATGTCTGCATCTATAACCAAAACTTACCCACAATTTTCTTTGCTTTGTAGCCCAGTAATTATTTCCCAAGACACATAAAAAATCCTAAGCCTGTGACACATTCATGAATATTCTTCTTCTGAGAGTGTGCGAACTGTAATTCGCTTTATATAAATCCACACTAAAATGAAAACAAAGTATGATGTAGATCAATTAGTGCGCTCCCCAAAACAATGAATCTTCGGTGAAAATCAGACCCACAAAATAATCCTGGTCTGCGGAGAGCCCCCGTGTACAAGACTCCACTAATATGTAAAATCTGATTCTATAATACAGTCGTTTGTCATTTGCTTGCAACGTGACCCTAGCCCAGGGCAACAGCAATATAATGGAGATACGAGCAAGCACCTGATTGAAAACCGACTTATAGACATACTCTCAATCATAACTTATTGCTGGAAGATAAGGGGTCTCTGCTTGACCTTCGATTGGTTCAATTCAGGGCAACTCCTACATTCATATGTTTTTATCTCATTTTCAGTCAAGGTACATGTAATTTATATCCGTGAAAACTCACAAATTCGTTTATGGGGTTTGACAGTTAGCTTTAGGAATTATTAGGCAGTCATAAATGCTTTGATTCGTGTCACCTGGCAAAGAGTCACACCACATACAGAGGAAAAAAACAAGCAATTTCCCGTGATAGAAATTAAAAACGGTGAATTCTGTATTGTGTACAAGTACTTCGTCGGGCAGTGGATTTTCATATAATCCATTAATCAGAATTTCGTTCTGCTGATGTCAATATGTAAAAAATAAATCACTTTGGATAAAAATGAATCATTTCAAATCAAACGCTGTTGGGTTTCGGTCTAGGGAATATAAATAAAATACGACGCCGAATTTTCTCCAGTTCTTGTGGCTATTTTAAAGTATTTTCCTGTTATGTACGTTATGTACGTGCATTTAAATAAAAGGGAATTTTCTCATTTATTTCTCAAGTATCGTGTTCATATAGGCACCGAGACAGTTGAATCACAATTTAACTAGTTTAAATCGATTCGTCCGCGTAGAATATATGTATTCCTTGAACTTTTTTTTAACCCGCCTTCAAACATTTATACCATCTATAGAAGAATTTGCTCTTCCTTTTATTCATTGTACTGATCGACAATTACGATACTTTGCGTATTTTTACTCACTTTATATGGATACTTGAAAAGGTATTAGAGAGATGTAACTACATGTATATAAAGGAAAATATTTATTTTTTTGGTATTACATACGGGCCATGAATGAAGCGATTATTGCTGGAAAAAAAATCGTATAACCCACACACTTCATACCCGGATGAAACAACAAAAGAAGCATGTTATTCTTTAAAGTATTCACACTAAAAAAATCTTATTAATTAACATATTTTATCGCATCTGTTCCCACAAAACACAAAAACACAAATGAATGCAGGCGTCTTGGAATCCATGTTTTACGGCAGATCGGATAACTAGGAATATTTGACGCAGTTTGACAGTTATCAAAGTGAAATAGATGACACCCTGCATTTTGATCATTAGAAGTCATAATGTTATTCATACAAACGTTCTGTTGATTTGTTGTTTTACGTCTTATTGAGTGGTACTTACTGGCTATAGACGAAGGCCGCCATTGCTCGTTGAGCACGGACAAGGTTGTTTTTTTTAATAGAACCTTTAAAAGAAATAAATTCCGTGTCCAAGTTTGAAAAGACGGAGAATGGAGACTTTGTCTATTATGTGGCAAAGTCAATAAAGCCTTAAGGTGAAGAAACTGAACAATATCGAGAGAGGTATTTGTTGCAGAATACGATCCACGGTTAAAACCCTTTCAAACTAACATTTCCTTAATATACAATGTAGGCCTGGGGGCTAACCCGACAGATACCGACGTTGTAATATAGATATTGATCTAGAGAAAACAAGGGTCATCTTTTCAATAAAATTGTTAATATCTTTGCTTTTATTTTTTCAGAGTAATCAAAGTAGCTAAACAACTTTGATAAAGTAAGCAAGCATTGAATGATATACAGTGAAAACTACGCATGTTTTGTATTCTTATCTGATCCCAATAACGTTAACAGCAATTCGTTATTTCCATGGACCAGACAGGATCAGGAGAGACGTTTACTTTGAACCATCTGGTTATCAATTTATGTATAGTGTTGTCTAATTTCTCTGATTTACTAGTAATCTGAATCGCTATAATTTTTAAACTTACTTTCAGTATCCAATTACATGCGCATTGTTGAGAATCGCTAAACAAGACTAAAAATTGACTGTGAATAAAGTTCCGGCCGGATTCACTCTTAACTTTTCCTTCTATGATTCCATTAGCTCGTACTTTTCTCACCAAATACCACAGACTAGTGCATAAAGATGGACCATGAACATTCGTTAGTGAGCAGCCCAGGGACTATCATACAGTCGACTCGTTCGTGTCCATCACTGGTCACTCGATCGTTTAGTGACTGTGAGTTCAGCTCTCTAACGCAGGCCACTGAATTCTGAACCAGGGGCGGAATATCTGGAAGACATCTCTTCATGCGGATCTCCGACATGACCTGTAGACGATTCTAACACTGATCCTTGCGCCTACAGTTACACAGTGCATCTACAACTTAGAACTGGTGATGTATATTTTTTTAAACGTAAGTTCATAACGTCCTTTGATTGCTCCTGAAAATATTTTTATCCCAATACCAAAACCCCTTATCTTGTGCCAGTAGGTTTCTACGAACATAACGAATAAAACAGCGTAGATGCAAATGTTCATATGGGCTGTCAATTTATAACACCTTATATAACTGGAACGATACATACATCATTGTTTATATTTGACATATTTTAATTGCAATACAAAAACAGATAGCAGGTTTTACTTTTCTTAAACTTCAATATATACAGTTGAAACATTTATGCTAAAACTTGAGAAAACCTTTCAATACCCAAGAACCCCCACGCTCTGTTCAACAGCCTGTAAGATGTCAAATCGACTGTGAAATGTCTTAGTAATATATATTGGCTTATAATTCAATGAAGGATAAGAAAATAGCACAAAGGGTAATATTTTCATTTTAACGAGTTTCAAACAGCAATACCTTATAAGCAGGGGTGGACTTCCATTTGATGCTTCTACACGTTACTCTACCGTTTTGGCAAATATGTGCGTCAATATTTAATAAAATCTGCAAATCGTATTAATTTATCTCAACGGTATTACACCTTATAATATCAGGCGATCTTTGCAAACGCGTTTGTGAAATTGATCCACCTAAGTTTTTCGGAACTTAGGCATTTTATTCGGGGGGATAGCCAAAGTTTTAACGCATATACACGTATAGGCAATTTTTTAGGAGAGAGGTATATATTTACTGTTCCCAATTTTTATTTGAACACGCAAAATAGTCAAAGTTATGTGCACAGGATATACGCACTGTACAATGTAAACCTCCTGAACCCGCCCCTTTTAACACGGTCGGTAAATGACTGGCACTGACGCGCTGGTAGATATGTTTATCATAAATGTATCCCTCGTATATATATATATGTCAGCACAAACACAAAACTGTTGACAAACAACCGTTTTATTGGCGATCAAATAAAAAAAACCATTTACTCTATAAAAACATATGTGCTGTATTTATCTTGACAGGAATTGACCTCTAAAACGTAGGTGTATGGGACATATTTATAACATATAGCCATAAGATGAAGACGCTGGGATTAACTATTAAGAATTTGATTTTCGACTTGTTCCTTCTAATCTGTCAAGGACCAATAATCTTAACAGACGAAAAACTCGACTCTTGAACTGATTGTTACAGACCAATATCACGGAGATGGCATCAAACCGATCACTAAATCAGCTGTTACATGTAATAACATAACATAACCAATCCACATAATCTGGCTGACTCTGTTTTACTTGGCCATCTTTTTGTTCTTTGGTTGCTTCAATTGTCAACCCCAAGAGTCCTGTTAGACTTGAAGCTTTGAAATATTTACATTAACTTTATGCTTAACTCGTCATTAACATTCATGTGTATTATATTGCACACAATGTTGTCATTCAAACCTTTTGCAGCAATCAGAAATTTCATATCCCGAATTTCGTTTAATCAAAATCAATACACAAAACAAACAAAAACCCTGTTTATTCAGACATTTTAGGGTTCCATACCGAGGAGTTTTATTTATCATATAACACGAAGACCCCCCCCCCCCCCCCAAAAAAAAAAAAATATTAACCAAAACAAGCAAAGCAAAAACAAACAGACAAAACAAAACAAAACAAACCATACAAAACAAAACAAGCCATACATCCGATATGATGACTGCTATAGTGTACTACCGTACAAGACAAGATCTATGTTGCGGTACACTGTATTGTATACGATAAGTTAGCAATGAGACTATATCGTACATAAATATTTTCATAACAATGATGGTTCAATTTTCCCTGTAAACGTTAGCTTCAAAAGTCAACTGTTGAGATCCCGACAGATATGATGTATCAAACAAAGACGGTTAAAAAAAACCTCTTTTTGGAAGTATTATCCCAAACATCACTTTTTTCACTTCTATAAAAAATCTGCTTTGACTGCGCATGTCAGTAAAGCATTTTGCAAGCGACGTCTGCAACGAAGGTAGCGCATAATAATTAAAAAAGGAAACTAATACGACACCAAGCTGATTTTTTCAGACAACTCACATTTTAATAAAAATTCAAAGAGCGTTAACCTTTTCATCAAAACAGTAGAATGGAGCCATTAAAGGCCGTACGGAATACATGAGTAGCGTTATTTTGTGCATGCATGCTGATTGGATTCCGATAGTTAAAGCAATTTCTGTGATTCAAAACATCCAGGAAGACGATAGTGAGAAATGATTACAATATTCAGCATGCAAACCACCCCAAAATGTGACCTAGAAAATGGACTTGCAGCATCTCGCGGTCGTTAAGGAGTAATTCAATTTGGCAAATGACTCTTTGGTTTCCCACACAATGGCGGGGAATTGGCTCCTTGTCACTGTTTCAGCAATTATGCAAAACCTTACCCAAGACAATAGCTTAGATCGGTCTGGATAGTCTGGAGGGCGCATCTTGTTAAGAGTATTGTATATCTGCGGGATCAGAAACAAGAGACACCAATTTCTCTGCACACGACTGCTAATTCTAATACAGAGGGACCGTTGAAGGTCTTTTTCTTCGTCTCTTACGTGACACCATATAAAGCCAGACACCGCTCAATATCTCACTGTGCGCAGTGTCCATGAAACTAGATGACTCTTTCTATGGGGAAGCGTGAATTCTAGCGAGTTAGGGTAATAAGTTTATTGTTAGTCTAAAAGTGGTTTCTATCCGATAAATGAATGGTGCCGATGAGATGAATAACAGGCTTGGCATTATTTAGAAAGCAAACGAGACACAGGTTAATTAAATCCTCTGGAATCATTTACAAAAACCTCTCAGAGACGGTTCGAAATCTTCCTCCGTGAAAAAAAATGATAGATGTATTGGTCCGGTAGAAGCCAATGAAGATAAGAAGTGCCATTATTTTGCATTGCCCGTTTGATTAAATTTCGGCATTTCCAATTTCCTTAAAGCTTTCAATGTGAGAAAATAATTTAGGATTATTTTTCATGTAAGTGTTTATCTTATATGAAGTTAGCCCCTTGGACCATGTTGAAAGACACATTAATCTTTAAAGATAAACACATTTAGTATTCAGGATAAACGGTATTATATGTTGGCGACCAGGCAGATTTTGACTTTAAGAAGATTATATGTCACTATAGATTTTGGTTTAGGACTTATCTCTTTATTATACTCTCTCTCTCTCTCTCTCTCTCTCTCTCTCTCTCTCTCTCTCTCTCTTTCTCTCTCTCTCATCGAACACCCTTAAATGACCATTGAGAACGGAAGTTTGAAAAAGTATGTAAAATTGAGACCTAGATGGATCAATACTCTTTCTCCCTTGGCGCTTCCATTCAGAGAGCACATAATTGCTATGCGTCGCCTATTCAGTGGTTTCCAAATATGTCTGCTGCTTCTAGTCCAGTGTTGAAAAAAATAGTAATAATCAATTTGAAGTGTAATCTTCAGGGGGCATTTTGGTGTATAAGCATTAAAATATATGTATGCCTTAAACGCAATACTAGTAAATGTCACCAATGCTGTTGCTGATGACAATTTGACATTTGAAAGATAAAGCTAGAAAAGAGAAACTTTCAGAAGTAACGGTTTTGGTGATTTACCTTCGTAGATTATTATATTCAAATGCATATTGTTAATACATTGCATATCTTTGAAACTTAATTCTTTTATTCTAAAATAAATGAAATTTAGCATCAGTAATGATTCCTCTTTGACGATGGAATCTCACCATTAACAAAGTGAAGCTCATTTGCATCATATAACTCCTTTTCAAAGAACTTTCTCTTTTGATTCAAAATCTACTAGGGATCAACTATTCAAGGATTTGAAATAAGTAAACGCATTTGAACAATATTGGTACATTAAGATTGCTATTTTCAAAGGGATCTTTAATCTTTGGTCATCATCATGGGAAATGGAGAATAGATGTTAAGCCAAGGAAATTCAAAGCCAAGTAATACAGCGGATATAAACGGTAATGATGCCTATTCCTCGCAGTTACCTTTAAACGTTAACGCCTGTAGTGGTCCTATCGTGTGTATGAGTTTCCAAGACACGTGCAACATGCAGCCCTAGCTACTTTAAACGTACAACATTTATCAGTTTTTCACCTTTTTGTTGTCCAAAGGATAGAAATTATTTTAAAACATAAAAAAAGAGAAAAACAATTTAGGAGTGAACTGCATTACATCGTTATAACTAATTAGGCAGTTATAGTTGTTTACTAAAATGAATTTAGAAAAAGCAGATAGATTTTAATTTCTTGGGCAAAGGTCAGTTTTCACTCCCAAGTGATTTATGATATTAAGAAACAGTATATATTTTACAATTACGTAACTATAAATAAATAGATTGGTGTTTTGAAAGTCTGCTTTGAGTTTTCATTGCCTTTTGTCTTCAAATAATCTTTTATTTTCAAGCGACTGCTCGTGTATAAAGCTACATAATTTTTATCAATTTCACTACAATCTCTTTAATTGTAGTTTTGTTTCCTTGACTTCATTTCTTCAATTCAATTCAATTCTTTATTCTCTCAAGACCAGTTCACTGGTATTTGAGGTTCAATATACATGTAAGTATATACAAATGTACACAAAATAACAGTCAAGGATCACATATGTACAGTAGAAGTAATAAAGATAAAGAAAAGGTTAGGTTTACAATACAGTATGTTTTTTAAGTTTGTTTTTTGGAAGAGCAGACTTTAAAAATATTTTTAATAAATCTTGACAATTTTTTTTAGCTTTTCTTCATTACCAGTATTCATTAGTTCGTTTAACTTTATAACATTTGGGTTTTCAAAGTATCTCTTGGACAAAAATTTTTTCCTATCTTTTACAAAATGGGTACATTCTAAAATATAATGAAATTCGTCCCCAATGCTATTTGAATCACACATTGTACATTTTCTTAAATATTTATCTATATTGTGCCATCTACCCGTTTCTATTGGGAATCGATGGTTACATGTTCGAGATTTTGTAAACGTGATCCGAAGATCTGTAGGTAAAATTAATAAGTACTTTTCTAAATTGAAATTTGTTTTAAAAATTCTATAATTAATACATTTTGGTGAGTTATCTACTATACTTCTCCAATCTTGTACAAATTGATTTTGTAAAATTTCTCTAACTATTGACTTAAGCCAGATATAACTACATATTGTTTGATTTTCCCATATATAAGACAACCCGCATGAATTGAGTATGTCATGTACACATTTTATCCATGGATGTATAAAAGATCCATTTTTGTAACATCTATAAAAATAACAATAGATTACGTTTGTGAGTTTACAATTGTGGGCTGTCAAAACTTTTGCCCAGTACATTATTATTTTAATTTTAACCAATAGTGACAATGGAAACCTTCCAGTTTCTCCATACACCATACAATTTGGAGTACTGGATTTAAGATTAAGAATAAATTTCAAAAATTTTAAATGTACTTTTTCGATAATATCTAAGTTTTCGTAACCCCACACTTCACATGAGTAAAGTAAAATTGGGTTAATGACTTTGTCAAATAGGTCTAATTGACAATTAATTGGTAGATTAAAATAACGTATTTTTCATAAAACACCATATAATGCCTTTGACGCTTGTTCTACTAAATACTTTTAATATAGCATTATTAAAATATCCACTTCTTGATAAAACAATACCCAACATATCTTTGATATCCTTAAACTACATGTAAATTTCTTTGATATCATCTCACCCTATTTCTTTGCAGACATTTTCTTTTCCACAGAGCTAAATATCTCTAATTCTCCCTCTCCCAGACACAGAATATTAGAACCATTTTAACAAGAGCTTGGACTTTGGGTAGTTGTGGCAAACAGCAAAGTGACTATTGTCTATTTCATTGCTGGCCACTTAGCCATGGCTCTTTGAAATCAACAAGGTTTGTCTGGCTTTTAACCAAGACTACGAAATCTGTGCATATTTCACTAGAAACGAGCGTCATTTTTAACCTGTTTTGATGCAAGAAATAGATACTAGTTACGTCCTACCAAAAGTCCAAGTTCTTATCAAAATGATTTTATCACTGTGGTCCCTTGTCGCTATGGAAGATCTTAAGACAACTTCAAGCATAAAAACCTTGCAGTATTTTTTTCTTTTTAGAAAAGACACTGTACTGAAGCAATTTCCTGTTTTTTGCAGCATATTTGGTTTTCCCTGCAATGCCGATGCATCGATTCACAAAAAGTAGCTTTCGGCAGATTTGACATTTTCAATCATTTAATTCGACTTAATTGCGTGTTATGTGTAACATTTGGGAAATCAACGTTTGTTAAGTTCTTACTAATACGGGTAATCACCTAGATTGAACTTGATGAATAAAAGGGATGTCGGCGATGCCCGGGGGGGGGGGGGGGGGGGGGGGGGGGGGGGTGGTCGACGAATTTCAACACTGAAATGTTAAAGATTCAAAAGAAAAAAATAGAACATACAGTTTAATGTAGAAAATATGATTAAAATCAGTACTTTTGAATGTTTGTCAAAATGAGAAATTTCTTTACACTCTAATCGCTTTGTATTAAGGGAAAATTTGTATATAATCGAATTAAATACAACACATACAAGTACATGTGGAGACAAAAATGTGATTTTCTTGAAAGAATTGTTTAATGGGCATATGTGTTTAATGGGTATAATGAGCTTGACGTACGTAAGCTCTGAATCCACTAGCTGGGAGCCTGGTAGCAGGCAGATGTCAGAGCTGATCCAGTCTGAGGCATGGGAGAGCCCAGTGATTGGATTAAAGGTCTACACCGCGAGCTAATGATAGGTGCCTCATTATCAAGTCTCTTGTTTATCTCCCCTTGATGATAATTATTAATAATTCGTCACCCATACGGTCTATCCACACTCATAGCTATATACCATGGATTTTGCTAAATACTGTTATATAGACAATATTGAAAAAAAAAAGGAAAACCTGTTGCAGCAGAAATTACCAATCAAGGAACCGCAAATAGACTGATAGATTGACAAAACCCTATTGGCTGATGGATTGTAGTGTTTACATTCAATTTATTTTTTCTGTAGGAAAGATGCCGTATTAACACAGCTCGAGGGTTTCGTGCATATCGATGAAGTTATATAATAAGCGTGTTCTATTCCTTTCTATAATAAACAGAAGACTTAAATGATTATATAATTTATTTTCTTGTTTCGTAAGAAAATATACACGCAGGACCAAAAAAAAAAAACCCCAAACAAACAAACAAAAAAAAAAACCAAAAAAAAACCCAGTTCAGTTGAAGCATCGCACTACATACAGTTACAGTTACAATTTGTTATGTAATTTCATAAACACGGGAATATGCGCACATTGTATTTACCATTATGTGAGCAATACTAAAAATACCACTACCATGTATCTTTCAGTGGCGTTTGACTGCATATCTCAGAACAAAAAATATCATCTACTTTATTAACGATAGGAAAAGAAGAATTATATTTCACGAAAATATGCTTGATATGTTCTTATGAAATATGAATTTACTGAACTTTTAAGGGATCAGTTCAATGTTCTTTTGTTTCCTTACTTAAGGCTTATGGTTGGGGTTAACCATAACCTTGTTCAATCCTGATGGCTAAAAATCTGTTAAAGTAGTAGACTGAATTCAGCCGGAAGAGCCTACCACAGAAAAATCATGAATCGTAACGACAAATGATTTCCTTTTAATTTACATCTCTCAAATTCAAGAAGTTTAGGAAAATAAACAGATATTTCATATGCACTGAAAATCTGCTTGAAAAATTTCATTATTATAAGAATGTTTTTCGTCTTTAACATCATGACTACATTTACTTGTACAATATCGCAAGGAAACATTTCTTACAAATGAAACTATTTTTTAAAATTACGCTTTTAGCTGCCTAATGCCAAACTATTAATCAACCATTACAGCTATGTACGTCATTCCCTTTGTATGATGATGGACAATCACATGTGTTTGCTGGCGAAACAAGACAGGCATAATGATCTCAACGTCTTCAACATACCTGCTTTCCCTCAAGAATAATGCGTTTGTATTAGGTAATTATACTAAAAACCATCAAAAGTCTTCAAAATTAGTTTCATCTAAGCATTAAGGCGACGGAAAAAGTTTTCTTTTTAAAAAAATATTAGGAATCAAACATCTAGCATAAACACGCCATTTATCATATTTTTGTCAAGGACGAACAAATATTTTATTTGCGGCAAATCATTCAATCGAAGTACAATTCAATGTATAGCTCTACTCTTTTACTTGCAAAAATGCTAATGATTTATATACACAAATATAATTTTGTACCCATGAATATTGAAAGAATTTTGCAAGAAACATTCCAGATACAGTGTACAGTATATTTCAAAAAGCGTCTATAGTGAAATAAAAAGATTACACCTGTGGTCTGACTTCATTTGTAAATAACTTGCCGCTTGGCGAAAAATGTTGGTTTATTATGGCCACCTGTCATATCAAGTGAAACCTTCTTACAATTTATCACAGATTAATTTTGCAGCTTTCTTTTCATCAAATAATTTAAGATAATTTGAAATTATCGTTACATCTTCTGCATGAATAAGAATTTGATTCTGAATCCTTACGTTGCAATGATGACGAATATTTACACAACATCTTTTTTTCTAAAACAAAATATATATTTTTGACCAAAGTTTGAAATTCATCGTTGCATCTTGTAAGAACATGTATTATATGCATTTATCTTCATTCTATAATTTTTTTAGCAGGAATATCGGTCCAGCATTTTAGCATTAAACCAAATGAAACCCCTGAAACTAAAATTAATTGTGATTTTCTCACCTACCTGTCAACGGGATTCGTTTTCCCTTCTGTCTTTGGAATCCTTTTTCCGTGTCCAAGCAAGAGAGCTTTCCATTATCGTTGTAATATAATGTCATTAGCGTCAAGCCAATATATCCACGATTTTTCTCCTGGCTATTTCACTTTTCCTTCTCTCTCTCTCCTCATTTTTCTCTCCCTCGATCGATGGTTCTTTAAACAAATTTAAGCTATGTCAATATTTCACAGTAAAGATTCTTGCCTGCCATGCTTTTCTTTGGATTTGTAAAATTGACTTGGTTTGGGTCTAGATTTCATAAGTAAATGATCAAATACCCAGCTAAGAGCATGAAATTAGTACAAAGCGAATTATATGTAAATATCATTCACCACGATGGGCCTTACTGAAAGGTAAACAATAGCTGGGGGTTCCGAGGACATAAGGGGGTAACGAATTGTTTACACTGTTTAAATATCCCACATATAATGCAGGCTATTTTGCAACTCTACATCAAACCATTATAAACTGTTTGTGTGTAATACTTCTAGTTTTACACGTATTCAATTTAGTTCGATACCACGTAAATTTTTCCAACATAGGCAAATTCCCTCCTTTAAGCCTCTTTGCTAATTTGAAAGTGAGCCCCATATCTACTTGAATCTCACTCCTCCGGAAGGAAGTCGTTGTGTGTACAATTTTTAATCAGAGAAAACAGAGGTCATATTTTGAAATGTGAGGATCATTTCGTGTCGTCGAGGAGATGTTCGGCGAGATAACAGCATGGCAGATCCACGGTCACGGAAGCCCCCGATCTCATCCAGAACTCTCAGCCGAGGGCTCCCCTCAAGAGGGGCCAGCCTTATCAGCCACGTATGTTTACTGATCTCGTAAAATGTGGAAAACATAACTTGAACTTGTAATTAAGGAGGGGTCAGATGTATTTAGTCAAAAAATTTGGGTCAATTGTCTGTACACGTATAGTATTTCGTATAGTGATGTTTGCTTGAATGTCTAATTTATTCAGACTTCGGTTGTCAAATTCCATAATTATATCTTTTTTGAAATTGATTTTGGTCTAAACTCAATTTGATGTTTTCTCTTTTTCTATACCAGTGTCTTGTCCATCTGATATTTATTTCAATTTAATATGCCTTAATGCATACTTTCATTTACAATACCCCGCTGACAGAAAGACATAAAACGAATTTCGATATTTGTTATTCAAACTTAGTTTCGAAGTCTTGAATAGCATAAGTCAAGAATACCCAAGAAATCTCTCTTATAATTCATTATTTATAGATTGTTTATCTTCAAAAGAAATTGTTTCATTTGAACTATTCATTTGCGATCACGTTTTTTCTCTCTTTAAAAATCGACATTTTTTTGGCATCGCACATTTAAACTAAAAACTAATATAGCTGATATAGCTGCGTTACCTTAAAACTTGTTTTCTTATTAATTTTAGCATAATTAGATGTCTTTTTTCCATCTTGATTCAACATTGGTTACCATGTCAACGAGGCCAAATAAATGTATCAACAATTCAAGAAGATCATGCTTCTTCACTAATCGAATTGATTACATTAAACAATGTGAAAAAGTAAGTGTCTAAGCGAATAAAAAAATAACAATTCCCCAAAAGTAACAAACATATAATTTTTTATCATAAAAAATTGAATTTTTCTGCGATAAATTATAATTTTTTATGGTCGTAGCTCATGTGCTTTTAAACGAACAATGATAATAGCACGACAATGTAATTGACGCCACTTTCTCGTCTCTCATATTACATGGTTGTTTCCTTTTTTTAAACAAATCCAGAAGCATCGCTAATCTAATATATTCTGTTGTCATATAAAGCCTCTCTCGAGTAAAATCAACGTTACATCAAAATCAAGATTTACTGAATCCTGTTATAGGGGGAAGTCACAATAAATCAAATAGGCCAGATTATCGGCCGCTTAAGCCAATTGATGTTGTTTATATTTCTATTTAACACGGTTTGTTTTGATCCAAGCCTTTGATTTAGAGTTCGCCATTAAATTAAGAAATCCCGTGCAAATCCTCAACTTGAAAAGAACACTTTCATCTCTGGCTGATGCGAGTTGGAAATGGCCGAGGGCCATACATAAAATATATGACCATCATAGATAATGATTCCTTAGGGGCACACAAGTCTCGAATGATACATCATTCAGGGCTAATATATTTGTTGTCAAATTGATTCTGTATGAATAAAATGCATCGAAGGGTAATTGTCAGATGTTGCATTATATATATATATGAATGAAACTGCATCGTAGAGAAGTTGTATTATATTTACATCCACATTTTTCTTTGTTTCGTATAATGTTCAAATTGGTTAGATCATGATTGTATTTAATAGAAATGTGTATGCTGATGAATATACAATCAATGAATTTTTAGATTATTGTTCAGTGTTCAACAACATCTAAATAACAGTGTATATAACTTTAAAACGTACATGTAAAAAAAGTAACGTATTTTAAATTAAACCGTTTTATGTTTACTCTTACTCGAAGCGCTAAATTGAAATCACAGAATAAAAGACATTCGAATATTAAAGAAACTTCCAAATATGGAAAAGCTATTAGAGGTCAACTCCTTAATCTAATAAGTATGCAGAATACTGATCGTTGAAACATTAGTGTTTGTATTTTACTCTAATTAACCGAATACTTAAAAAAAAACTTGTGTACTATTTCTGAAATGCCGACAACATTAATACCCAAACGAATTTCAAACAAAAAGGATGTATTTATGTACGGTCTAAATTGACAAAATAGTGCATAGGAAATAAAGTTTTAATTATCTGTGTAATACAGTATTGTTTTCATGATATAAAATTTGGTATACGTCAGTTTTTGTTACAGCCAAGACTTGATTTCGATCTTAAATCTGATTGGTTAATATTATAAGGGTCAATGTACTTTTTACTGGGTATACTGGTGGAAGGAAACGATGAGTAATACTATAAAACCTTGAGAACTTGAGTATTCAAAATCAGTGTAAATGCTGCAATTATTTTTAAAAAGCCCAGAGAACAAGATTGTACTCTTAGCTGACATAGCATTGATTAGGTTAGATTTGAAATGAAATCTTTTATGAATGACAAGTGACGTTTGCCTTACAATATTTTCCGAAATTTGCATGTTCTTGTCCCTGGTCTTGGAGTCTCTGAATAACTAGAAACACTTTAACAAGACCTTGGACTTCAGTAGGACGTAACTATCTATTTCTTGCGTCAAAACAAGTTAAAAATGACGCTGGTTTCAAGCGAAATATGCACCGATTGCGTCATCTAAGCTCAAAAGCCAGACAAATCTTGTTGATTTCAAAGAGCCATGGCTTAGTGGGTAGCAATGAAATAAACAGGCCTACGTCACAATGCCGTTTGATACAACTACCCAAAGTCCAAGCTCTTCTATATCTTCAAATTGTATTGTTAAACGTTTTGTTCTTTGTTGTATGAAAATAGCAGTGCCAAACACAAACTTTGTGGAAGCTATAATTGTTGATAGTCATGTCAAGTATTAGGTTTGATAGACATCTGTTGTTTAAATACATATTGTTATGATAAACGAACCCTGCAATAGAAAAATATATAAAAATGTTACAAAACAAACCTCAATAAAAATATTTATTACAAATGTTAAATTGGAATATAAAAAACAATGTTTAAGAGATGTATTATGAATGTTCAATAAAATCGTTTAAAACTTTCAAATGATTGAAATAACGTTTACGATGCAATAGCTCTCTGTAAGTCGAGATGTTTTAAATTAAAACAAACCACGAATATTTACAATTTTGATTATAAACCTGAAACCGCAAAACTCGGTTGCCGCAAACAATTTTATTATCATCGCAATAGCGACTTGAAATTTTAAATAGCTATTTCTGCCAAGATTTGTATCTTACAAAGTGGGCTGAAATTTATTTGTATTTCATTTGCAGTTAAAATTTCTTATTGATAATCCTTATTACACAAACTCTTATATGTGAGTACAGAGAAATGACATCGGTATACTAGTAGATAAGTAGCTAGAAAGAAAACCTTATGTTTCACATTTGAAACCTAGAGATAAATTGGGTATACCTTGTGAGTGAACAAATAAGAGACATGAACAACGTTTAATATCACATTTTCTTCTACAAATGATTTATGCCACTGTACTTGCAACGACTTTACAAAGAACTATGAGTTAACTACTGCACCAAGGACCCCATGTCCTCCCTTTCGTTGCTTAGACACACAACTGCCTACATAACTAGGTGACACATAGTTGATTTCGATTTCAGCACAGCATCAGATTGCATTTGATTTCATTTTAAATTTGATATTATATGAGTCACCATACACTTATATTATTTTTAT
This sequence comes from Magallana hongkongensis, assembly GCA_016163765.1. Taxonomy (NCBI): domain Eukaryota; kingdom Metazoa; phylum Mollusca; class Bivalvia; order Ostreida; family Ostreidae; genus Magallana; species Magallana hongkongensis. The sequence goes on along the minus strand of WFKH01007768.1, from coordinate 56,540,947 downwards.
ATGGATGATATCGAACGACAAACTATAAATAACACATACCATGAGAACTTTCGGTCTTAAAATGTGTAAATGCTGTCACATTTCTCGAAAAATGCATATAAACACCCTTGCACTTTTAGCAGGCTTTGTAGGGCAATATTTGAAATATATGAATGGCTTTAGACACAAGTGATAAAAGTTTCCTCGCTATTTGCATAATTTTGTCTACTGGGTTCTCTAAATCATCTACAGTGTCTAGTTATCGACAAAAATCTGTTGATAATGGTTTTTGCTCTTTTTGAAATGAATGAAAATATCAATGCAAAGTAAACAGGAAAAAAAATTGTTGTGACATTTATTGATAAAGATGCAAATAAAATATCGTTAAAGTATTCCTGATCTTGCTAAGATTGATTACAACAATGGATATTGCGCGTTATTTCTTTATTTATTACTATTTGTACAGCTAAAGGACAAATATAAGAGCACTTTTTCCCTTTAAAAAATTGCCGTTCATTCGTTGTTTCAGATTTATTTTTTTCCACGTAATGGGGGGTGGGGGGGGGGGGGGGGGGGTGGTTGATCAATACTAAAACAGCCGTTTTAAGGTGTGTATGATTAAGGTGCAATGTACATCCTGATAAGAAACTACCCTACCCCAATCCACTAGTCTTAATTTTTTTTTCTTTTGATACTTCATGTCAGATTTAAAAAATAACATTCAGCAATAGTTTAAGTTCAGTGATATACATGTAGTTAAATGAAAGCGTCATGGTTTCAATTTTTAATTCCAATCTTGGGCGTGAGTTTTCAATAACAAAAAAAAAAAATTTGTAAAATTTGATCAAATCAAAGGCCAATTTTATATAGTTTTTATATTTACTGTTTTTGCTAATCATTTGAAATTTGTTTATTTTATTTCTATTTATCATTTGTTTTTTTTTTTTTCAATATACAATTGCATATCAATTGCATAACAACTGTTAGCCGTTGGTTTACGACGATGTCTTTCCTTTGACTTTTTATCTTCTACCTCTGTTCCTTTGGCAGAATTGTAGATCAAGTTTTTCGTTGGGTTTTTTTTTGCCCTTTGGTGAAACTGATGGAGTTCAACGTACGCTGTTGTATGGTTTGTGTGTGCATCTGACATATCCTGACACGTTAGTATTACTCCTGTCATGTTAGTATTACATTTACCGCAACTATTTTATACAAATTAAACGTCGTCAAATTTTGCTGTCTCATATTTTTTGCGGAAATAATATTATAAAATTCGGTTTATACAAGTTGTACTGTAGATATACAATCAAACGTTATAGAGCGTTGAAAAGTTTTTTTTTTTTAAATTTAAAACGTAGATATATGGGAGCATAAATGTTAAGAGACTTAATACACATATTTACAACAATGTAATAGAAACATCCCTTCAAGTAAGACCTATCCCCTCATCAAACACTAACTTATTAAATGACCACTACTCCGACGAAGACCCTTGTCCGGAATCAAATTGCCGAAACATACAGCTTCTGCGCACTTAAAGGATGGGGGGTACAAAGTCAATTTAGAAAGTCATAGTGCTTTATCTTGATTTTTAATATGGGTGGTTAATAACCTGTGGGCCACGGTTCTCTTTTTAAATAAGGGTGTATTGGCGGAAGGAAAAGATGAATAATACAAACCTTGAGAACTCGAGTCTTTTTCGAATCGCCCAGAAACAACATTGTAGTCTTAACTGGCATTGCATCGATTAGGTAAGATTTTAATATTAAAGACTTCAGACGTTTGTGATAAAAGTTTTCTCGCTATTTGCATAATTTTGTGTTTTGGGTCCTCGATCAGAATTGGATGTAATGGTTAGAAATCTACGAAACGTCATTTGTTGTTCTTTCTTAACTGAATGAAAATATCACTGTCAAGTACATAAATATTTTTTTGGAGACTGCTATTACTAGATATGTCAATTCCCATAATAAAATGTCAGAAATATTGTTAATAATCTCGTTAAGATTGACACAAAAAGTGGATAATATGCTTTATTTATTTGCCTAGCAAAGTTAAACATTTATTTCTTCAGGTCGCCAAATACATGTATTACACCCCTCAAAATAAACCGTTATGCGGGTTATTTGAATTTTTTTTTATTAAATTCAGTTAATGTGTTCGTCAGTTGTTCTTTAGATATGCCACCAAACGTACTTAGTGATAAAATATGAACAATGAACTTTATCGATAGACAATATCAGTTAAGAGTACGAGGATGTTTCTGGGCAATAGGATAAAGTAACAGCAATTTCGCAATAATTTCACATCAAGCCTAGAGTTTTCTAGGCTGGTAATAATTACCAAAAACATCCCTGAAAGGAGTTCAGTAACACATTATTGGCTTAATATTTTTGAAAAATAAAATAAATTCGAAATGATATAATGAATTTCTAAAATCAACTTAACCATGTGCCATTCATCTACTACTGACATACAAAAGATGTTCGGTTAAAGGTGGGGGGGTGTTAGTGGTACTTAATTGGAATGCCTAAGATTAAAAAAAAAGCACCGACTTTTACATTGAAATGGACGGCTCACTTTCACACTAGGACAACTTAACACAAATAATATTTTGTGATATTTATAAGAAAGCTTGACAAAAAGATTTAAAGATGGGTAAATATGTTAGATCTTTACTTTTTTGTGTTTTGCTAGACGTTAAAGAGTAAACGTAAACTTGCATGATTGCATTTGTTGACGTTTAGAATTCTTTTCAGATTTTGGCTTTACATACATAGTGGTCAATCTTTCAATTCTTTCTAGCATTCTTACGACCACTAAGTTCATATCTCATAATCGTCGACTGTAAAATTACACAATGGCAAAAATCATCTATAAAAATCAATCATTTTTATTAAATATCGTCGAAGACAGTTAAGAATATCATTTGCTATATATATGTTGCAAAATGTATTTAATTTGACAAAAAATGTTATAAAAGTATGGTTGGAATTGAAAAAAAAATTGTAATAAGTAAAATACAAAACACTTACTCAAAGCTATACGATAAAACGTTTAACATGCAAAACACACAATTGAGGTACAAATAACAATTATAGCTCTCTATTAAGAAAGATCACTCTGATTATGTATTGCTTTAGAATATTGTAATACTTAAAAGAAATTTCGGAAACATTTTGCAACGACAAAGTTGAAATCGTTAAAATCTCATTTGCAATGAAGATTTTCCTATTCGAATTATAATCACAACAGCAAACTTTTAAAACAACAACGGAACGATAAAAGCACATTTTAGACCTCATCGTATGGCTTGTTTCTAGCCGCTCGCGACTTTTTCCGGAACTCAACACTATCCTCCGAATCCGGTTCTGACTCAGTTGGCATTCTTTGCTCCTTTTCCTTTTGCCTTTTTTCTTTTTCTTTCTCATCATATTCATCGGCCTTCCAAGGGTCTTCCTTGTCTTCCTTGTCTTGTTTCTTCTTCTTCTTAGGCGTTTCTTTCTTCTTTTTCTTCTTTTTCTTTGGCTTGTCTTCTTCCTCTTCTTCCTCAGTAGAAGGTTCTTTTTCTTTTTCTTTTTTCTTTTTCTTTTTTGGCGTCTTCTTGCGCTTCGGCGATTCTGATGGAGATCTGCGTCGGCTTTTAGAACGTTTTGGTGACTTGCTTCTTTTTCGCGATTTACTCCTTTTTGGACTTGGTGACCTGCTTCTATCACGAGACCGTTTTGGTGTCCTGCTTCTTCCACGTGACCGAGACCGTTTGGGAGTTCTGCTTCTTCCACGTGACCGAGATCGTTTAGGTGTTCTGCTTCTATCTCGTGATCTTCCGCGTGACGGAGACCGCCTAGGGGTTCTGCTTCTTCCCCGGGACCTGCCGCGTGATCGATCAGGCGTTCTGTCTCTACGACGACTTGGCGATCTACCACGTGATCTGCTGGGCGTTCTACTACGTCTTCTAGATCTATCACGTGATCTACTTCTTCTCCTGGAAGGCGATCGCCTTGATCTGCTCCTATCCCGAGAACGGCTTGGCGTTTTACTCCGAGATCGACTTCGTCTTCTCGAGGATCGCCGACGACTTCTTGATCTACTTCTAGACCTTGTCCGGGATCTTCTTCTGCTTCGTGAACGTCCACTTGAACTACTTCTGCTTGAATCTCTTTTCTTATTTGAACGCTTCTTGTCCTTAGGTTTCTTTTTGTTTTTCTTCGGTGGTGGTGTTGGGGAACTTTCATCTTCAGATTCGTCGTCACTGTCTTCACTCACTGGTTTCTTTTTCTGTTTCTTCTTCTTTTTTGCAGATGGTGCTTTTTTCTTTTCTGGGGCATCAGAATCAGAGTCGGACTCTTCGGTTACCTTCTTCTTCGTCTTTTTGGCAGCTGGTTTGTCGGAATCATCATCCGAGTCACTGTTATTTTGTTTTGCTGCTGGTTTTGCAGGTGGGGCATCAGAATCTGTTGATTCGTACGTTTTGGGTGGCTTAGGTTTAAACTTCCCCAGGAGCCCTCCACCGGAGTCGTCAGAACTATCTTGGATGTCCTCTTCCAAACCACTATCTCTGGTTTTGTTCCTGTTGAGTCCTGGTCCCGGTTTACTGCAAATATGTCTTTATTTAAAAAAAATATTTTTATGGTGTGAAACATTTCAAATTTATAAAGGGACTTTTATAGAATAGGGTCTTTGTTCATTTGTGTGATAAAAACACGAAACTAAGTAAACTTCATTTCTAGAATTTCTTACATTGTTTTGGTGCATCACCATAAACTGGAATAATACTCTTATTGATATAGCTATGCGGTTATTTTTGTTCGTTGGACAAATATTTCCGATAGGCGTCTTTTACTTATCGTATCTTTGAAGTCGAGTTTTTGCCCAGGCTTTTGACTAACATTGACAATATCCTTTTTGTTCACCACTGCTTGATAAACTAGTAAGAAATCTAATCGATTAACTACGTACGTGCAAGGTATTTTCTCTCAGTGTTAATTTGGCCCATTGTACCTAAACAGTTTTGTCTTGTCTTAAAGTTGCCCAGGCACATATTTTTAATTGAACAAAAGATAACTTACCAAATGATGTAGCCCATCATCATCTAATATTGTTGAAAGCGAGGGGGCAAAATAAAAATTGGCAAAAATATCTGTTTGCTTTTTTCGGTTAGTCTATTTCATTGTAATCAAAATCTGAACTTATTAATATTAAACAAGTTTACATATTGCATGTGGAAACATATTTTAGTTAATATGTAATATATTCTGATTTTTTCCCATTCGAATAAAGAGTCACAGCCATTAAAAATATTATTTAGTGCGCTTCCGCGGCTAAAAATATAGTGCCAGAAACTTTTTAAAATTTTTTATTGAGAATATTTTTTGAGATTGAATATATATGATTTAATAATTATTTTTTCAAAAGTACATATAAAATTGGTTTTGTACGTTTGAACGTTTCATTTAGTCTTACAATAAGAAATCTATTCAAAGCGCGTGATGACGTTTACTTGTGTTCATACGCCGTGATCAGATTTGACGTGTTATTGAAAATTGAACGTCATAGATTTCCAATGCAAACATAACGGGAAACATACACCGATCAATGTAAATACATGTCTGTGGACGAGTGATTTTGACTGACTGGTACAATTAAAGCAGAATTATATGACGTCATACTCAGATAACAACTTTTTAATGTATCATTGATCTTTCTAGCATATAACTCAATCTCTAAACTCTTCAAATAGTAAAAAATTCAATATTTAAGCTTCGTATTCCTTATGTTCCAAAGAATTCCACCTAGCCTTGTACATCAGAAATAAATTTATATCTATATTTTTGATAACTTTTCATATAAAATCATATAACACTTTTTTTGTTTTGTTTTAATTAATTACGTGTGCCTTCAATATACTGACATAGATAACTAGAACTGATTTTAGTAATATAATTATATGTAATCCAATATGAGCTGTATTCTTCAGAATATTATTTTGCTGGAAAAAAAAACTGCTAATAATACTGCATGTAACTCAAACCTTTTTGATAAATATTTTTGAATTACAATAAACCATGAAATTTTATCACAAGAAATATTTTTCAGTTAAGTAATAAACAGTAAACCAATTTTTGTGAAGGACGACAATAATGTAATTTTGCTTTAATGAGGGCCTCTAAATAGCTTTTTCCACCCCCCCCCCCCCCAAAAAAAAATAATAACAGCAGTTTATAGCTTCTCCTATTTTATAATTTTGCAATAAAAAATTCTGACATGAAAATTGCAGTTCATATTGCTCCAATTTCTATACCCACCTATGGTTATAAATCGTTTTCGATAAATACCCTTAAAAATGAAGTATCACTTTAAAACCTAAGCGGTCCAAGATACTTAACGGTCACTTTACTCCCATAAGTGGTGAAAATGTAACCAAAGAAACTTTAAAGAGAAGTAATACAAAATATATTTAATATAAATATATTTATTTCCGAAATGATCGTTAAATAAAGTATAACAATTCTATGGTAATAATATCACAGCGAAGCTAACATTACATATAATGTGTTGAAATTGTAATTAAGCCATTTTCAACAATCTTAATGGGTTAACGTTCCTCTGAATTATCTACATACATGGACATTAGTCCTGCGTGACTACAGTGTCTGACTATTTCATCTTAAGCAGAGAATTGCCTTTAGTTATTCAAACACTATCATGTGATAACTATACGTGAAATATTTAACAAATGTTTGAATGTGGCATTAAATGTTTAAATAGAATAGACATGAATGTTAATTTTTGTAAAACAATTTTGAAGATAGTACGGATTGTTTTCAATTTATATCAATGCCTCATTAGAATAAAAAACCAATTTGAGAATCAAGATGGGACGTATGATTTTAACGTGTAAAAGTAGCCTCTATCATTAGAATAAAAAGTATGCCATGATCATTCATTCATATTCTAAAAAGTAATCTTTGAATACAATGAGAAAACATTTAAAAACAAAACAAAGATGTATTAAATGGTGTTTTTTTTCTCAGATGGAAGAACAGAAAAAAAATTCGTTGCATCCATTTTTGATATACAAGCCTCATTAAGTGAATAAATGCGAGCACGTCGGTCAAAGAATAAGGATAGCCAAGATAAACATGTTAATGAGAGAGCAGGGATTTACAAAAACTTAAGGGAATAAAGTCATTTGTAAAAACAATTAGTCTGCTCATGAAACGTTTGCACCAGAAATTGACCACATTTTTTTTTCTACCACGTAGTTCTAAACTGATCACTTTCCGACGGATTCACAGAGGATGAAGTTTGTCCATGTGTGTTTGAATTTTCCTTTTGCTGTCTGACTTTCCAAAGAATATATGTTAATCTGGATTTCCACTTTGACCATCTATAAAACAAAGGAATAGAAGAATGCACACTTTGAAAGAAAACATTTTCTCTGCTTCACCTAAACGACAGAACAATAGATATCAAAACCTGACCCAGTACAGGTCTCGAAACACGATACACGCATGCGCCAATGTAATGTTTCAGAACTGAGAGGCTTAAATTTCAGGTTTGAATATCATTTAGATAAAGCAGAGAACGTATTGAAAAATGAATTCAATAATGCACATAAAAAATCATTATACTTGTATTCTAGCTTGATAACAAAATTTTATTTGTTATATCAATGCAACAGATTCACTTTTCTAATCACTTACGCTAATTACTCACGTTAAAATTACTTCTAATTGCTTGCTGTTAAATTATTGAAAACTTTTCAAATTTGAATTTACATATTTAAATTACTTATACATTATCATACATTAAAAAAAACAAATAAAATATCACAGTTACTGTAGCCACTCATCCTATTATGATAACAGAATGAAGTGGTTACAGTAACGTTAACATAACAAGAACAGCAACAACAAAAAGCATCTACAGCAAACGTAGCACACAACTTTATCTAAGAAGATACTGAGCCGATACATAACTATAGTATCAACTTATATAATAATTTTTAATTTTCAATGGATCTCTTAAATATTCCAATAAATGATTTCAAATTTACAATTAAAAAAGTGAGAGAAACACTTTTTCCAGAATAAGAATTAGAACAAAGGGGGAAATGTAATATAAAAATAAAGACTTTCATGCAAAAAGTACCGAGAATAGGGTAATGTTAAATATCGTTATTCAAATGCAAAAAGTGAAATTAAACAATCTACTTGTAAAGAGAGCATTTCTTAAAGAAGAATTAAAGTATTACTACAACAAAAATCTAAACGGAAATAGTATGGTCAAAAGTGGATTCATGCAACATTCAACCTTGAACAACAAGAACTGATATTTTTAAAAAAAAAAATATGTTTGTTCTTCGTGTGAAGATACAAAAAAGGTGATCACAACAGCCATGCTGGGTAGATATGAGGAAAAAGTGAATGGTCGGTGTTGGGGTTAGCTACAGGTATTCATGACGAAACAACATGCACTGTTCCCAGATAGGAACATGAATGATTCCATGTGTATCTACATTTTAAAATATGTTTAAAAAACAATTTATTGTCGACTTAGACAACAATTTAAAATTAACAATACGGTTACAAATACAACAGCAAATAATTTAATAAACGTTCAATTCATATACCCTCGCTGTGTCGATTAAAAAAAAAGAAAAAAACCATTTTTTTAATGATACAAGTCCATTTTTTTTTTACGCAGGTTTACATTTTCTTTGAAAGATTTATCCACTTTTGAAGGAAACCAAGGTCTAAATGACGTGAACAATTTCAAACATCTATAGTGAAGAAGTTACATATACAATCTACCCCTTTAACTATTCATTGTGTTGCTCCTTTTAGAATTTGCATTGCTTGTAACAATCAAAATCAGACATATACAGGTAATCACTGTTGTTGGGAAGTGTAATATTTAAAATTTTTACATTTTTTTTCGTGAATTTGAAAATACTTTGTCGTGTATTGTTCATTCATTGATTCTAAAATATTTTTTTTTGATAAATAATGAATTAATTCTGTAAATTTAAACAGAGAATTGGTTATTTAGAATCACCGTTTGAAAATAAACCTTACTGGGTCTTAAATCATGGTGGACAAACCTACCTGTAGGCATTTGCTACGTTCCACTTATTAACATCTTCCGCATTTCCTCGACCTTTCACGAAATTTTTCCCAATTGGTTTTTTCACTAAAGGTTCAAGTGCGGTTCTTAATATTGCAATTTCATCTTGTAATTTTTGAATTTCCTCCTGGCGCTAAACAGAGGGAAACGAAGTGAAGACAAGATATTATTAGAAAACACCACCAAATATTATGATGAACGTGTAACAGAAAGTGAGAATGATAAATGACACAGCTCTCCTGTTAGAATCTGCAATTGAAAATTCGTAGTTAGATATTAGGGAAGCATCATCCAATGAATGACTGACTTTGTATTGTAAGACGTTAATAGCCTTTTAAAATACAGTTTGAAACTCTCCGAAATTTGCATATTATATATATATATATATATATATATATATATATATATATATATATATATTAGCTCTGCCGTTGATAAAATGGTTATTTACAAGTCATTCATTAGATTTAAAAGTAAATTTCTTATGAAGAATTTTACTTCTGATATAAAGCAGTTAGCATGCGCAGCACCAACAGTTTAGTAGGATCTAGCACTATTTAGGTTAAGTGGTGAGGATTCAAAGGCTAGAAAAAAGGGTTAGCGAGCGTATTTGGGAAGCCTCCTCCGGTATAAACCCATCACTACATACTGTAAACATACCACTACGAATGTCTACACATCTGCCAAACTATTGATAGCTTGGTTTCCATCTCGATCAGTTTGGTTTCCATCTCGGGCGGTGTCGTTTCCACCTTTAGGGGTTTTGTTCCCATCTTGGCGATTTGTCTGGTCTCCATCCCTTGCAGTATTGTTACCGGTTTTGCCGGTAGATGGAGTTGGGCTCTTTTTATTACGGCCCGTGTTAGGTGTTACGTTTCTAGAAGGTTGTGTGGGTGTGTTATTGCGTGACTGAGAAGGAGTTACATTTCTACTCTTAGAAGGTGTTACTGTCCGGCTATTGGCCGGGGATTTTGTCTTACCCCCTTTGCTAGGAGAGACAGGGGTCTTTCTACTTGTGTCTCCACTCTCGGGAATAGTTCCCATTTGAGTGTTGGTGTCTTTGCCATCGTTTCTAGATGGAGATGGATGTTGGTCTGCACTTGAGTTAGGGTTTTTGCTAGAACTAGTGTGGGGTGTAGGGTCATCCCATGACCCCAAGCCTGTGTCAAGGCCGTTGTCATTACGATAATCTGGCTGACCACTAAAGATGTTGCCCATGCCAACATTTGCTTTAAGTTGGTTTACTTGAACCTGAAGGTTCTCTAATCCAGAAACTCTCTGTAAAGCATAACATACAAAAGCTGTGACATCGTTTCTATCTAAGGTGCTCAAACATAAAATAAACTGTGCTTCGTAATCTCTTTTTCATCATACTTTAAAATTATCATTTGACGCTAAACATAATGAATAACATGGCAGTTTCTAACATAAACATATATTAATCTCCAGCTAGCTATCTCTTATCAATAGTATTTATATGGACTATATAAGTTTTGCACCATGTCCCTATTTAATCAGTAATAACCAGTGAACAAAGTACCATTTTCTGATAATCTAAATTCTTTCTGATATGATTTTTTTTTTTTTTCTGTTGAGCTCAAATTTTGGTTTGATTTTAAAATAAACTGGATTTGTGCAAAACACTGACTGTGCACTAGAAGCAGAATAACAACGATTCTTTTAGTTTGCTCTATCAATGTGTTGCTTGGTAACTGTCAATATGTATAAAGTGCATCGTTGTGTGCAAATAAAACCATAAAAAAGCTTGTCAAATAAAATATTTAGATAAATTCTAATGCAAATGTGGGAGGACAACAAATTACAACATTAACCAAAACAAGAATTTTTCACAAGATAATCGAAATAAATTCTTTGGCATATAAAATAATTAGGTTATGCAGTTTTTAAAGATTTGAAAATTAACTTCATGATTACAGAATATTTACAATACAACAACAATATTTTTTACAATAAGACATCTGCTGAGGGAATTTTTTTTTAAAGTTTGAGGATATTTAAAATAAATTCTGGTTTGAAAGATGTAATTTCATTAGTTACCATCCTGGTAAATAACACATTGATTGTTCCACAGGAAATTTTGATACTTTCATTCACTTTTACAAGGTGGCCTTTACTTCTTTCATAATTTTTTCATAATTTGCAATGAACAAAAAATTTCCAATTTCAGTAAAATGGTAACCGTTATAAACTCAAGATATTGCAAAAATGTATCTCTTTGCTTTTTTTTTTTAAAAATCAATAAATTTCACACCACTGAATATCTGAATTTCAAGAAATCATCAATTATTCTTTAACTTTTTTTGTCAACAAGTCTACTGTTTTATTCATTAAACGTGTACTTTGAAATAATAAGTGAAGGACAATACAAAGTACACTAACATCATAATCATAGCTACAATTTTTACTTAAAAATTATTGTAAAACATGTTATATGTAGTTTTCAAATAAGTGATGTCATTAACATTGGTTTAAATGTAATTTTGATTACAGTGATAACTTGACATTTTAAGGACCCTACCAGTTTCTGTTCTGACTGGATCTTCATCCCCAGCACTGTCTTCACAGTCTGAATGGAGTCTGCCAGCTTACGGACACTGCCTTGTACCTGGATCATACAAAAGGTGAAATTGAATTCATTAGCATTCTAATGCAAAATGTTTCTGCAATATTTATTGTGAATTTGCTATATTTTATCTGTTTACATTATTTTGAAAAGCATAAAAATAAGGATTTAAATTTTTTTTTTTGAACTTAGCACATACATACATAAATTATCAATTTACATTTAACAACTTTAGTATGTACATAGAAATTGACATTTTTATGGGTAAAAAATGGTACAATAATAATTTCAAATACTGATATAGACATTCATTTTAATAAATATTTTGTAAATTGAGATTTTCAAATTCTTCATGCAATTTAACAATCACCAATACACACTTCACTAATACACACTCAACTTCCAACAAATAAACATATACTCTAAATGCAATGTATTCTAAAAAATACTTCATGTAAAAGAGGAAATTAAACAAATGAAAAAATTTTAAGTTTAACCTTAAGGGAAAAAATACAACATATCAAAACTATAAAGACATTACTGATAACTTAATATTTATATAGAATGTGTATCAAACAAAAAAATCATATCTAGATTCTACATCAAAAATGAAACATCTTCTCACTTCCAAAATGAAAATTTCAATAGACAACCAAAGTAAGTTGGTGCTTAACAAGAAATCCATTCTAATTCCACAATGTGAGTCAAACCTGTGGATCATTGGAAACTTCTGCTGCAAGCTATATTATCAAGCAATATTATATAGTTCTTTTAAGTTTTATTTGCTAATACCAGAATCTTATCAATTTTTAAACAACCGAGTTTTGATTTGATTAAGGAGGTATGGGGCACCTCCATAATGTGATGGTCTTTCTTTTGAAATATGTAATAAAATTAACTTCTAGTTTATATTATTTTGCTCCATTTTGAAGTCTAATAGTGTTGCACAATAAGTAAAGTGTCAGCTACTGATCTGCAAGTCACGAGTTAGAAACGTACTTAGGCTTTCACTTATTTTACTTTTCTATAAAGAGTTTTTAAAATGCAAAACAAGGATGATTTTTTTTTAATATGATGGAATTTCAGCAACATCGACATATCAAAGTCTCCCCGGATACTCCTTAATGAGAAAGACATTTTGTTCCCTCAAAAAAGAAGGTTAATACTCATTTCAATTATATTAAAATCAGAACTATACAAAACACTAGACAAATTAACAACATAAAACATGAACAACATTATATCCTTATCATATAACATCAAAAAGTAAAATACAACATTAATTTGGGTTATCAACAACATTTCACATTTCTGTGTTGTCTCACAACAAAGAATTTGGTAGACAACATTCTGCATGTTCAATCTATGAGTTGGGTTTATTGTACTCACATTATCCAGGTCGGACTTGGTGGCAGGGAGAGGAGAGTGCCGCTCCTTCATCGTCTCTAGCTCCGCCTTTAATAGCTCAATCTCCTTTGACCTGTCATTCAAAAATTAAATGCATTAAATAAGGTACATGTATATCCTAATAATCATAAAGTTTTTTTTCCCCCTTTTTCTTTTTGAATAGGATCATTTACTTCAAAAGTCATATAACAAACCCTTAGCTGTCATTTATAGTATAAATATTCTTTCTTTCCATGGCCAACATACATGTATTGATGAACTACTGCCTATATACATACCTAGCCTCACACTCCGAGGTAAATCTGCTGTCCATGTCTGTTTTCATCAGAGTCTGCTTCTCTTGTAGGGCATAAAGCTGTATCAAAGAATAAAACATCAGAAACATATTTCAAAGAATGTCAATGCCATTAATAATTTTTTTATTTCTTCACTTTTTACAGCAATAAAGATAATATAATCACTTAATATACATGTACCGGTAAATGAATCTTTATACATATATAATATTGTATATGCAATTTAAAGAAACCTTTTTGGAGGTCTTTCAACATATATTCTCATGTATGTACCTTGGTATAACTTACAATGCAATAGCAGTAATGGTACCAGATAGTATCATACTGACCTCCTCTGGTAGCTTGGTGAGGTTTGTGGACAGTTCTTTAATGGTTTGCTGAGTGGTGTCTTGCCAGATAGAAATGGCGTCCACTTTCTCTCTGAGGTTCTGTGACAAAACAGCAGTTGCCTGCAAGACAGACATCAAATTTGAAAGTGTAAGTCATTAAAAACACAAGTTAATTACATATACTGTAAGCTTTTCTACAAGTTTCTGCTTATTGTACACATAAAATATAAGAGAAATATAACCAAATATCTGACATAATAATTCAAAATTAGCTACTATGTCAACTCAAGCCTTAGATTTTTATTCTTTTATTAGTTACACACTTAATTTTGTAATGATTTCAGTGATGGTCTAAACTATTAGTCTTCATTTCATATTGAAAAAAAACAACTTAAGAAATATATTTTCATGAGGTGCAATATTTCTTTACCAGCTGTGTGGAAATTTAAAAAATCTCACTTACATATGCGTGTAATACTAAAGTTAATCTAAAGCAGCAATTTACTTGTAACTTTTCACCTTGAGGTGCAAAAAGCATTTTGTACATTTGGTTTTGTGTGTGCAAATGTCATCATTTCAAAATTCATACATCTAACATATGCTGAACTTATCTAAAGTGTTAATGTAAAAAAATATCACTATTTTGGAATCATTTTTGTTGGAACATCAAAACAAAACAAATACAACACTTATATTTTTGCAAACATCTTAATCAACGATGCTATCATATCCCAGCATACCTCGGCTTGTTCCTTTTCCTTGCAGCGTAAAAAATGGTAATATATAAAATGTTAGTAAGAGGCATATACTGGTGACTGACTGTCACATCTATAAAACTATACATGTAAGTCTATATTGCATTTCAATACCTCTGGAGAGCCAGTCCTACTCTGTTTACAAAATAAAGATTTGCAGGTGTACATAAGTTACACTTAACTTTTTAAATAATATATCTTATATGACTGATGCTCTTTGTTGCTACAAACACTTAAATAATTAATAATATTCATATTATTTGCTACAACGAAGTGTTTCCTTGACATGATATCCTAAATATATATATTTGTTGTAACCTTCTTTGCTAAAAAATATAACTCATATATTGCATACTGCTGAAAACAAAAAAGACAAATTACGGTAGAATTAATATCAATTTTAAATACCTTTTTTTAATGTTTCAAAACAAAACTATAAAACTTAATACTACAGTTCTACATGTATATATATAGAGTTCATGTCAAAAAGAAGAGAACTTTCTTAATTTGATGAAAACTACCAGTAATAGAGAAAACTGCAATCAAGCAACTCAGTCTTTATATTTTTTTCATTTCTATCTTCTAAAAGTAATGCATTTTTTTCATATTAAAGCATGAAGGAGGAATATGATTTCAAGAGTAATGAAAACAAATAATGCACAAATTAATGTATCATATTTTCACCCTTTCAAATTCAATATGAAACAAAAATTAAATTTAAAAAACCAAAGGCCAGATTTTCAAGGATAGAATAGCACAACTCAACTCCTTCTACATTTTTCACCCCTTTTTTACCTCTTTGTTTTCAAATTTTTTAATCATCTGTTGAAATTTGATTGAAGACATGAAATGGTTTAAAGTAACATGAAGTAATTATGAATGACTGCAAGAACTAAATCCTATACCATCTACTAATTTACAAACATCCATCTTCAACAGGAAAAGCATCAAGCATGGACCAAGATACAAATATACTTCATTAAGATATAAAAAATCTTTACACTCATCAAAAAGTTTCTATGAAAATTCAAACCAGCCATAAGGATTTAATAAAAAAGAAACTACGATAACCTTTTTTTGAGTAATTGAAAATTACAAAACTATATAATTAACTACGAAATTTGGATAAATTTAAAAAAGTTTCAACTATGTACAACATATGATTGGTGATGACGATAATTCTATCTTCAAAATGGAAAAAAGCGTTTGGTGAATATTAGTAAATTTGATGAGTTAGGACACATAGAACAACAATGGCAAGAGATTAAAGTTACCGGATTATCTTTTTGCTGTTCACATAACCAAACAAAGGAGATAAGTATGTAGAGTTAGTATTTTTATTTTCCTGTCATATGGTAATCAAAGATGGATGGCAATGGTAATTAGAAGCTGAGAAAATAATTTTGGAAAGATTTTCTCTGGAAAAAAATTTCAATTACCGTACGATCCTAAATTCTCAAATATAGATCGACCAAAATATTCATATGGAATATACAACCTAATTAAATGAATATGAATAGTATATGCAACAACAGATTAATTTCTGCATATCTGATATGTACTGTGCATGTATATTGAATACATACAGTGGCTACTCTGGCCTCCAGTTTATCCTCGAATTCATTCATGCGTGTCTTCATGTATCCCATTCTAGCATCAAGATCTGTCATGGCTCGAGTACTGGCCTCCTTCTGTTCACTCATCATTCCACGGATTTCTCTCTTCATCTGAAGCAAGGAAATTACAGAGGGTTATATGCATATCATGATATTCCTGTACAATCTCACCTGTCCAAAAATCTTAAAGTCAACAATTAAAAATGGTTCACACTCTAGAGCATAAGAAAACAAATAGCTCAACCAGGAATCAAGGCATGGACCAGTCAGAAAGTCTACCACTGAGCGAAACAGGCATATTCTATGGTGACTGTCAATGTAGCCCAAACCACTACATTCCTCCCTTCTTAAGTATTCTTGGTTCACATGCACAACATACATATGTAAATTCACCATGTCATGTTTGGTAGTCATATTCATGAATTGCCTTACATAACAAAAAAGTCTACAGTCCCATTTGTTTTTGGTAAGGAGGTATGAACAAATACATATTGAAAATAAACCAGGGTCCAACTCTGGAACCATCTATTTCTAGTCCAGAGCTCTTTTACTGTGCTATCTAGGCAAATATTCTCAGTTTTAATTACGATGTACCTTTTCATTCTGACTGTTCATGACTTGAGTTATCCCCCCTATTGACTGCTGGAGGGAGGAGGTGGCTATTTGTAATTTCTCGTTGACACTAGCCAATTTCTCAATTGTGCTTGCTTCGTGCATTTTCCTACAATGATAAAATTCATACAGTTCATATATGCCATCTAATGATTTCACTACAAGAAACCGCACAAAATCATGCACAGTGTATCTATTGATTTTTCCAAACATTTCAAGCAAGTTATGATATAGTTTATACCGTTGACTAATTTCAGCACCCATCACTTTCTCAAACTGTTTTTTATTCTCTGCTGCTTGTTTCTCCACTATAGAAATGGACTCGTCTAATTTTGCTACAGTCTCCTTTGTTTTGACTTTTTCATTCTGTAAACATATCGTTACAAATACAAAAATTATTTCATCATTATGGAGAAAATTTTACAGTACTCTATACTATTAAAATGCAATCTCCTTTGCAAAGACTATAATAATATTTTCCAAGTCTACAAAAGAATATCCACATCTAAGCTTAATGATCTCTTTTCCGTAATTTGTGTTACCTTGAGTTGCTCTTTGATGTCAAGGTTAAGTTCTTCTGTGGCATGTTTCAGGGTTAAGAATTTCCTATCAATGTCTTCTCGCATAGCCCTCTCTGCATCACGGCGGTTTTGTTGCTCTTGCTGAATCAACTGTAGAAGAAAAGCAATTCAGAAACTTAAATGAACACATTTAAAAAATGTACATTTTCTCACCCATTCACCTCTACAACAAACTTTATATTTTTCCTCATTGAATAGGGATAGATCATTTACTCTTTACTTCATACTGCATTAACGGGCCTCTGTGTTTCAGGTCTTGTCTATATTTAAAGTCTTATGTCGTGGTAATAGCACAAAGGTCAGAACTAGGCAACTGATTTCATGTTGATTTAAAGTGTCTATAAAAGGAGCTTGAATGCAGGCATCAATGTCTTAGCTAACATACAAAACTTCAGAGCTGACTCAAATCTGAGTTTCCACAGAAGTAGAGAAAAGCCCAGTTAATATAAAGCATTCCTAAGAAAAAACTACTTTTGAAACGTACCCTTTCCAGCTGCAGGTATCGTTCCTGCATCTCTTCCCTCATTTTGATTTCCTTAGAGAGGAGCCTTTTGTTGACATCCTCCACGGTGTCAGCAACTTTGGATGTCAGATTGAGCTTGTCTGCTTGATTAGCGTGGTCCTTCTCCCGCAATATGATGTCCATCGTGTGCATTCCCTCATCCCTCCGCCTGTTGGCTTCACTTAATGCTTGTTGTAATTCATAAATTCTGTGACAAACAAAACATCAACATTTTGTTTTGAGAAATTTCATAAGTTCCATGAACTATTCCAAATTGAAACATCTTTTATTAAAGAATAAAATCTCCTATTCGACCTACTTTTTGGACATTTGCTGCTCTAGGGTTCTCCTCTCGTTGAGCTCAGACTCCTGTTTTGCCCGTACATCCACCAAGACATCTCGAAGTTCTGATAATCTAATGAAAGAAACGCCAACAATAATTATATAATTGTAACATACATGCACATATTTCATTTGAATTAAGCATTGTGTCAACAGTTCCCATTAGTATTTTCACTTGTTTTTTTTTTCTAGCTGGTTCTGTTTTTACCTTTTTTCACCTGAACTATACATTTACCTGGTTTCGACCTGGCCTCTGAGTTGTGTAGTTTGTTGCTCTGTCTGGGATTGAATCGTTGATGTCTTCCGCAGTGACTCCAACTAGAATCAAGTATACATTACAATTACTAGCTGATATTTTATGTTACTTTGCTAAATAAAACAACAAACCTTTATGCAGGATAGTTAAAAATAATATCATTAAAATTGGGAACTAAGTTTTATAATCTGAAATTCTGATAACTTTTCAAGCAGTTCAAATCAAACATACTTTGAACATTCACAACTAAAAAAGGAGCTTTTCTGTCAAACTTTTTTTCTGTCAAAATTAAACCAAATTATGAAATAAAAGTGAATGAAAATTCAAAGCTTAAGCACAACTGATATCTAAAATACTGTTATTGATAATTCTATGGTACCTAATAGTCAAAACATTACATGAAAGTGACCAAAAACACCACATGACTCCAGAAAGCTTGTGTCACAATACATTATATATGGAGATACACAATGAAAGCTGTGGAAAATCATGTACTGCCTTTACTAATACATGTACATGATGGATATATTTACATAATTGGAAAGAAAAATTAGATTGAGAAAAAAACATAATTCCCATATTCTTACATTAAAATACCCTAAATTCTTCAAAGGCATTAAGTGCTTGCAAATTCTTATACACAGTATCTATATAACAATATATTATAATATTAATTAAAAGAATCAGTTATACCATACAGCACTGAACTCACTTTCTGTTAAAAATAAAATATAATTCAAAGTTAAAAAGATTACCGGTAGTTTAAAATAGAATTCAGCAGTGCCTAAAAGACTTAAAATGATAAAGGAAAATTTGCATTCCTCCAAAAAAAAAAAAAAAATGAGTACATAAATGATTTGAGAATGTCTGTATGATGATATAATTTCTAAACTAGGCTACATACTTTATCTATGATTTGCAAAATCTAGATCTATTCAAGCACTGAATTTCAATATAACTGCAGAATAAACCTTTAAATCAAATGGGGAAGCATTGAGCCAGAGAAGTTGCAAAGTTCTCTGCAACATATGGCTCAAGGCATTTAAAGATGAAAAATTTGAGGGGTTTTCCTTCATTTTTTTTTCCATTTGAGCTAAAAAAGTAATTCCTAACAATCTGCTCCCAAACAATGAAGCACAGAGGGGACATGAATCTTTCTTTGTTGGACTCGTTACACTACAGAATTCTTTACCTCCTCAGCCTGATTGCAGTTAATATTATCAGATACAGAAACATTATATAAGACAAAGGAAATGAAAAACAACATTGTTCAATCTTTCAAAATTTGCATGATCACATGTAGACATTGATAACAACAAATCTATATTTTGTTGGCTAAATGTACAGAAGAACTGGTATGATATAAGAAATGATGTATGCATCCACCCTGAAGTATGTACTGTATAATAATGTGTGCTAACTGTAATCAAGAACTGATTAATGCATGCACATGTAGGTATATAGATATCAATTATTAATTTAAAATAATAAAATTAAATTATACCATATATCACTCAGTCTGGTTATTTTCATGATGATCTAATTTTCACTGTTTTCACAGTCACTTCTACATCGCAAAAAAATATGGGTAATTTATGTCCGAAATTGTTTGCTAGAAGAAAGTTTTTAAATTGCAAAAAAAGACTGGTGTCAATAAAAAGGTTACAAATTTTGGCAAATTTTGTGAAGCACAATAAAATTGATATAAGGTATTAAATACAAATGTACAGGGTTTTGTCATTATTTTTTATCACCAATTTTCATGGATTTCCTTGATGCACAAAATCAAATGTTTAACAAAGTAAGAAATATGACTGTCACAATTTAGATAATTGGGAAGGACACCGAGTATTGATTCATAAAGTTGTCGGAAAATTCAGACGCCATGAAAATGGATGAAACCCGGTTATTGCTCTATCGAGCGTAAAATTTTGTGTACTAAAAGAAACTTTTTATCATCAATTAAATAAATTGAATATAGTTGACTTAGTGAAGTTATTAGGTTAAAATTAAGTTTAATACAGGGGAACTAAATATCTAGGTAATTAGGTATACTTCATTTTTTTATTTAAAAGTCTATACATATTATTGAAGACTACCGGTATACACTATTAAGACTTCATATAATATATACTCTATACTTTACTTATATTGCTTTTATGCTACATTATCATTAAGACTATTAAGACTTCATACTCTATACTTTACTTATATTGCTTTTATGCTACATTATCATTAAAATAATTTAAATGTTTTATTAAGAAAAATGAGAATCAAATAATGTTTTTGACATGATTATACAACACTGAATGTGCATATATTAATTCAAAGTGCCTGTGGTGATAACTGTGCTTTGATGTGTGGAATTTTCAATCGGTGGTGATTTGTAGATGTGAAAATAAGAGAAACACATCGGGATCCTATTTACTTCACACTGTGGTATTTCTGTACATGTTACAACAGCAATTTCACTTCTATTAATTATATATATAGTTAGAAGTAAATTTCTGATAGATTAAAAGGCAAGTTGAGATATTTACAGTTTTTATGAGAGACACTGGTTAAGAACTAACAATAAATCTTATTAAGTTATCATCGTTACAACACAAACATTATAGTTATGTATTGTGTGTATATATTATGCAATCAGCATCCTTCGGAACCCCTTTGGAATTTACCTGATTTCTGTTGTCATCCTCTAGTTTTTTGGATCTGTTCCTTAAGTCTGATGACACGGTTCCTATTTCAGCAGACTGTTGGTCTACCTTCATCTTCAGGGTTCTGATGTCATCAGCCATAGAGAAACAGATGCGTTCAAGTTGATTTTTAGCTCCCTGTAACTCCTCCATCTCTGCCCTCATTTCTACCAATCTAAAAATTACTTATATATTAATTGCCTGTAGAGATTTGAATAATAGTACTCAGTATACATGTATCTAACCATCTTCGCTAACCAATTCACGATTTTACGATTCACTCCGCTCCTTGTGTAGAGGTGAGGAGCGGATCGTAAACCCTTGGATTAGTGAAGCTATAATGATTTGAAACATTCTTGATAGGACAAGAAACAGTGTATATTCAACTGATTGACTGATTTCCTTACTTTTGTGATTGGACATCTTTCTTGGCTATCAGTTCATTTTGACTACTTTTAACAGCTTGCTCCACCCCTTTTGTATGATTGACAAGTGAGCTTAAGGCAGACTTCTCTTCAGACAACTTGTCTTCTGCTTCTTTGATTCGAGCACTTAACTGTGTGATAAGTTCGTTGTTTATTTTCATGGCGGATTCAAGGTTGTGTCGCGAGCCCTTCTCCTCCCGTAACACTTCGTCATTTCTGCGATTTGCAGTTTTAATATCACTCTGTAATCGTAGCACCTCCTCCAGGAGAGCTCGGTTTGATTTTTCAGCGACATTCAACCTGACCTCCAGTTGTCGAATTCGCTCATCAGCATCGAAGTCCAGGTTCGGATTATATCCAGCTGGACTCTGTTTCCGTCCATTTACTGGAACTAAACTTCTATCAGGAGGTCGCGGCGAGTTGATGTCAGGAAGATAGGCATATTTGGATGGAAACTGTGTGGCAACAGGCGGCCTAAAAAAAGGACTCCATTAATTATTACATTGTGTATGCTTTGAATTCAGTGAAAATTATAATATATAAATTTAATATTCTTGATAAAAAATTTCAACTTGGAAATCAAACCAAGTAACAATGAGCATAAACATTAATAACTAATTGTCAGCTGATGATCATTAAAGGGAGATAATTAAAAGAAAAGTACGAAAACTCAATTTCAAATATTTTCTTGATTTGTTGTTTTTTAGTCTTTAATAACTTTCATTTTTTCTTTATATTTACAAATGTCTCCAAACCAATTTTTAATACAGTTCTGAATGGTTAAATCATTAATCAACTTTCATAATTTTTTAAAGTAAGTTAACTAGCATTTACTGTGCTGAAAGTAAATTACTGTGTGACTTAAAAATACAGTTTAATGATTTGATTAAACAGAGTTATTAATTGTTAGTGTAACAACTCAGGACAGAACATGACAAGGTTTGTTAAGTATATAACAGTCTAAAGTAAATGAACACGATCGTAATTATTAGTCAGTTCTGTGTAAATTATCCTATCATATGTGTTCATCATTTAAATAATATATTACAAACTCATGGTTGAATTATAAATACCATATACAGTTCTAAATTAAATTAATCCAACTTTCAATACAAAAATCAATAAGTCATAATTTATGAATTAAAGCACAAAAATTTGAAAATTGGCAATTGCCTGTATTAGCTGGGTAAAAAAGGCACTTCCTACTAAAATTTCCAAAAATTTATAATTCATTACTAATTGAAACAGAATATCAGATAAAGATCAATATTTACAACAATTGCTTGAAAAAAATTCCAGCACAGAAATTGCAATAAATGAATACCAGACTACCAGTACATACTTTGGAAATATTGTTTGATCTTTAAAGAAGATAACAATGCAAAACAAGAGTTTTGTGTTTGATCGACAGCTAGAAGCCGTGATTATTGAACCACTAATGATATCAGACCTGTACGGAGGAGGCGGGCTGGCGTATTCCTTCCTGGCGGTGGGTTCTCCATCGCTCTGGTATTCCTCCGAATACTGACTTATGCTAGGCCTACGCTTCATCACCTTGCCACCCGACACACTAATTAAACTAATTACCACGCTGCAGTAACTGCGACATCAGTTTAATCTAACAGTCCCAGTGGTTTTACACTGTTGTCACATTTTTCTGACTAATTCTTCCACAAGTCACCATCAAATTAAGTGGAGTTAACTGGACTCAGATTCGCTATGGTGACGATATGCAAGCCAGTTAGGAAGGGACTTATTAATTATTTACCTGTATTGATATTTTAAAGTTTCAATGCATTATTCTGTTTTCTTAGCAAACTCAAAGCCAAAAGCTTAATTGATGAACAAACTCTGTAGAGCAATAATCAATTTTTTCCAAGTTACTTTTTGTTCTTCGACAGGAGAGAATTATTCAAAATTCAAAAGACTCTATCGACTAAGCATAAGAAACAAATAATGAACCCTCCAACATAATATAATGGTCAAATATTGAATTCTACTATAAGAATATTACCAAGCAGTTTGATTAAGCATATAGTCTAGCTACTTGTAAGGATACAAAAGAAAATGGACCATAGCCATAATTGAGAAGTCAAGAATTGTAACATGGGGTTTGAAATACCACATGGGAAAGTAGCATATGTTTATGATAAAAGATTGAACTTACTTATAAAGACTACTGTGAACTCTTTATTAAATATTTTAATATGCAAGATTGGATCTTTTTACCAATTTGAAGAGACTCATTAATTTTATCCAGAGGTATGCTGTAGTTCTTAACACATGGTTAACTTTTACCTAATGATATGTATGAACTACATTGAACAGTTATTTAATTCTTTAAAAAAATTAAATTCGCAAAATTGAAGAGGAGGCATCTCCTGTTAACTTTAGATCAATTATTTTAAATTTAAAGATGTATCAGTAAATTACAGAAAGTTAACAAAAATTATGGTCTTATTCAGTCTATATGTATAAATAAAATAGTTTAAAAAACATTATATACTTAATTTATTTGTTATAAAATGATTTATTGATTTGTGCTTTAGTTGTGTTTGACAGTGCCATTGAAATCCAGACCAACATAACAGGTTGCATGATGTCTGAAATAGCCGTGAGGAAACGTACATGTTATCCAGATTTTCATTGTCATCCACTCAGGGAGGAGAAATCATGAAAGGTAACTAAGTCAGACAGAGAATATAACTTATGACCTTGAACTTTGACCCTTACCTGCTGGAGGTGATAGTCTGTTGTCTGGGTAAAAAATAAACAGAGTTATCCATCACATTTAAAAAGTTGAAGTTGGAAAATAAAATAAAACCTACAAGTTAAATATTGCACTAAAAAAATCTCAGAGGAAGTGGTAAACAGATTTTATCACACCTCAGATTTGGGTTGGGTTCAAAGTCGAATGAATTCGAGCCATTGTTGGAGACTTCAACATTGCAAGTTAAATGCTTCAAGGGTCAAAGATATTCACAGTGTAACATATAAGGAACCAGTACTGACATTTAGCTTTGGGGAATTGCTCCTAGAGAAGTGAAAATCAAATACCATTAGTAACCATTTTTATCAGACATTATTGTTCTTGTTGCATGCATGATCACAAGGAGACATTATAACCTTCTAACAGATCTCTGAAAACCTTGCGTTAAAGCTCAAATGTTTTAAAAATACAATGCATAACCTGCGGTGAAATCACCGAGTTGCCACAATCAAAGTTTGAAATCAAATATAGGAAACCCATAGCTTCAGCCATGCAGGAACTAAAAGAATATAAAATGGAGACAAATTGATCCATTTTATAATATACCAGGACTGTGTTCTCGAAAACTTGGGTCTCCAATTTATTGATGAAAGGATTAATCTTTTGTATCTAACTCCACAAACCTTTTACAAAATGTTTTTATAGCCTAGCAAAATTTTCACAAGTTAATCTGTAGACTTTAATCAATATATATTAAGCCACCATTCAGGTATTAAGGATCTTCAATTAAGATATTGAACCATAATCCATAGGAAGGGCAGCTGTTAATGTCAATTAACTTATAGATATTAAATTTAAAATTCAGTTTTTATTTGTAAAAGACACATATATAGTAATTATAAAAGATATAGTAATTGTGTGTATAATCATAAGGATTTCATATATAATGGTACATGTTCAAAGATATTGACATGATTTGAAGCATAAATGTCTATCAAATTATTCATAGTGTTCTAATGAAAACTTAATAATTAATTTGAACTTTATGTATAACCTTTTAAAAATGTGCAAACTAGGAAATAATTAATGGGGCGATATAACAGAGAGGAAAAAGCATCCAGGATAAAATAGCTATGGCCAACAAAGCACAAATGTTCCACAGTGTCTCTTAGATATTGTAGCCCTGAAGAAATTGACATATTGGACATAATAAAGCAGGAATCTATCTCATTATCAATTCAGAAGATCTCCTTTGATATCTGTCCCTGATGTTGCAATCTCTCTCAAGCTTTATGGACTTCAACCAGAAAACTGATAGCAAATTAACTTCATGTTCTGTTGGTTTTTGTGGAATGAATACAGCGGACTTTTGTTTGGGCTAGGGGGGAAACTTTGAAATATTTATGAACTGATTGGAATTATAAAATAATATATGTGGCTGTCAAAGTTAGAATGTCACAGAGATAACATTTGTTTGATTTTCATGAATTTATAATAACTATATACACAGAGTTCCCCAATCTCTGGTGATCGATCCATTATGATCTGACTTTTACTTTTTACACAGGATCTTGAAAATATATATACCCATGCAACATTTCTCCAAGTTCAATCCAAAATGGTTCTCAACCATACATGTGATAAGTTGAAGACCACAAAACTGTACAGGAGCCTTAAAAAAAACTGGAACTTGGGTGAAAAAACTGAACACTGCCCATAAAAAAATGGTACAAAAATGATACAAAATATCGCTTAAATTCTCCTGATAAGACACCTTATTTCTAAAATAAGTCAACTGCAGTCATGGTAGATGCCAGACTTCTTACAGAATCAAATTGTTCCACTACAATCATTTTTGCAGAGGTAACCATTAGTTTTCAATGAAAATATATTGATACAACCTCCAATGGCAACAAATACAATGCTCCTTCACAATCAAATACACACCTACATGAAATTTGTTTCACTTTCTGAAAGACCAATTTTATACAATGCATACCCAGTAATAACAGAACATATTGCATTGATTTCCCAGAAGAGACCATGCACCATCATGCTAGAGATGTTTCACATTGACAGGACACTATAATACTTTCCTGCATTTTTTGAACACCTTCTCTTATAAATACAAAATTTTCAGTCTGTGATTCCCTTCACTTAATACAAAACTTTTTCTTAAAAGGCATCTTTGCTAGCCAAGGGTTTTCAAACATGGTGTATCGAAACCCCTTGGATCTGCCATAGAGAAGATATGCTTTTAAAAAGGTAACCCTTGCCTTCAACAGTCCGACAAACAGTAACAAATCTAAAAAGTGTTTTGTCAAGGACCAAAACCTTTTGAATAATACAGAAATGCAATGAAAAAACATTCCATCTACAATATGGTGCAGTCTAACTTTCGTTACTTTCCATCTATTGAAATTTAGACAGCAATCACATGTTGCATTTTAACTAATGACAGAGTAACATTCTAGTCTATAGCAAGACAAAACCCCCTCTTCCTTACAATATTTACCTTTCCATCTAAGACGGTAACCGCTTCTCTTCTATAATTATGTTTCCATCTGTGATGGTTATCCCTTCTCTCCTAAACAATTCCCTTTTTATCTGTGATGGTTACCCCTTCTCTCCCACAATTACCTTTCTATCTGTGACAATGACCTCTAGTAACTCTCCTGAACAATAACCTTTCCGTCTGTGATGGTTATACCTTTCCTCCTACAATTTACATTTCCGTCTGCGACCTCTATCTCTCCTACATTACAATTACCTGTCTGTCTGTGACCCCCTTCCTCGCCGGTAGTCCTCAGGGTTGGTCTCCCTTGCCAGACGAGCAGAAACGGGCAATGTCGGTTCTGTCTTTGGTTTAACATATTGGGCGGGGTTATGATACAGCTTTTTCCAGAGCACACTGTTTTGCATTCTTTTTTAATATGCTGTCATCCCTTTTGCACATTAAGTTTCTCACTAGGTAAAATTCACCTTGGTAAAAATATAGACATCCATAATGATTTCATAGATAGAGACCTTGAGTCTTATCATGAATATTTCACTCGAAAACTGAATCAATATTATCCTCGTAATTTCAACTCTGGAGATGACACATTAAGTAAGTTGTGGATTGTTTTTTTTTTCTCTTCTGATGTTAATAATGATAAAGTTTCGAAATTCCTTTTTATTTGGTGGTGTGTTCATACAGAGCATAGCACAAATGTCACACTAAGTGCTTGGTTTAAACAAATGCTTAAAAAGATCAACAATCTCTTTTGAAACCAGTGAAAGAGGTTAATCCAAAATTTTAAATTTCAAAACTGTGCCAGCTGAACTTGACAAGAAACAAATAAATAAAATCTCACATCTAATGGCTAGTTATTTTTCTGGCAAGTAGTCCTTCACATTTCCATGATATTTTTTTCTCTGACTTCTCAATTTAGATATCACGTTTATAATGAAGATTTCATGTGATATGAAATCCAATCAGTGGTCCCATACCTCTTCATAGAAATCTGTCAACTTCTCCTCCAATTATTCAGATACAAATATCAAGCCCCCTGACTCCTCCACACCTGATGAGGAAAGCACTTAACTCTGATTGGAAGAGGATCAAAGAGATCTCCGACAAAACAAGGAAGATAAAAATTTGCAAATTTAAATCCCAAACAATCCAGTCAATACTGAGAGATCCCTGTGTCAGGAAATCTCGGAGAGAAAACATCCATGTAAGCCGTTACCACAAACGGATTGATTTTTACAATATTGTGCATTCTAGCTTAAGTGTTAGTTGAAAATCAATTACTGTCACAGACAACATTATGCAAAACTCCATCCTGTGTAAAAATGTCACACGAGAAATTGCACAAAGTTTGTTGACTGTTGTTCTTAGAAACGGAAATGAAGAAAAATCTATAAAAGTATTTTGAATGAAATAGTGGAAATCATTACTCCGCAATAGTTAGACAGAAAACAGGGGACAATAGAAGATAGATTAGAGCCTTCGGGGATTGTTTTTACTCTGGTCAGTGAGGACATAGCTATTATTTATTTCTTTGCGTCTATAGAATAAAGTATTGAATGTTCTTTTTTTTTTTTTTTTTACATAAAAAAAAAACATTAAAGATTGATGCAGATTAAGTTATATATAGATATTTTCCCCCGTAATTATTCTTTAAAACTAAGAATGTATATATATATATATATATAGATATATCTTTAAATGCAAAAGTGTAGCCTCAGGGCTCCCCATATTTTATTTTGGGGAGGGTTTGGGGGTTGGGGTGAGAAATGTCTGAACAAATAAAATTAGAGAGCTACATTTTTGCAGCAAAGATATGTCCTTCTATGAGGTACAGGCCCCATGCAATTAAGTTAACCATAAATTGCAGAAGTAGATCCATAGTGCATAATAAATTAATGTAGGATTTTAAAAAGTCATTTGGCTTTTTCTGTTTATTCTAAAGTGGGAGGTTCTCTCTATACAAAAGGCCTCATTGATGTATGTCAACAAACTGAGGCCTCTTACTAAGACTAATATTAACTATCAATCCCATGAAACTTGAATGTAAAGAAAACTTTGAATTTACATCAAACATCTTTCTATCTTTTTTTTTTTTACAATCCCAAATTTTAATATGACAACTTGACTTGCCCCAAACAAAACCCCCAGATGCCATGGATGATAAAATACTGAAATCTCTGATCTTGTTAGCAGAGCCAATGTACTTAAATATTCAAACCTGAAATTTGTACCAACAGGCTATAACTTCAAGGAAAATGAAAGAGCCCAGAGAGGATCAAGCTAAATATGAGAAGTGAACTGGAGGTTCACATCAAAAGACTAGTTCTCATGATACACAACAATGGCCTGCAGAAATACCTTATATCCAGTTATATTTCTCATGGTCTAAATTTTTCCTTTTTTCCATGATCACTTTTATTAATAACATCACAAAAATACATAATATGCAGAATTTATATCCAGTATTGTTTTCTATAAGAAACTTTTTAAATAGCAGAAATTGACTGATACATATTAAAAAAAAATGGTTAAATGTTTGCCCCATTTTCGCAACATTTGTGATACACACACACAAAAAAAAAAATGAATAAATAAAAAAATAGATATACAGTAATGTCACAATGGACCAGAAGGGGTAGTAGGTTGAAATATATAAGCAAACAGAATATTCTCTAATTTAATTGTTCTCTGCATGTGTATTAACTTATAATTGTTCTCTGTGCATTAAGTCAGTTATGCTAGTGCATGAAGAAATTGCATAGTGCATGATTATTGTATTTTCTGGCAAATTGTGTAGTACAATTTTATAATTATATACTGTGTCCATTATAGTTCTTAAAATTTTATCAATGATTAATAATTTGATACAATTTGCATGCAGTATCATTTGCCTAGAAGTTTTACATGACATGAATTTCTGAAATTTGAAATTCATATTGGCAATTTTAGTGTCTATTTTCTATGCTTACATTACACTTTTAGTTTGTTGTGTTTGAAGCTTATACTATTAGTTATTTTTAACAATACATTTATATTTTGCATTGAATCTATATGTGCATGCATGAGCAGATCATATATATAATTATTAACATCTGTCATGCATGATCATATGAGGCGTATATAATCTGTTTATAGTTATAGCAAATGAAGAGGACACTCCAAACTTAAATCATATTTGCCAATGAAATTCAAAAAATATATACAGTATTTTGATTCAAATTTACAATTTTAAGTCAAATAAAAATTATATGTTTTGAACCTTTGAGCAATTACATCATGTACATTGAATCATAAAAATGACAAAGTCTATTTTTAAGTCTACAACAGTTATCAGTATTGAATTTGTAGAGTTTACATTTAAAACATCCAATTTAATAATGCAAGGTTTAACCATGGCAAATATTGATATCTTAAATGCCGAACACAGTTTTTAATAACCTGTAACAGTGAAAGAAGAATTTAAAAGTTTGCTGACATTGGAAATAAACTTAAAAAAGACTGTTGAAAAAAGTGTCAAAGATAGATAAATCTCTAATAAAAACAACAAATGTGAAAATCTCAAACACTCACACACTTCATTTTTGTTCTCTATGTTACTCAAGCACACATACATTAAACACTTGTGAACATAACATCTATGAGTGTCATTAAGTTTCATAATCACGCAACTGTTAGTGAACATACTGTGCCACTACATCTTCAAATAATCCTTTTTTTAAAATCCACATAAACATTTTTTTTTACTTTACGCATATATACTGCAACTACGAGTATAATGATTTTAATAGAATGAGGCGACGTTTGACATATAGCATACAACTTATTCGATTAGTGTTAAGCAGAGACAATCATATTACTTGCTATAAGTCTTGATAATCTAACTATATGACCCTAAACGTCACAATTAAGCACATATTTACTGTATATCTCTCCACAAGTAAGGATAGAAACTTCCATATGCACTGTAAACAACACGCAAAAATATACGTCATTTCATCCCCATTTCTTTGAATTCAAAAGTCTTTGATGTTGTAATTGATAATTGAAGCCTTTATGGTTTACGTAGCATGATAAAAATGCAAAAAGTATGCTTCAAAAGCGTACATAATTGATGTTTAAATTTGTTTACCTATCATTCCAGACCTGTTCCGCCATGTTGTTTATGGGTATCGAAGGAGTCTCGTTATCTATCGCCTCCTTTGATTGGTCAATTGGCCGGAAGCACGTTTTCAGAAATGGCTGACAATAACAAGGAGGACCATGTGGACGATGAAATTATGGATGATGACGACGAAATGGAAGACATAGAAGAGGTAAACGAGGATGAAGATGACGAAGAAATGGCTGAGGAGTCTGAAGAGAAAAAGGTGTATCTTCCAGGCGATCCGATAGCAGAGGGAGAGGAATTAGTTTTCGATGAGTCTGCTTACACAATGTATCATCAGGCTCAAACTGGTAGTGTACATTTATATGATGATTTGTTTCTTACATTTTTAATAAACATTTCGAAAGATTGGGAAAATGAGGGAAAGTTTTATGGAAATTGCCCAAATAAGTTACCTGGACACTGAAGGAAAACACACACATTGCACATGCAATACTGTCATACACTGTGTTTCACTCTAATCAGTATATTTTAAGCACACCAGTTTTTCTCTTACGGTGACATGTTATTTTCAGTAATGTATAGTTACTTCATTGATTCTCTTTGTATTAAAGGAGCACCTTGTTTGAGTTTTGATACCCTGTCTGATTCACTGGGTGATAAAAGAGAGGAGTACCCCCTTACCTGTTATGCAGTCTCTGGCTCACAGAGTGCCAAAGGACAACAGAACCATGTCATTGTCATTAAAATGAGCAACCTTCACCGAACGTCAAAACCCAAGTCAGATGAAGATGCAGAAGAAAGTGATTCAGAAAGTGATGAGGATGAAGACAGCAAACCAGAGCTAGAGACTGCTCTTGTCAAGCATGCAGGCTGTGTCAACAGAATCAGGGTAAAACACACACTATACTAATTTAAAAAATCTTCGTAAAAAAATTCTTTGTCATTTTTTAGTATATTGTAGTATTATTGCCTCTAAAAAATAAATTTTGATCCTCAAACATTACTTTTGTGTAGGCAACAACTATTGGTGAGAAGCATGTAGCAGCCACATGGTCGGAGAAAGGCAAAGTACACATCTGGGATTTGACACGCCCACTCAATGCAGTGAATGATTCAAACATTATGTCTACATATGTCAGAAATGAGGAATCACCTCCCCCCATGTTTACCTTCAAGGGACATCAGGTGGAAGGATTCGCCATTGATTGGTCCCCCACAACACCAGGTTAACACATGAGATCTTATAATAACAGTGCAGAGACTCATTATTGTATATATTTGTATACTGTACGCAGGGGTATATTCTCTGTTTTATTTTCGCCTCTTCGCCCTCATTGTCAGTGGATGAATTTAAATAAGACTGGGCGAA
This sequence comes from Magallana hongkongensis, assembly GCA_016163765.1. Lineage (NCBI taxonomy): Eukaryota > Metazoa > Mollusca > Bivalvia > Ostreida > Ostreidae > Magallana > Magallana hongkongensis. The sequence continues at coordinate 56,508,736 of WFKH01007768.1, read as the reverse complement.
TTCCAACATCTCAAATTATAACTCTTTTAATACAACTGTGCAGTATTTGGGCGAATTCAAGACTGGGCGAAGTCGTTTGCAAGTGCTGAAGGGTGAAAATAACACGGGGGCGAAAATAACCCTGTATCACAATATTGTATACTGTGATAGGTGTGTATATAGGCTCAGTACTGCCACGCGCCTAAGAGCACTAGCTAGTACTGGGTTAACCCTTTAGCTCAGTAGGTAGAGTGTTGGTTTTTAAACTGAAGGGTCCTGGGTTCGAGTCTTATTTGTGGTTATTCTCCTCTTGTATTACAATACAATGTTGTATCTGTGAAGTAAAAAAATTGGATTGATTAGATATTAATATCTTATTATGCATTCATTAACTTTTTTAAATGTTATTTTTGGCTACCAAAACAAATTCAAAATTTAAAGAATTCATATAAAATAAATGAGAGTATACATATCATCGTTTACTGTAAACGTACTACCTTTGGCTGTGTATTCTATTTAGCGCTTTTGGCGGAATGCGGCTTCTACTAAATCAAGTACATCGCTAAATGCCATGCATATATGTATAAGAATAGTCACATTCAGGAATACTCTAATTCAAATCCACGCCAACTTGTTCAAAAACTAATTTCCGCCAAATATTGTACACCCCAAATATAATACGTTTACAGTTATCAATGAAATCATGATTCAGAAAATAATGATGCTTTAATGATCAATCCATAAGATCCACAAAACAAAGTTATGGTACAACATTCCACCTTAAATCAAATTAATACAACTAAAATTTAATATAATATTGTATATAATAATTATATTCATTTGCTATGTATTTAGGTCGCTTAGCTACCGGAGATTGTAACAAAAATATCCATCTGTGGACTATGAAGGAAGGGGGCACCTGGCATGTTGACCAGCGACCTTACAATGCCCACACCTCCTCTGTAGAAGACATCCAGTGGTCACCCAATGAAGCCAATGTAAGCATCATCTGATTAGTATTCCATCTCTCATACAACATTTTCACGGTGGCTCAATTTTCGTGGATTTTGTGGATACCTCTCACCCCTAAATATAACATCCTCTACAAGTTCTTCATGCATTATACACACAAGCGAATCCCAAATTTCTATCCCCATGAACCTTAGAAAAATTTTTTAAAAATTAAAATTTCCCCTGAAATAAAAAAAATTCCACATTATACAATGACTGTTGTTTAAAAAGTAATCTTTGATTTTTCTGAACAAACTTGTCTGACATTGATGATGATCTGTGGTGTCTATGCTCCAGGTGTTTGCCTCCTGTTCCGTGGACAGGACGATCCGTGTGTGGGACGCTCGGGCGGCCCCCTCCAAGGCCTGTATGATCACGGCTAAAGACGCCCACGATCGAGACATCAACGTCATCCACTGGAACAGGAAGGAACCCTTCATTGCATCAGGAGGAGATGATGGTCTAATAAAGATCTGGGACCTTCGGCAATTCAAGGTCAGGCAGCTCAGTGATACAATGATGGGATAGAAGATTTGAAATCAAACATTAATTTGGCACTAATGTTGTGTGATTAGATGTTGAAATGTTTGATCGATTTAAAATAATTGTCAAAAATTATTATTATTTTTTTTTTTGGGGGGGGGGGGGGAGGGGGTGGAAAGAGATTTTGTTAAAAATGCATGTGCCTCATTTTAGTAGCTCAAAATACATAATTCATTGTTTGAATTTTATCAACAGAATGGAAAGCCAGTGGCCTCCTTCAAACACCACACGGCCCCGATCACGTCTATAGAGTGGAACCCTAATGACAGCTCTGTGTTAGCGGCCTCGGGATCAGATGACCAGATCTCTATCTGGGACCTGGCCGTAGAAAAAGACAGTACGGAGGCCAATACAGCTGAGGGAGAGGAGGAACCCAGTGTGCCCCCTCAGCTGTTGTTTATACACCAGGGACAGACAGACATTAAGGAGTTACACTGGCACCCTCAGCTCCCTGGGGTCATTATCAGCACCGCCCACAGTGGATTCAATGTGTTTAGAACGATCAGTGTGTGAAAGCTGGTCCTCAGCAACAGCGACAGAGGGAGAGAGGAGCCAGTATTTAAAGTTTTCCCATCAACTGTTGATTTATATAATCAATGTTCAGTGTAATGCTCGAGGGATGTGAATAATCCTGTGGTGGATAATACTTCAGTTATACAGTGCATTGTTTTTGAGAATCTTTCTTGTTAATGAATCAAATTTTACTTTTTAAAGAATCTTTCATTTTTTAAATTTGCTCTGTGAATATATCAATTGTTGTACCATAAAAATTTATTAAGATCATTATTTTATATTTACTTCTGTGTTTGAGGCAGAAATGCGATAGCAATTGCATATGATGCAGTTTGGTTTTTGATGTCTTGCAAATAAAAAATAATAGACACTTTATGTCTTAAATTCTATGTACTGACTAGTCAAATTCAAATGTGTCCCTGAAAACTTTCTAAATTTTCCATGCCATTGTTTTGTTGATTTTAGGAAGCCATTGTACATGTAGATAAATCTGAAATGTTGTTACATGACTATTACGATTTTGTTTGTGGAGATCATCAACAATAAACAAGAAAAAGATCTCTTCTCTTTGTTTTCTACCTATTTTGTATATTATAATACAAAATTCTTCTTTCTTTAATTAATGTACAAATGTTAGCCCAGCTTTACATTTTATGTCTTGATAATACATGCATGTCCTTCAGACATAAATTTTCAGACTATCACATATTAAGATCGGTTCATAATAGACAGGAATTCTGTTGTCTTGAATAACATATATAAAACTATAAAGAGAAAAAACCCAGTTTAGTCTCTACCTAGCTTTAATTTTTATAAAGCTATATATAAATAACCTTACATTAGCCATCTTCTGTTTGTATAAAAAAGTGATGATTTAACTGTAACCTTAACCTTTGACCAAACAAGTTTGACTTTATTTTTCTCCATGTGGAAACTGAATTTTTCAGTTGCAAAGAAAATTCAGTGGAAAGCCTCAAGGTATTTCTAAATTCTTGCAAAACACAGAAAAAATCTTTATCATTTTATTTCCTCCAATCCACATTGCAAAATATGAAATGAGTTGTGCCCCTTTAAGGAGTCGAGTGACAAGAATTACAGAGAAATGTTTCAGGATATGATTTTACATCTGAAAAAGTGTATACCTTTGTGTAAAGGAGAATACTTCTAAGGAATGAAATAAAAAAAATTGAATTTATATCTTAAATGGGTTTTTATATTGCTCCAAAACTTTCTGAACACTGCTGTATGATTTGTGATGTTGAAATGCAACTTCATCATTGTTGTGATCATTTATAACTGAAAAAAGTAAAAAGTCAAAACAACACAAAAGGGATTAGTTGATTTATTTCTTAGATTGCACGATAAAATTCCAGAATCTTCTGTCACACTAAGGTTACCACAGTCCAGCTGATGATATAGTACCACACAACACATCCTATGATATCATTGTATCGTATCTGTGTATCACCATCCTGTTACATGTATGTTTATGGATGAATCCTCTTTGTATGCTCCTGTATTATATCTGTATTACCACTGCATGTTGAATCATTACAATGTATCACCACTGTATGTTGAGAGCACTGGCAACCTTCTCCACTCCATGATACTGTGTATGCAGCATGGCTCTGGCTTTCTCTGTATCCACACCCCCCAACCAATCCTCATACATTTCTTTCACCCCACCCCACAGGTCAGGCTGAACACAAGGGACAGAGTCATAGCTCTCCTTCACCCTCTGTAGCAATTCATTGTTAGTCTGTCCCTCAGTGGGCCGAATCTGACCGCCCCCATTCACACAGCCTGAGGGACAGGCCATGATTTCCACAAAGTCGTAGGTCATTTTCCCTCTCTTTATTTTTTGGACGATGTTCTGGATGTTTCTGAAGCCATAAGCCAGAGCCATTTTGAGTGGCCTCTTCCCCTCAATCTCCACTGTCACCTCCTGGAAATCCTGATTTCTGAAATCAATATGACTGCATATAGGACTTGTGTATAAAAAACAAGAGAATTCAAGGGATTCATTCTGAACCTGGCTACTAATTATAGGTAGTATTTGACCTTTGATTTTACCTGAGAGTTTTATACTGGAGGCTGTCAACTGAGGATCCATGGATCTGCGACACTGCGTACCTCATGATGTGTTCCAGATAACCTCCAGATCCTCCTCCAAGGTGACTCCCCAACCTCCCATCCTGACTCACTAATCCAGACAGCCTGACAAGAGACAATTACCAGTATAACAATTCAAAAATAATTTTAATTCTGCATTTTTAATTGTGCAGATATATTTACCAGAGCTAGTACTTTCCAACTTTATGATAATTCAGAATCTTTTGATTTTCATCCATTATCATTTGCTATGTAGAAAATCGATAATGTGTCAATATAGTAGGAGCCTAGGATGTCTACCAAAATGCTGCAAAATACTTCCAATTGAAAATAAGGATACCACTATTGATATCATTGTACAATTGATGTCAAATTCAAAAGATTCATAGATAGGAGATTTTAAGTTTGGTGATGGGGGACATGGGACAGTTATCTAGCAATAATCAGGTCAAGTACAATTTGCTTACTTTCTTTCAATGCTGCCATAAAATGACTTCCCAATAAACAAACAATTTACACACCTCGTTAACTGACGGGAATTTGAAATAACTCCAAGAGATTAGCATAAGCCACTGAGTATTAATTTCCTGTTCATTATTATATCCCCCTCATCCCATTATTGATTGAAGAATTAGTAAATCAAATATTTACTTTCAAAAGGCGGAAATATCATTCCTTCCTGCTTTTTCAAAAGCAAATATGATGACATTAATGTCACCTGCATGGAAGCCCACAAAAATACATCAAATGTTGCTCAAATAAAACCCACATAAACATCAACTTTGGTTTTGTCTCTGCATTGCACTTTACATGCACTATCGTTCAGCTTAGAACAAATTAAAAAATAACATATTAAAGCCCTAGCGGAAATTCAATTATACTGGTAGCTCCAATATAATTTCTTTTCTTAATTCTTTATTATAAAAGTTGGTCTCAGCAAACAGCTTCAACTACCAACTTCTGATATTATTAGTAATCTAATTTAGGTTCATGTATAGACTTACAAAGAATATGAGGCTGTGCATTGTCCAGTGTACTTTATGATGGATAGACTTACACAGAATATGAGGAGTCTCCTTCCACTTGCCCTAAAGAAACATTCTCCTTCTCCAACATTTTCTCTACTTCCCCTATAAAAAAGATGCATTTGTACATATATCAACTATGCTACCAAAGATGTTTTCAGTCAGGTTCATCCATATGTAAAAAAAAATCTGGTGGAAATTAGAAATGTGTTATACATGTATATATATATGTTTTATTTCTAAAAGAATTATGTGAGATGACTTTATTTTTTAATATTTTCCAATATCACCCAATATATATATTAAATAATAATGAATATTTTATATACATCTACATGCCAGTAAATACTGATATATTTATGTAAACCATATTGTAATTGTATTTTTTTCAAGCTATGATAATGGTAAATAAGAGGCCCATGGGAAGCATCACTCACATGAGATACATCAGCTTTTTGTCTGAAGTATTTTCATGCCTTTGGCTCAGGTGAGCTAATTGGCTCAGGTTAGCTAAAAAGAAAGATTGTTTTGGAAACAGCGTGTCCCAGGTTACCTGTAGTAATGACACAGTCCACGTCCCTTGTCCTGTAGAGGTCACTGTAGAAGTCCTGACGCGAGGCCTCCAGTTTCTTATCATAGCATGGCATCACAGTCACATGGTATATCTGATTTGGAGTCAGGCCCTGCTTGGCGGCGAAGTAATCCTTGACCAGGGAACCCATGATCTGCTGGGGGGACTTGGTGGAACTTATGTATGGGAGAATGTAGGATCCGTGGGTCTTCTCTGCATAGCAGATCCAACCTAAAACAAAGGAATGATCACTTGGAGAAACTATTATCAGCTTCAAAATGTTTTACTCTCTCTATACAAGAGGCCAAGTGGCCTTAACGGTCACCTGAGTACCATAGCCCATACACAAAATTGTCGAGGAGTCTCATAAATGCATTTAATTGAGTTTCATAATGGATTAGAATATTATAATAATGTAATGACATCCACCTCCCTGCCTGAAATCTTTTGGAAAGGACTCTTAACCCTATAGTTTAGCACAAGACTTGAAGCTCTTAACAGAGTGTATGACATAATATAGAAGAGGTGCCCAGATTCCATTCAATTTATTTATCCCACGTATGTTAAGTTACAAAAGAGGTTTTATGTTTATATGTTTTTATAGATAAACTAAAACAAGGTGTCTTGTATACTACTTATTACTTTACTATTAACAAGTCTATTTGTTTATCTTAAAAAATTTAAAAACTGTTTTTGTTTCAAATGATAAAATATTTGCATAACTATTTTGATCATATAACTTTATAATTACATTCTATTTAATGATTTATTACTAAATATGAACAAGCCAAGGAAGATAACTCCATTATGAAGAAGCAAGGCAAGATAACTCCATTAACTGTTATAATCCTCTTCCCTGAACTCTTTTCAAATGCTTTCACAATATCTTATCAATAACTTTGATGGACAGCTTCATTATTTTTCTATATTCAATGATTAATTACTAAATATGAACAAGCTAAGGAAGATAACTCCATTAGGAAGAAGCAAGGGAAAATAACTCCATTAACTGTTTACCCCCCCCCCCCTTTCAACTCTTTCCAAATGCTCTCCAAATGCTAGGTCCTGAACCCTGACTTAGGGGTCATGAATTTCACAATTTAGGTAGAGGAGTTCATAACCATGCATTCAGTTTTTTGCCCACATGTGTGGGAGTAAATATTTTTAAGATTTAATACATTTTTACTATATGGCTATATTGGCCCCACCCTAGGGCCTAAACCCCTGTCCCAGGGGTCATGAATTTCAAAATTTAGGTAGAAGACTCCATGGACATCATATCCATGCATTTACTTTTTCACAAATATATACGGAAGTATAGAAGAAGATTTTCTAAGATTTAATACATTTTTACTATATGGCCATATTGGCCCCACCCTAGGACCTAAACACCTGTCCCAGGGACCATAAATTTCACAATTTAGGTAGAAGACTTCATGGACATCATATCCATGCATTTAGTTTTTCACAAATATATATGGGGGTAGAGAAGAAGATTTTCTAAAATTTAATACATTTTTACTATATGGCCATTTTGGCCCCACCCTTGAGCCTGAACCCCTGACCCAGGGACCATAAATTTCAAAATTTTGGTAAAGGGCTTCATGGACATCATAACCATGTATTTAGTTTTTAACAAATATCTATGAGAGTAGAGAAGAAGATTTTCTAAGATTTAATACATTTTTACTATATGGCCATTTTGGCCCCACCCTTGAGCCTGAACTCCTGACCCAGGGACCATAGATTTCAGAATTTTGGTAGAGGGCTTCATGGACATCATATCCATGCATTTAGTTTTTCACAAATATCTATGGGAGTAGAGAAGAAGATTTTTTAAGATTTAATACATTTCACTATATGGCCATATTGGCCCCACCCTAGAGCCTGAACCCCTGACCCAGAGATCATAAATTTCAAAATTTTGGTAAAGGGCTTCATGGACATCATAACCATGTATTTAGTTTTTAACAAATATCTATGGGAGTAGAGAAGAAGATTTTCTAAGATTTAATACATTTTTACTATATGGCCATATTGGCCCCACCCTAGAGCCTGAACCCCTGACCCAGGGGCCATGAATTTCACAATTTTGGTAGAGGGCTTCATGGACATCATAACCATGCAATCAGTTTTTTCCTCACATGTGTGGGAGTAGAGAAGAAGATTTTTGAAAATTTGGCTGTTTTTTTGCATATTTGGCCCCACCTGTGGCACCCTGGGGGTGGTAGAGCCACTAATTTCACAATTTACATTCCTCTTACCATAGAGATGCTTCACACCAAAAATGGAAACAATTGGCCTTGTAGTTTTTAAGAAGAAGTTAAAAATGTAAATTGTTAACGCACGACGCACGATGCACAGACACACGACGCACGACGATGGACGAAAACAGATAGCAATAGGTCACCTGAGTTTACTCAGGTGACCTAAAAATTCATTTATCTATGAAAGTATGAAAGAAAGATAACTATGATAAAAACCATTTTGAAAAGGGGAATAACTCAACTTTTTAAATTTTGAGTCTCCTTTTAAAATTGATTAAAATGTAAAAATAAAATACATGTCTACCTCTTTATATCTTAAAACTGTTGAAAAACTAATGATTAATTTTTTTTTTTTCTAAAATAACTGATTTTTGCATACATTTTATTTTCTGAATGTTGTTAAAAGTAATTTAAGGTATTGTTTGTTACCCATTGATTTCTGTTTGTAAAACTATAGATCTACTAGGAAAATGCTATGTACAGTTATTGTACTGTTAAAATTGATTAAAGTCACTAGGATATCTGGAGTTAACTGTTACATGTACCAGGACAAGAGGAAGCCAGCATTGGAAGAGCCGTCTTGTTGGTTTCTGATTCGTAGTACCGCCGCACAAACTCCCGACAACTCTCCAACAGGCTAAAGTTTCTGGAGAAGGTTGTATCAAATACATGATGAACACCTGAAAAAGGAAACAAAGATGACTTATGAAAATTGATGACCCTACAAGAAATTGTACACTCAGGCATTTGTTGTTGGTTACAGGTACATGTACTCTAAATTGGAAAAAAAAAGTTAAATAAAGTTACTAACCTAGCTTTTTGAAAAATCCTGATAGTTTATGGTGGGCTTCTTCTGATGATATTTGGTATTTGGTTGCTAAGGAAGCTCTGGACTGTGGTGAAAGGGAGACAACTACTACTCTTTGCTTGTCTACTTCACCTGTCTGTATGTGTTTCAAAGAAAATACATTCAGTGTCAGTCGTGATACATGTATTTTTTAAAATTCAATTCAAACAAAATCTGTCTTACCTTTTGACAAAATGTTTTAAATTCATGTAATAAATCATTGCTAGAAAATGTTATAAATAGAGAACATTATCTATTAAAAATTCTCACAAACATGCATGCAGTAATGCTATTGAGTTTCCTCCCTTGGTTAGATATATTTGTGCGAGATTTATTTGAATTGATGCCCTATTCTTGGGGTTACCATTTTAACCTACCGGGTAGGAGTTTCTTTCACCCAATAAGTTACCTTACTTCCTAGTTCTCCCTTTATCTAGTAAGTTACCTCCCTTATCTATCACTTGCCTGTTGAAGCCTAAGGTTTTCCTGTAGGACATTGTACAGCTCCTCCTGGCTCTGTTGAGTGATGAGGACACTCTCTGCTGAGGTGATGCACCCACTACAGGCCAAACAGTCATTCAGCGTGATCTGTGCTTTCTGTAGCTTCTTCACTTCACCGCTCTGTGTAATGAGTATTGATAGAGTCATTAATTTAAAAATGTAAACATGGTAAATAAATGAAACATGTGTAAAGAAAATTGCTCCTATGTATAACATCTATATAAACAAATGTATGGATAAATTCTGATCATCTTATTGTGTTCAAGGTGTTAGTTGTATGATCGTGGCTAGCACACATATAACAAGAGGCCCATGGGCCACATCGCTCACCAGAGGAACAATATGTATGATAAAATCAGCTTAATGGAGTTATAATACAAACTATCTGGACAATGTAGTATAATACATGTAGATCCTGTATAAATAAAAATCAATTTTTTCCACTGGATATTCTTATGTTTATTATCATTAGTCCCTTTTCTAACAGGATGATTTTATAGTATTATCACATGTTGATCATTGCAGCTCTCAAAAAGATCCTTAACAATTGTTTATAAATGGGATATAAACCTACATCAAATTCTGAACCTCTTGTGAGACCCAATCGTCCAGGCCAAATGGTTTCTGAGAAGAACATTTTTAAAGATTTACTCTATATATTCCTATGTAAAAATTTGACCCACCATCATTGGCCCCACCCTACCCTCGGGAGTCATGATTTTCACAACTCTGAATCTACACTACCTTACGATGCTTCCACAAAGGTTTCAGCTTTCCTGGCCAAATGGTTCTTGAGAAAAAGATTTTTAAAGATTTACTCTAAATATTCCTATGTTAAAAATCGACCCTCCATTGTAGCCCCACCCTACCCCCCGAGGGTCTAGATTTTCACAACTTTAAATCTACACTACCTGAGGATGCTTCCACATAAGTTTCAGCTTTCCTGGCCTAACGGTTTTTGAGAAGAAGATTTCTAAAGATTTACTTGTATATTCCTATGTAAAAAGTCAAACCCCCATTGTGGCCCCACCCTACTCCCGGAGGTCATGATTTTCACAACTTTGAATCTACACTACCTGAGGATGCTTCAACATAAGTTTCTGCTTTCCTGTCCTAACGGTTTCTGAGAAGAAGATTTTTAAAGATTTACTGTGTATATTCCTATGTAAAAAAGTCAAACCCCCATTGTGGCCCCATTCTACCCTCAGGATTCATGATTTTCACAACTTTAAAATCTACACTACCTGACGATGCTTCCCCATAAGTTTCAGCTTTCCTGGCCTAACGGTTCTTGAGAAGAAGATTTCTAAAGATTTACACTATTTATTCCTATGTAAAAAGTTGATCCCCCATTGTGGCTCCACCCTACTCCCGGGGGTCATGATTTTCACAACTTTGAATCTACACTACCTGAGGATGCTTCCACACAAGTTTCAGCTTTCCTGGCTAAATGGTTCTTGAGAAGAAGATTTTTGGAAATTTCTTGAAAATTTTCATTTATTCCTAATTATCTCCCCTTGTAAGAGGGCTTGGTCCTTAATTTTCACAACTTTGAATCCCCTTAGGCTAAGGATGCTTTGTGCCAAGTTTGGTTGAAATTGGCCCAGTAGTTCTTGAGAAGATGTTGAAAATGTGAAAAGTTTACAGATGGACAGACAGACGGACGACAAAATGTGATCAGAATAGCTCACTTGAGCTTTCAGCTCAGGTGAGCTAATAAAGAAAATAAATTCACCTCTGCTACTTCCATGTAAGAACCATCATCCTCAATTCTTATTTTAGCTACTTTTCCCGGTTTTCTGTCTATCTTTATTGGTTTTACACATTCCTGGAACAATAAGAACACAAATTTTACTTCTATCATTTTACAATTACTGTATACGGGGAAATATTTGCCCTTTTTATTTTCGCCCCTTGTGCCCTCGTTGTCAGAAGGCGTATTTAAGACTTGGCGAATTTCTCAAATTATCTCTCTTTTAATAAAACTGTGTCTGGGCGAATTCAATATGGGGTGAAACTGTTTGCAAGTGAAGAAGGATGAAAATTACACAGGGCGAAAATAACCCTGTATACAGTAGTAATTATACATACAATCTACCATGTCCAATGAACATAAAAAATAGTTGCTTGCAACATATATGGGATTACAGCTTTTACAAAATTATATTATTTCACTGAAAAATTCTCTTACCAAAAAAAATTAATGATATATATTTTATTAAATTTACTACTTTAAACAGAATTACTAAGTCTGTTAATTTTGTTTATGTGATCATGGACTATAAAGACATGCTGTTATCTTCGGCTGTATTTAAAAAAAAATAGAGATGATATTGAACTCTGTATAAAATTAGCCAAAGTATTACTTTTGTGCTGTCTCTATATATACACATTAAATTATCAATTTGAAATTGAACTTTTTACACTCAGAGTGCACATCATAATTAAAAGTCAGAATGTATTTTTGTGATCCAATGCTGTGATTAAAAACAGTTATCCACATATTGTTAGTTATTAATCTGTGTATGTTAATTATCACTGCATTGGCAATATCCCCTCATAAACGTCCATTTAAGTTGATGAAGTAATGAGTCAGACCAGCTTTTGACGATGATCATGGGTCACTGATCAGTTATCACTTGCATGTGGAATAACGATCTTAAAATGTGAAAAAATATGTCATTACTGATGGATATATTAAAGGTGTGTGTGTGTGTGTGTGTGTGTGTGTGTGTGTGTGTGTGTGTGTGTGTGTGTGTGTATATATATATATATATATATATATAGATATTTTGGGCTTAGACTGAGGAGTCTGTTAATATAACCACACTATCCATACAAAGTCTTATTATTTTGCAGGTTCCAATATATGGCAGTACATTTTGTTCACAAAAATGTTTTAAAAAAATCATTATTTTAAGTTAGAGATTTTGATTTTTTAAACATATCTCTTGTCATATTTGATTAACGAATAAATAGAAATTGGCTTTGAGGTATAAGCTTATTTGTCAAAAGTTAGCACAACAAAATCATCCAAAAACGTTCCACGTGAATACAAAATTTAAAACATACAAAAATATTATGAGACACCAGTCTGAAATTTACATCGGGTTGGAAGTTCTCGTTAATAAATTGATAAAGCTTGCTGTTTAACGATCAAAATCTCTTTCCAAGAAAAGGATTCAAAAAAAAAAAAATTAAGATCACAATAAATTTGTCACTACAAATATATCATTCAATAGCATAATCAACCTGGGAAGGGGTGATAAAATCATTTAGATCCGTAAGTTGTAGTGCACCACTAAAGTTGGAGGCCATCTTATTAATTGACCAATCAAATAACAGCTTCAAAAGATCTGTGTAATTCTAGGATCAAGGCATGTTAAATTATAAAGCATTTACGTTGTATTGACAAAACATTATCTCCACAAAATCTTTTTCAAAATTATGTGATAGATTATTTTACTCAAAAAGTACCTATCAATCTGTATACGAGTATGATTTTAATAAAAATGGATATTCCATAATTTACCGGACCGACTCGAAAACTATAATTTGAACTTCCGCTGTAAACAGGGGTGTAAACAGTGCACGTTTGCAAGGGGTGTTTTGGTTATGATGATGTGATTTTCAATTCTACAGACACAGAATGAGTGGATCCAAGGGCGGTAACGACCCTGTTATTTTGGCGACAGCTGGGTATGATCACACGATACGGTTTTGGCAGGCCCACACGGGGATATGTTACAGGACCGTGCAGCATCCAGACTCTGTATCCTCTTTAAGATCAGACAATTACTGTACAATTGTATTGTGTTAAAGACAGTTCAGTTTAGTTGATAACCGTTGTCGATCATGATTGCATTTAATTATATCCTTAACAATTCATAGCAGGTAAATGCTTTGGAGATCACCCCTGACAAGCAAATGATAGCAGCTGCAGGTAATGAACAAAAAAGTTGTAGCATGTACATGTGAGGTATAGATTGCTTTACAGTTTCCCAATAAAGAGAAGAGATATTAATTTATAGTGACGGTATACGATGGTCATGCACTTCATCTACTTTCTTAAATCTTGATATTGTTCAATATGTTTTAAGACATGTAAGATATCACCTATGTTAAAATAATGC
>WFKH01007768.1:56455803-56471990 GCA_016163765.1 Magallana hongkongensis | reverse complement strand
CCATTCCTTGGCAATAGTAAGAGTAGTGTTGTGCATGCATAGCATATATATTTATTGTGTGTGTAAACATGGATAATATCAATTGAAACTCAATCAGTCATGTCACTTTTTCATATGATTATCTCTTAAACATTAAAAAAAAATTAAAATTCAATGAAAACTCTTTGAAAATGTGAGTAAAATAAAAGTTGAGTTTGAGGCCAAAAATTTTTCCAAAGGCCAAATTTGGGGCCAGGCCAAAATTTGAGGCCAGGCCAAAACTTGGGGCCAGGCCAAATTTGAGGCCAAAAGTGAGGCCAGGTCAGGCCAATGGGGCCAGGCCAGGCAAGGCCAGGTTTTAGAGTATGCCAAAAAAAAATTATCCCCTACCTAATAACAAACAAGTTAATTATGTGTATCATTAGGTAGGGGTCTATTGTTTCAGGTGCTTGTGCAAGGGACTATAATGACTATAATATTGATATGCTGACAAAATATTGTGACAAACGGTAATACAAAGTCAAGTTTATCAAAACTTTGTCTCCAAGTATACAGTGTACTTCTGAAATAGGGTATTGTATTGTTCATTAGCCAACAGCTATAGACATACAAGGCATTTGATATAAACAATATAAACAGATCAGTTGAAAAGAAAGCAATATTAAACATCATGAAGTTTTCTGATAAAAAAAAAGCATGTGAAACATGGGGTAAAATTATGTATCAGATAGTAATGTAGCAGGCCAGCTGAGGGTATCACATTTTTTATCATTGGTTATTATATGTTCCAATACATATAGAACTATGCCCAGCAGTGCCAATTCATTTCTTGAGATGAGCCATAAATTTCACGAGACAGAATAGAGGAGTGCCGGTTTTTCTATGCGTGGGCTTTCTTAGACCATTTATTATCTGAAGACTAAATCGGAAGTAGCACAGCGCTGCTAAAATGGAACAAATTCTCTGAAATCACTTGATTGAGGTAACAGCACCTAAACCATATAAACTCTGTTACCGTGCCCGTGTGTCTTGCTAGTTATAAAAGGGTCTTTCGAAAAATGTCAAGAAAATGGTGAACTGTTCACCTTAAGTTAACTTTAATTTCATACATCATTTTATAAATAAACCTATGGTGGCATATTATGTCAACATGCGTCTTATCTATGTGAACATGCAAGATAATTATGTATACACGCAAGATAAATATGTTGACATGCAAGTTACAAATATTTTAAGTTAATCTGATTTTTATGTAGTTAAATCATTTAATAACGCCCGTATCTGACATCACAGATGCAAGACGCAACATAATTATGTCAACATGCGACCTATTTATGTCAAAATGCGAGTTAATTATATAGACATGCGACTTATTTATGTAAACGTGCAATTTAATAACGTTAACATGCAAGAAATTTATGTCAACATGCGAGAAAATTATGTTAAGATGCAAGATATTATGTCAACATGCAACTTATCTTGCATGTTAACATAATTAACTCGCATGTTGACATACATAAGTCGCATGTCAACATAATTATCTCGCATGTTGACATAAATATCTCGCATGTTGACATAAATATCTTGCAAGTGAACATAATTAACTTGCATGTTCACATAAGTAAGTCGCATGTCGACATAAATAAGTCGCATGTCTACATAATTAACTGGCATGTTGACATAAATAAGTCGCATGTTGTCATAATTTTGTTGCATCATGTATCTATGATGTCAGATACGGGCGTTAATAATGATTCATCACTGGATCTCCGATTACCCATAATTCATCGCATTAGTCCACAACAGCGACATTCATTTCCTGAATCTTTGAGTATATACATGATATATACCCAGTAGTCGTACCCCAAATGTTTGAGTATCCATTATCTAATAGTTCATTCCATATATATATCCTTTAGCATTCATAATTCATTCCCTTTACCATCGAGTACCCATAATTCATCACCCTTATCGATGAGTATCCATAATATTCACTACACTTATTACCGAGTCCCTATAGTTCATCAAAAGCCATTATCGTAGCAAGTTACAGACATAAAAAACACTTTCAAAGCATTTTCAATTCACATATTCAATTCATATGGTTTTATAATCTGAATTTCGTTTTGTACACCCAATTTCCAAATGCTTAGTGATATGGAGAGATTAAAAAATCAGAGTAGTGAAACTTCTTTTCGTAGGATTATCGTGAGACTGATGCCTGAACATTGCTGATTCAGTGTCACTTTTTACAGTTTGTCTAAAGTGCAAGTCTCGAGAAAATCTCATATTAAGATTTTCCCCGCTATTTTAGCCTCTTTAAGCAAATAAAAAACAACGTAAAAAGCAAAATAGAAGAAAAACAAAGTAATTGTCGATAGATTTGATTATTGAATAAATAATCTGCCGGAATAAACTGTTGTGGCCAAATTCGCCAAATTTAGGTCCCCCCCCCCCCCCCCCCGAATAAAATTTCATCCAACATTGATTAACTGTGCCTGTGTGCCAACAATTCTGTCTGATGTATATGTGTCATTTTCCTGTTATGTCAATAATTTTTTAAAGGTTTGTTCTAAGAATTCCCCAAGTGCCCTAAGCCTTGTTGTGAATTACAAAGGCTGTAAAAGTTTCATTTTCATTTACTTTAATTATTTCGTGCTTTGATATCAGTTCGGCATATCAGTTATTATAGTTCGTTCACTGATGTAATCTGAAGCGCTCCATGTATTGTATACATGTTTTTGTTTTTTGCCGTGTACATGGGGATCTTAAGCTTTAAAGGGACAGTAATGGTCATATTAATATTCCACCACAGATACCCGGCACTGCCTCAGAAGTTCCTAATTGAGTCATTTGTACAGGGATATCAACCAGTGCATTAATGTCAAAGGATCCTTCAAGTGCGCATAGGACTGGTCAAATTATCCACAGCTACATGTAGTGACTAAATAGACATGTATATGTATTATAACCAGGACAATAACACTTGATACCAATAGGCTTTTGTACGAAGTTGTATTAGATCAGAGCATTTCTGAATGTGTGAGTGAATGTTATATTGTAGAATGAAAAAAAAATTTAAAAAACCCCACTTTGTATTAATCAATGACTGGGTGTCACAAAATCAATATCTGAGTGATATTTTGAACAAAAATGAAATTAATACAGTATAATTAGGCTTGGGAGACAGACACTGGAGAAATATAACTTAATTAAGGAGAGGGAGTGCTAAACAAATTACCCATCAGACCTACATAGAAAAGTAATTATGATTTTTCTAGTCATGAACTAGTTCTCCCTCCTATATTAAAAATTAAATCTTTAGCTAGTGTAATCTGAGCGGAACACAATTCTATGACTCTGAACAGAACTCTTCTTTTCTCTGTTTCTATACAGAACTCTTCTTATCTAGGAGGTTTAAACAGTCTAAACATGCGCGGCCATAGACCATTCTCTCACCAGAGGTCGTGCTACACAAGTTTCGCTTACACCTCTGTCAACGCCCGTTGTACAAGATTCTTGTACAAACTTAAACGATGGGCAAAATGTTATTAAAATCTATGTAGTTATTTCTTTTATCTATGAATATGATTATAAATAATTAAATTTAAATCTTTAACGCCTTTATTTATTTTTATTTCAACGTTACTGGAAGAACTATTTTGCGGAGGTAAAAATTAAAACATGATCACATGATCTAGTTTGACAGATGTTTGAAAAATCAGTTTCTGTACGCTACCGATTTATCGATGATTTTACATAAATCAGCAGCAATGTCATCTCATGTGATGTTTTTAAACGTGTCATCAAAGTCTTCGCCCGTCGATGACTCCCCTTCAAGCTGATTGTAGAGAAGAAACGAATCAACAATGCCATGTGCTCGCCATGCTTGTTTTGATCATGTGACAGACTATTTTTCCGGCGTTGACAGAGGTGTAAGCGAAACTTGTGTAGCACGACCTCTGGTGAGAGAATGGCCATAGACACCCAGTCCTCTTTCTTACATGCCATTAAAATAGTGGTCGACAAAAAGCGTAATATTTTATATATGTACATGATTTAAAAATTAACATTAATTTGATAAAAAAAACTATCAATTTTAAAATATATGATTATGTGTTGTGACGAAATGAGGTTTGATATGAGATTTTGAGATGAGGCAATTATTTATGGTTCGTGGCTTGAGTGCTATAAAACTTCTCTTGACATGAAATCCTTAAGAATAGAAATCAACAATTCAACTCAAAGGCATTTTTCACATTAATATGTCGTTAGATGTATAATAATTTAACACTATCTATGATCACAATAAAGCTATATTTTGAGACGAGGCCATTTATAAGGGTCGAGCTCAAGCTGCTGCTCTTACAGAATATCTCTTTGCATTTATCATAGAAAATACTAGTACTAAGTAATCAGCAAAATCAGACAATCTCGTCCCTTGTGTTTGTTAGTGTGATATCAATATGCTGATACATTCCACACATTTACACAAAATTAATATTGTATTCAGTTATACAAAGAAATTTAAGAGGACTCGATGGTCGTGGCTATTTTTAGACTGTATTGATCTCCTTTAAAGGAGAGCTCTGTATAAAAATGTAAAAAAAAATATCCAAATTTAGAATCTGAAATAAATATAATTTTTATTTACTAAATAATAGTTCATAGCTAAACAAATCATATCTGAAAATTTTAGGTAGATCTTATGGTTAATTTGTTGACCATCCAGCCTCCTTAAAACCTATAAAAGTTTAAACTGTTATATTGCCAGTGTTGTTAAATAATCAAACGTACGTAGACCCAATCATAAGTGAGATAATATGTCAATTCAAGTGAATGAAATAATACGTCAATATGCACAATAGACACTTACAAAAGATGGATTTCTGCTATCTGTCAGCTTGGCACTGCTATGTATGCCTGTAGCTTTCTAATATGTTCTGACTCTTGGTTTTGCCTGTCTGATCCAATCATCATAGTATTAGTCTCCTACCTTCCTCGGAAGTTTGACCTTGGACCATGACCTCCTCCAGTTGTTGGGTCAGCAGTGGTGGTTAACCCACTACTTGATGGATCCCAACTTCCAGCACAGATCATCGCGACGGTACCATACCCAGCACAATGTGCTCTGTTGCTTGTCCTAGTCTATTGATATTAGTTGGGGTTCAATTTTCGTGGGTTTTGATGGTTTTCCCTACCAAAGAATTAACGCTCCTAACGAATAATCAAACATAATCTTTATTCATGATAAATAGATTTTCTGGAGCAAATCTATGAATTTCACCCAAACAAGCCTTTAATAAATTGAAAATCCAAGAATAGTGGCCCCAATGAATTAACGAATTAATATGATTTTACAATATTTGCTATCTTGCTGTTAACGCAATTGAATAATTAACAATTGTTGAGCGACTAAGAATGGAATGTCAAACAATCGAGATGTCAAAAGCTTTCAATGCAAGTAATTTGTCAACAAAAGCTAATAGAAAAATATGTCAAAATTTTAAGATCACATGTACACGTTATTTTGAATATACCACTACATGTTAAATATGAATCAAATGTATGTAAACTTTACATATTAATCAATAACTTTACATTGTAAAGTTATTGATATATATTCATTCACTAGAATTTACATTAACGCAGAGATCGAAATGATTAAGATATTAACAATTATTCTTGTGATATGGTAATCATTGTACATGTATATTTCATTTTGGTTAAACATAGGCAATAAATTGCTTCCATCAATTTTTGATGATTTTTAAATAAAATACACATACCTGTGAAAGAAATACAGTTGAAATCGATAAAAGGGAAAATATCCAAGATATCTTCATTAACAAATTATCATTTTTCACTCATAAAAGTTCACAGGAACGAAAACAAATTTCTTACGGAGATTATAATAGGAAATGTTTACATCTTGTCTCCATTCGGAAGTAATCGGGACACCTCGCACATTTTTTTTAACGTTATCATCCGGGCTTCTTAATGGCTGATGCAATGCAAAATCCCCGTAGACTTTCTATTTTGGGATGTGTATTGAAACCAGAAGCGGTAGAGGGGGCGTTTCAAAACAGTTAATCTGGACATTTTTCATATTAGTGGATGAACGTAGTTTGAGCACAAAGGTATTTATGATTATTGAAATATCAAGCGAAAAGTGGTGGAAGCAAAAACTCGGGACAGAGTATAGGTAAACTTCCCCACATTGAATCATTTAAAAGCTATTATTATTAGTATCCATAATTTTAGGAATATAAATAATTATAGGGATTAACCCGCTTTCGTTTATAAAACTTCCAATCAATCTTTATTGCGTAAAATGTGTCAATCTTCTATGGAATTTATGTAAAACAATTCATATACATGTACCTGCATGTGTTTGTCGTTCCATCAATGTTTGAATGTAATGAATTCGTCATCACTCTCTTCGGACATTAGCTCTACTTTCATTTGAGAACTATACTCATTCTCTCACCAGAGGTCGTGCTACACAAGCTTCGCTTACACCTCTGTCAACGCCCGATGTACGAGATTCTTGTACAAACAGAAACTGAAACGATGGGCAAAATGTATCTAAAATTAATGTGTTTACTCTTTTTATCTCTAAATATGATAAAATATAATTCAATTTAAATATTTAATACTTTTATCCATTTTTATTAAAAAGTTACTGGGAGAACTATTTCGCGGAGGTAAAAATTAAATTCTGATCACATGATCTAGTTTGACAGATGTTTGAAAGTTTTGAAAAATCAGATTCTGCAAACTCCCGATTAATCGTTGATATTGCACAAATCAGCTGCAATGTTATCCCCTATGATAGTTTTAAACTTGCCCACTAAGTCTTTGCCCGTTAATATCCTCCCTTTCAGTTGATTGTACAGGAGAAACAAATCAACAATGCCATGTGCTCGCCATGCTTGTTTTGATCATGTGACAGACTATTTTTCCGGCGTTGACAGAGGTGTAAGCGAAGCTTGTGTAGCACGACCTCTGGTGAGAGAATGAACTATACTCTATTTGATTTATTTGATGAGATAATGCAAGTATTCGAAACCGATCTCTGGTAAAAAGAACCAAATTAAGTGGTTAGAAGTATTCTAGGACTTGCTAGCAGATTCTAGAGGCTTCGCTTTCATCATACATAGTGCACAAGGGAATTCGAAAGGCCTTCGCTTAAGAGATAAAGACTTAACCATAGTCAGGGATTTATCTCTTTGCGCAATATGGTGAGGCTTGACGCGTCATCTGCAATCATAGGTGATCAGGAATCTCATTTCGTAACCAAATTAGTGCTGTATTGTACTAAATAGGCAAAAACATATATAATGTGACCAATGAGTGAGTAGGTTTTTAGAATATAGATACACTGTACATATTGTCTTAGCCACGGTCCGCCCACATACATGGAGCTCTCTACTATGAAAGAAGAACGTTTCATAATGCCCGTAGCAGACACCCTCCCAATGTCTGAAGCTCTCGTTATGTTGGCACAGTTTCAGTGTATTTGATCTCTTTTATATAAACACGTTTTTATATTTCATTTTAATTTGATCTACAAAAAATTAGAGATTTTCGACACGACACCAATATACTAGCCGCTTAAAGTCAAAATTACTTCAAATGCACCCAGTGGCATGCTTGGAGCATACTCTAACTTACCGACCAAAATGTCGAGAAAATAAAGCTGCTATTTTCACTTGTAGCCAAAAAACTCATGCTTTTTTGAAAAAAAGTCATATTTTTCGAATTTTATTTACATATACTTTATTACGAGCAATGGACTAAGAAAATTTTAGTTGATGATCGGTGTGACCGAGTGATAGTCAAGTACACATTGACATCCCTAAATTTTATAGATTATTTTGTATCCTTATAATCTGCAAAGAGCATTTATTGTTAAGTAATATATTGTTTTCTAATTGTCTTCGAAGAACGTTTATTTTTACGTAATACATTTCAGAATCTGGGTTTTATAAGCTTGACAGATCTTAAAAGAACCCAATCATATTGATTTGTCCACCACAAAGACTCAAATTTAAAAAAGATTTACATAGAATTGTTGATAATGTATTAACTGTAATTTTTGAATTTTGTTATTCTTATTTGTTTTGTGGGAATTCCCTACCGGTTTTATCATTTATCTATTTTAAAATAAATAAGAAATAAAAGCAGATGTTTATGTTTATGGCGTGAGTAACAAAATCTTTAAAAAACAAAACATGAAAAACATGCAGATAATATTTCTTTCAGTATTATTTTATTAGTAATTGTAATTTCAATCCAACTGCACCTTATATAACTCTGAAGGGAAATCTTCTATAGCATATGACATTGATCTGTGCATAGTGATGATATGATAATAGCTGAAATTCGCACTGGTCTATATTATACCGCAAAATTTTTCCACTCAAGACACACACAAAAAAATCAATGAAATTAGTGGTCATACAGAGAAGTGTTTATATCATTTAGCGAGGTCCCTTCGTTTGGAGAAGGAGGAGCTAGACCATCGACGGTTGATGAGGTTCCAAGAAACAGAAATATAATACGGTTATTCGTCAGGCCGATAGGATATCAAACAGGGAGAAATGCCCAGTAACATTACGGAACTAGATACGGCCAACTTGTCGACTACGATATTCCTCCAAGGCTTAATGACTGTCATCATTCATCCCCACTGGAGGAACTACACCCCCCTCCCTCACGCCGCGCACCTGTTAATGGGATCCATGGTGTCCCTGATGGCTCTGTTCGCTGGCGTGGCTAATATTTGGGTTATGATATGTTTCATTAGGTGAGTACCCTTTTTAAAGTTCGTTTTAGTGGAGATATTTCAAAAGTTTTTTGTTTTATACCTAAATAATTATTGATTTTCTTTTCCCAAAGTTAAAAACTTGGCATAGTTCTAAATATATTGTTTACGTACAATTAAGATAGAAAGGAGTGGTAAAATGCAAGTACAATTTATGTTACGAAGAAAAAAAACATATGTTGCAGTTATGAAATATTTTATCATCAGTGTCGTCAGTGTAAAATTATTAATAATTTGATTCTATCAATCAAGTTGGGTAATTGAGGTAATTAAGGCTTGCATCAATATATCACGCGAAAGGTCTTTGCACACAGTAACAAAATATTTTCAAGAGGTCTTTAATAAATAAACTGTTTGTTTATCTAGCCAAGGCAGAATCTTTTACGAGGCGCTTAATCTAGCTAAGATTGGGTGTATGAACGTTTTACTTCGAAAATATCATAAACACAGATGCGAAAACGGTTAGAAATGGTTGTTCACCCATTGCCCTGCAGACTTAGTGGATTAAATAAAAGCTCTCTATATCTGCCTGCTAAATTGATGATACGTCTGAAATAACATTACCTTCACTGAAGAATTATTCAATTGTTTGTTAAAAAACTTATAGAAACCACAATGTAACTGTCCATATAATACAAAAATCCAGATCGAGAAAAAAGTAAATCGGTACGTGTAGGTGATTTTACATCAACTGAGTTTTTATTACTTTAGCGTTTGATTTTTCAAATCAAAATAACTGTTCACAACTACTGTAACTATGAATCTTCATTTTAAAATAAAGTTAAGCCTATCTCGCAATTGCGTAGCCCCGAAAAAGTGAATAGTAGTAATAATAATTTTAACACTGCACATTTAAAAAAAGTATTAGGAAATGACGATTAACTCTTTCGTTTGTTTTTTTTGTGTGACTACTTTATTGTTTTTTTCTTTTGTGAATGACGATTTTTTCTTCAATAATGAAGTATTTATATTTGCGTTTGGTCAAATCTGCTGATTGATTGAGAACGTGTCTTATTAAATATATATTTATTTTTTAAGTCATTTTAAATCGAGAATTCTTTATGCAAAAAAAAATTAGATTTCTTTTTGCCAAAAAATTAGATTTAAAAAAAATAAAAGTAATTAGTTTTGTACTTATTAAGAATTTAAAAATAATATATAAATTGGTAAAAGACAAAATAAAGACTATGGTACGACTCAATATAAAAACATATACGAATAGTATACACTAGACAGTAAGTACGTGTGGATCATACTGGATCAAGCACCAAAGCAAGTTGGCATTGACGCTGCCTTCATGTGAAATATGCACTAATTACGTAGTCATAGCCTAGTAGTTTGTATGAGCCAACTAATTGGCCAACTATGAAATACGAATTTCTGCTTGACATAAAGTACCCAAAGTTCACGGCCTTGTAAAAATAGTTCTTATTATGTCAACGAGTCAAACTAAATATCGTCCACCATTAATAAACGATGTTATATCTATTGCTACATCTCTCATACCATGCAACCACCCGATTCCATAAACGCAGTTGGTTTAAAACTAAAAAGATGCAAACATAAGCCATAAAAAACAATTTCCATTGATCATGACATAACAAACAGCAATTATTCTACAGGCATATTTACCATTATGAACATATGCCCACCGTTGAGTATGCCAAAGAAGCAGCTTCACTTCATACGAAGTCTTGTACATGTAACGCCATGCTCATTGCTTTTTGTGTATTGCTTTTGGAACTTGAAATATATTGCACACTATTAGATTTACAAAAAAGCCTTAGAAGAGTGCATGCAAGCAATTATAATCGAAAAATATAATATTTAAAAGATTCTCACTTTTAAAGCAGCACTTTGCAACACATCAACATGCGGCTGTTGCTCTCGCACTTTGCTACTGAGAAATGACATAATCACATCACTGGGTAATGTGAGAGAGAAATTGACCAATCAGCGTTATTCTTGTCTTCCAGCCATTAATTGGGAGGATTGTGTTGATTACGTCAACTTTTGCATCATTTTAGCGCCTTATTACTTCCAATACTAAGCGCAATTTTAGTCATATTCTTAGAAAAACAAACACTTCCGTTTAACTTTGGCAATGACCGTTCGCGAACACCCAGTAGATAAAAAATATCAATATTAACATCCATTGTTTATATAACTCCTAAAAAAATGAAAGATGAAAAAAGAAAACATATACATGTATACTCTATGTTATACCGATATTTTGAGTGTTTGAACCAGTGTATATAATTATAAACGTGCCTAAAATGTGCATCGATATCTCATGAATGCATTACTAATGAATCGACTTCTCGGCCATTGAACAATTCAATGTACACTGTGGTTATTACTAATTTACAATCTTTTGAATGTAAAAAAAACTAGCAATAATGATGATATTATTATAATTATGAGAATGTTAATATCTCTGGTGAAATATTGAATGCCATCGAAATCAAGTTCGACATTTATTGTGATATACAGAAGTTTTATCTGACAACCGGCAAAATCTTGAACATCAGTTCACATAAACATTACACTGTGCACAGCTGCAGCATTGTCGATATTTTTTGCGCATTTTAAAAAATACCACCAAGCAAGTGACAACGAAGAAATGATTTAATATCAAAATCTGATATCTATCTTGTTAAAAGCTGAATGCAGATTTGTATCTAAATCAGAATATAAAATTCGAGTCTGCAACACACAATACCCTCATCTCCGAGTTAGGAAATTAATGTTTGGCAATATGAGTGGGTTTTTTTTTTACTTCACTCACGATGAGTCTGAAATAATCAGACCCGTAAGACGAAAGCTCAAATCATCCACATCTATCTGTGTCCAATTAAAATCTCGTTGAAAGAAGTTAGCTTTGTTTTCCAGCTATTCGTCGTTAACGTAGGAGTGTCAATTCGTTCAAATCTATACCTTAAGGGATATACCACTTTTTCTAACGGATTTTAAAATGACATTTCCTATTCTAGGTTGTTTCAGACATTTTAACTATTTTGCCAGACATAACATTTTGTACTGTGTGTATCTTGCAAATGTCTGTTTTTCTTGTAACAACGTCCTTCCATGTTTTGGCCGGCCATTTTTAAAAACACATCTTGTTATGTAATTCGTAAAAGTTCTTAAACTGTTCAAATGTTTTAATTTCTAACATTTGTATCAGATAGTCCCATAAAAGTATGTTGCTGGAAATATAGAAATGTAAAGTGTAGTCAACATTAAACAGTCAACGACATTATAGTTGACAAAGTAATATCTCCCAGGAAAAAAAAGTACTGTTTGTAAATATGATTTTTATATTTACAGTTTCCGATCAAAGCATCTCCAATCTATCAACTGATAAGAAAATGTCTTGTTTTAGCAAGAGCTTTGCATTTCGGGTTTCACTGAGCTGAGGATGAATGCACTTTTTTAAGTGTCTGCGCACTCGCTTCTAATGGTGTTACAAGAATTTATAGTGCTCACACGGTGACAATTGTCTTTGGGGATCAACATGTAGACTTTGTTTTGGAACCGATCTCACCTGAGACCTGGGTTTGTTCAAATACTTACCTAATTAGATAATATAAATAAACAATCGGGATGAACAAAACGTTGTATCTGCACCTTGTGGAATACTCCACACCCATCAGAACGACATTTTATTTGTTTGTATTCTGTTCCATGAACTGCACATCCTAGCTGCAGACAGTTAGGTTTCATGAACACGCAAATATTAATTTGTATATTAGATTATAAATATAGTGATGTAATTTTCTTGTCCGACAGAGAAGATATGTTTTCCTCATTATCAGAATAAAGCTCGTGGAACAGACTGTAGGATCAAAGTAGTAAAACTTAAAGAAGTTGATTTATGTAAGATTGTACATCAAATGTGCATACTGTTTATGTGCAAGGTTACTTAAGTTTGCTGAATCAGTGAAATTAACTAATACTGGAATCTATGATGTTAAGATAATAATATAACACGGCTAGGAAAAGAAAAATATTCAAGTTTCACTGATAATGATTGATCATCACGGAACATCGGCTAATTACCATTTTCAAGGAACTATTTTACTATGCGGATTGTCCCATTAATTAGGATGAAGTTAACGAGGCCGAGTACAGTTCGAGTGCGCATAACTTTGTGCATCTTTTTATTTTCATGCAGCCGCAGTGGAAAGTTAGGTTTATTAGTTGAGAAATTGTAATTTTATGAATTTGATAAGGTTAAATGATAAAATGGCGCCTACGCGAGATCGTTTCCCGGTATTTTAAACTATGCATAAAACCAAAGAAAAAAGTATGATTAGCTCATTTATTCGTGGCGGCGATGGATTTTAAAAAAATAGGAATTTATTGACGGGGCATTGAGAAACATATAAGCATTTTAAAAGTGTTATTTCGATAAAAGTTAACATCTCTAAGCCAATATATACCACAATATGTCGATTTTTTTTGAGAAAAAATCAACTTTGATATTATCCCTGGACCAAACCACGAGGTAAATATTTTTTTAAATTTCACCATTTGGTGACATTTTTCAAAATTTTTCATATATTTGAAAGAAAAAGAAATCCCTAGGACAGAAATACAAAAAAATATGGGGAAAACGTGAAAATTTAGCGCTTTTTCAACTCCCATAGGGTCCCATAGTAAAAAGTGTTAACTTTCGAGACGACCCCCTAGAAAATTAGGGTGGTAAATGAATTATTTTTTTATCTTAAAATAATTGATAAAGTAGTATAACTATATGCAAGAAATTTAATCAAAATATCTAGGGTAGAAATAATCAGACTCGGTCTCGTTAATTCCTCTTTGAGTGCGTGAATGCGTAGAGAAAATGATAAGTAAATCAGCTTCATAAACATACTCTTCATAATGTTTGCAAAAATCTTCTGTTTAATAGCAAGTTAAAATTCCGAAAAAGTAATGTATTTTTTTAAACATAATTAGACCATTATGTAACGAATTTTGTCCAATCTTTATATCAATGTCTATGGTAAGTTGGCTTTATTCAGATTTCTGAGGTTTGCTTCAAGAGGGAGGCAGGAAAGGACTTTGCTGGACTTCAAACTATATCAATATATTTACGTACATGTAAAAATAGTATATATAAAATACATGGTCACTGTCTTGAAATATAAACTATTTGGGTGAGGGTAAGAAAACGTACAGATCTAGAAGGCGAGGCTTGCTGAACTTCTTCTTGACATTTCGACCCGATCCCAAATATCGCTTATATCTCAAGACAGTTATCATGTATTTTGTTTATTCTGGAAGATAATATCACATTTTACGCCCTAAACAAGCTATTTTTGACAAATTTCGTTGCACATCTGCAGTTGAAACAATGACGCCATGGCGTAAACGAAGCCAAAAAGATGTCACAGTGCATCTGAACGTCGGATAAACGCACAAGGCTATACTAGTATTGGGAGCATTGACCGAATATAGCTTTGGTTTATTGGGTTACCATTATTTGGTCAATGCAAGGGGTAGTTGCAGGATAAATATATTTCTGAGCCTTTCTGTATTGTTTAGTAAAAATTGTACAATGTAATGTTTTGACGGTATGGTTTATGAGGCGAAATTTAAAGAAAGCTCTAACCTGTTAGCAGTTTAATCTGCATTTAATAATAAATCGAGGAAGCATCTGTGCTACAAATGCTTTTCAGTACGAATTGGAGCCTACTCAATTGTGGTAATGATTATTTGCGAACTCGTTGTAATGCCATTGTCATAGCAAAAACATTAATTTGGTACTGTGTATGAGCTATGAAGACGCATGCATGAAATTGTTGAATCTCTGCTTAACAGAACATAATATGTATATAATATCCTTAATCGAAACAGGGCTACTGTATCTGTGGTAAGTAGGGATTGGTGTTCATGAACGTGCAAAGCATGCCCTCTAGGTATCGCTTTGCCCTTACAGAACTGAAACTTAAGTCTGAGGTTGACATTTACGTGTAAAGCATGCACTTTAATTATGGCTAATTACCCTTACAGAACTGAACCTTAAATCTTCATTTTTTGATGTATATATATATATGTTGTCCAGCTTTGATATGGAGACGTAAAGAGATGAAATACAGTGTACATTATTTTTTAAGAATATTTGTCGACTCTCAATCAAGCAAAGTCGCGGTGACCCACCCTATTCGTTATCAGGAAAACTTCCTCATTAGTTTTCTTGAATGCAATGTTTTGGCTGAAAAAAGGATCTTGAAGCAGAGTCGAGAACGACAAGCAACAAGCTGTTTGCATGGCAAATCTTATCATGTGTGTGTTGATCCTAAGTAAACCACTGTCTACTTAAGCACACTTGAACACATGGCCCTATATGCTTCTTTGCAACCTTTGATAAATGTACAGTCTTGAAGGCAACATTATCAATCGGACTCGGGGCAAGATAAATAAGACCCGACAAATTTTGTCGGAATGTAATCAAGCTTTAATCGATTTCGTGAGTTATGACACTAGAGACTTCCAACAATCCTTCAATGATATCAAAATGAATCTAGTTTTAGTACGGATATCCGTGAAATAGCTGCACTAAGGCTATCGGTTTCCATTCATGAGCTACTGTCTTCCGCAGTAACTGGATTTATAAGCAGACCGAACACCCGTAGGACTGCTGGCTGTACGGAAAATGCATTTCTTTATTAGAAGACATCTTTCTTTATGGGGTCCATATAAGGTTTTTCTTGCAATCTGACAATTTCTTAGTTTGAGAGCTGACACAATGAACAATTAACTTCCATAGCATTGATAGTTGACAAGGCTCGAGAGCGATGTCTTCCTGTTGATCCATCGCCTTGACAGGAAACATGAGCTGCAAGACGAGGCGAAGCAGTGCATGTTAAAATAATTTTAATTACTATACATGTATATCGAAAAAAGAAAACCTTTTGAGTGCTTCAATGAAATGTCGTCTGTTGTAAGCATGTCATGATCAAGGGCAGTCAAACCAAATGACCAATAAAATGCCAACTGCCATTAAAGGAATTTCAATGTTTCTTCAGAATGAATTGAGGACATCAAATTACTAAAATTGGCCTAAGATGTTTTTACGTTAAGACAAAAACGTGCAAAGACGCAAGTTTAAAGCAGTCCTATTTTTCAATGTATAATTACACCTTGCATCATATCGTCTCATTCATCGTTGCAATTTTGACTGACGAGAGACAGCATGTGAGAAGAAAGGAATGTTGTAGGATCAGGAACGGGGAGTAAATAAGGCTTGAAGGCCTGAAGTCTTAGCGTGAAATATCCTCGAAACCGGAGGGGAGGGGAGGGGAGGGGAGGGGGGGGGGGGGGGGAAGGAGACAGAAAACAATTATCTAAAGTAATGCATTGGTACGACTTAAAT
>WFKH01007768.1:56423399-56455703 GCA_016163765.1 Magallana hongkongensis | reverse complement strand
GGAGAATCGAGACAGAATACAATTATCTAAAGTAATGCATTGGTACGACTTAAATGATACTATTTGCGATTGATCAATACATGTAGCTGTTCACTAGAAATCTAGGGAAGTTTAAGGAAGATGAACTATCACATATAATTTATTAAATTATGACACAGATAACATATTTGAAGCTATATATACAATGTAATATACATGGGCTAATATTTTTTAAAAGCAGATCAGTGTTATGTATATCAAAATCAAACTATTCACTGGGAAATCTGATTACTGCAATTGAAATATTATATAAATAGTGGTTTTCTCGGGGTGTAAATTTCAACTGTTACCCTCCCAAACAGGCACTATTTATTTTATTATACTGAATGTCTTTACTCTTAATTTTAAATAAAACTTTACAGCTTTTCTATAAGGAATGACTTGAATTCTACGGCGAACCGTACGCGCATAATTTACGCGCATGTAACAATTCGCTATGTTACCCGTTGCCAAGTGTGTTGCTAACGCTGAGGGTAATAGAACGGATTATTAACTGCGTCTAAACCAATCAGATTTCAGTATTTAACATAAAAGTATAATAATATAGACTTATCCAATGGCTGTGAGGAGGAAAGCTCTTCTATCAAACCCGAGAGAGCAGCTATTACCCGATGGCTTGCCCGAGGGAAATAGTTCTCGTTAAGGGTTTGCTGAAAGAGCTATCCCACTCACAGCCATCGGATATTAAGTGTTTTATTATACTGATGTATTAATTTTTTTTTTTAAATTCAATTGTTTTGCTATCAAATTTAGTAAGACCGTCGCACTAGCATCTACCGAGAAACTGTTTTGTTACGGTCAATATATTCTGCGGAGTTGTAATTTACAGGGAGGGGGGGATTAACATTTTAAATATGAAGTTTTAATTGATCAGCACAGTAATTAATTGTATAGAACTAGTACCGACTGCTCTCATTCGCTTGCGTCATTGTTGTGGAACTTTTTAGTTTGAGAGAAAGTCAACCAATTAAATTACGGGAAACAAAAATTGATTGGCGTCAAAATTTGGGGGGATAGCACATTTTTTTTTACCCCGGGGTATAGTTTACCTTTACGTGAACAAGCTTTAACTTTAAAAAAGCTAGTTTACCTTCTAAACTTTAAATAGGAAAGATTTTTTATAAAATAAACCTTTATAAGTCGTTGTATTGTTGTTTTGAACGATACATTATACTTTTAACACCACTGCTCATTAGCCCAGGAATGATCATCTAATATGTCTACGTATACGTTTTAAATATAGTATTGATAACGTATTTATTTTTGTTATACTTGCATTTAAAATATCGTATTTATTTTTGTTTTACTTGCTTTTAGAATATTTACATGTATGATCTAATTGAATATAATATCCTTGCATTACCGGTAAATCGTCCCCGTTATCTCAAAGTGTCGTCTCAATTAATGTTTGTTACTAATTAGATAATATAATCACGTGGCTATTATAAGGTGTAGTCATTCATTTTTTTCCGAGACGAAAAAAAGATGAGGACAAAAATATTGTCGTAACACAATTTACTTCAAATGTGCAATTTGCAGGAAAGTCGTAAATGAAGTGAGGTATTTTCAAAAATTTGATTATGAAAAAAATCTCGTTATGATCCTTTCACAATTAAAGAGCTGTATTGAAATATAAGTACAATTTCAATTCTGATGATCTTTTATAAATATTGAAGGAGATCCCCACTCTGATCGTTCACATCTTTGGATAATTTTGTGCTTACAAAACATCATAGACGGGATTTTCTCGTGCCTTCGTTTTTATCTCGTCTTTCGCGAGAGGTTATTTAGAGTTCAAATTGACATCGTGAGGAAAGTGTTTATGGATGGATATGCCCAAGTCGTCCGACCAATTTGCACAACATCTTGTAGAGTCTTGCAGAGAAAATTAATAGCCAATTTTATTAGAGGAAACATTGATCGAATGTTAGCTGCCTCGAAGTGACCTCTTGCCTAGCTAGACTTGGATTTCCCCATAAACTCTATGTAAATGGGATGCCCTAAAAGATTAGCCATTCTTTGCATCTTTATAACATTTTGAAGCACGGGATCAATAGATTTAACACCTTGTTCTAATTGGGGATGATTTTTGTCATTATTTTGTTCCTCTGGTGTATTCTAGACCTATTTTCTGTTTTCTTTTGTCGTCATTCATAAGTTGTAATACGCTTTCTCTGTCCTTTAAGACCTAAATTAACCGAACCAAGAGTACTATCTGTTGAGACTCGAAAAACATTAATTTTGTTACCCAAATTTTTCTGGAGCCTTCGACTTTTATTAAAACTTTCAAAATAAAAAGATTTTTTTTCCAGTTTACCAGGGACATATATACTAACAGGATAGGCAACTTCTACATTCGCTATATTTACGTATACTTCCCAAACGCGAGCCTTGACAAGTTTTTAAATCTCTGTTCAATTCCAGTAAAATATGTCGTTTTTTATTAGATTATTTATTTCCCCATGTTAAAAGGAATAGGTTTTTCATACATTTTTAATCATATGTTGTAAACTAATTTAGATATTTAGAAAATAAACGTCGATTCTTACGTAATCTCGAAAATGGGGCAAAAACGGGTCTCGAGGTTTTAAGAACTCCGTTGTAATTATGATCAGATCAGGGTTATAAAGTACAAATAACAATTCTAGAATAATTTTAAGATTTTTAAAGTTTTTTAAAGGTTTTATAACGATATATCTGGTAACATCATAGATATATGAAGTTAAAAATGACCTACGAAATCAAGTACCGCGTGATTTCGGCGAGACTTGCGAGAGTTGCCTATCCCCTTAGTATATACGTCCCTGAGTCTACGCACAACAACTTATTTATTCCAACGTGGTTGATCACCTCCAACCACCCATACCAAAACCCAAGACCGCAGCACTATTATAAGTTGACAAAAAAAAAAAATATCAGATTTTTACAATTTCATGCATATCAACAAAGTTGTGTCAGCTTAAATATATATATTCATTAGGGTCATACTGACTTATTCTAAAACTAGTGTTCGCGTCATATTGTAGGTTTAAGTGTGACCTGTGAAATATAGAGGTCAATATACCTTTAGAGCCTGGGACTTTGGGTGGTTGTGTCAAACAGCAGTGTGAGGCGGGCTTGTCAATTTCGTTATCGATCACTCTGTCCGGGCTCAATTACTCTGACTCTAGTGCTGTGTCTACGTCATCCGAGCATATTTCCCTGGAGACCAAGCGACATTTTCGATTGTTTTCATGCAAGAAGTTGATAGTTACATTATACCAAAAGTCAAAGGTCTTGCTAAAACGGCCCAAACTATGAAATTAATCTCCAACCTAAAATGCTGCCACTTACCTCTAATATATGTGAATTTATTCCTGTTATAAATCAAAGCAATTATGGTATACATGTACTTAAAACTAAACAATATAAAACGAATAAGTTTGATGAAGCGACCGATTTATTTTAACAATAAAATGCTTTCTTTGGTGATTCATGCGGGATATGAAGATGGCGACAGTGCAGAAAAATAAACCCGCGTTAGTTAGTTGTTAATGGACATCAGTACGTTAGATAAAAGAAACAGCCAAATCGTCTTCTATAGGAATTTGAGTCTGACATCAGCATGATTATTTCGTGCAGTCCGTGGTCTTTCTTAGGTCGCTGAAGGTTTCAACCAATCGATAAAAGGGGCGTGTCGATTTCAGTCCTGTCAGTTTCTACAGAGCTATGAATGTACAATCAATTTCTGTAATAAATAAAGGGAACCATACTTGGTGGATGTAGATATATTATATATATGACTGAATGACCAATATAATTATTGTTACTTTACCAAAGAAAAGAAAAGACATCACAGGACAGAAATCAAACTTTTTTACATGATATTTTGTTGTATAACCTATTTTGTACACTTTATCACCGGGTGTGTTTAATTATGAACTAGATTATTAAAATCAGTATCTTTAGACCGGATAAAAACATTAGATATTAAATTTATTTCATTTCATAATCAATATTTTCAGTGGAATTGAATGTAGTCAATCTGATTATAAAATACAGATCTCTACATAATCGCACAGCGCTGTGCGCTAATATAGAGATCTGTATTCTAATCAGATTGCTATGTAGTCTAATTGAAAAAACCCGATAGAAGTCAAGCTAGTTTCAAAGATCGCATTTACACCTGTTGAATAGACACAACACCTGGAGACAGATTTCAAATCATTGAAAAAATTAATGTGATGATGTTGATTGATCATGATGTTCGAATAAACTCGGAACTCGTCGATCGACCGTTTTCTGCAGAGAATATAAGTATTATAGTGCATCTATATGTATATTGTATCTTCAAGATTGCATTGTCTGCATAAATTATTAACTTTAACTTTATGGCTTAATTGTATGATAATTTCGAGAAGTTTTAACCGGAAAAGTTTAGATGTTGGAAAGTTGCATATTGGCTATACAAATTATGATTTTTTTTCCCGCAAAATAAACAAGTTTACGCAATATTAACACATGTAGATGATTCAGCACTCTGTTCAATGTAACCCTTACCAATACTAGATGTCGTAAAAAACTTACCGTTTAATCCCCATTGATGACAACGTATTGCCCGAGTAGTACATTCCCTGTATTAGTACCACGATTGACCGGGCATCAAACTCTGTCCATTTACTGCATTTCTGTTAATTATTCTGAAATGACTTGACATGAAACTGTCCGTGATAAATCGTTTGTCGACTACTCCACGCACGTATCTAAGATAGCAACATGGGTACAGGGGAAATGGGAGGAGGGCATTGTGCCACCTTCCAACTCCTTTGACAAAGACCTTTTTTTATTTTATTATTTTTTTATTTTACATTTTTTTTTATTTTTTTTTATTTTATATTTTTTTAAATTTAATTCTCCAACAAAGGAAAACATTTTTCGAAAACATCCAGTATAAATACACACGACTTTGTAAATTTGTAAAGAAGATGGGTGGATAAGGCGTGTGAAATGCCTATATAAGGACGGATAAGATGCTGAAAAATTAAAATATCAAAAAATCTGATAATTCTTTCCAAAAATCATTCAAAACAATGTATATATATATATAACATCGATTTGTAACCATTAAACATGTTCAATACTTGGATTATGTTGATTTAAACTGGAGTATGCGCATCAAAACTTCCTAATAGTGTCATTTTTTAGAACTTCAATGCCCCTTTTTTTAGAGTGGGTCTGTGCTCCATATTTTTGTCATAGTCTAAATAAGGTCTAATGGAAAACTAACCGATTTCAATCAACGAAAACGTGGAGAGATGACCCACTATACATTTAAAATATCATTTTGTATCCCATCAATTGAACGTTTTTTAAAAAAAAAAACAGTAAGTAAATTCACGGCCAAAGTCGCATACAGCAATTAAACAACGTACTTTGTTGTGACTGAAATGGCTTAGTGGTTAGAGCAACAGATTAGGTAACCTTATATAACTAGTCTTTTTGGGTTGTGGGTTCGATACCACCTTAGGCAATATATTTTTTTCTTATAGTTTGTTGAAATATTCAAAACTGAATATAGTTATAAATTGTGATTTTGCAAACTTATCAAATAAATTATCAAATAAATTTAAATGGAAAAAAATTAAATTTGAAATGATATTTTACGACTAAACCAAATGGGCATTTGCGCTATCTTATCCCCCCATCTTCTTTATACATTAAATATTTCTTTCTTCTCAACATTTGAATTTGAATTATGGTTTTATAAGTGATGTATTGTGTAAGAGTGATCTCCCCTTTACTGATTTGTTTATCTTTTATAATTTCCTGTCGTCATTTTTGATAAATGACAATTTCATCCATTTATCTTGGCGTTTGTGTGACTCTTTGAATAAAAGAAGTTAGGTAGGAAATAAAATATTGCCAATATTTGTGTGCAAAAAAACTTAAGCGTCAGTGAACTTGTGAATTAATTACGCTGGAGAACATAAAATATTTCTTTCTTCTGAACAAGCTGTAGAGGCCCCTGATTTTTTTCTCCAACAACTATTAAAAATATGCACGAACCAGATTTAAATCGTATAAAAGTATGGATTAAAAAAAAACTCTCCAAAATCCTGTCTATACTCTAACAATTTGTCTGTGAAATGATGAGTTTCTTTAATTTTTTTTGAAATGCATTTTATGATTTCCACTAAGGCGACTTTAACCCGACTTTTCCTACCGATTAAATTAGAAGGTATGGTTTATAGACTGTTTCTAACGTCGGTCACATTTTATTGCCAATGAAATAAATGGACAATACACTTAGACAGTTAGATTCACAACAGTCTCTTTAGCGAGTATGTTAACAAGATACTGATAAAAAAACCTCTAAAATTATCAGGGGCGCTTCAATGGACGCCATAATTATAAAGCAGAAAACATTAATCAAGGTCAGACCGCGGCATCTGAATAGATTCAATGAAGCTTCTTGTAGTTATCAGCACGATTCTCCACTCGGCGGAACGAATCCTGTAAAAGATTATCCTAGAAATAAAAACAAGTAACTTCAACAAAGTATAAACAACTATAATCCTCAACGCTTCTCCCTCTCCCCCCCCCCCCCCAAAAAAAAAAAAAAATTAAAAAAAGGATAAAAAAAGAATGGCATCCCCCTCGAAAAAAATAAAGGTACAAACGAACACATAAAAGTCAGAAAACATTCACCATCTCTTTTCATGAATTAGACTTTAAATCAAATATTCAAGGTCAACATTTGAAGGCCAGCTTGATTAGATTAACATCCGACGCCGCTAATTTAACTACACAAACACATGAAAGTGCCCTTACATCCTCAAATTATTCTGCTCACCTGTTTATCTTTGTTGAAAAATGCTGGGAGATTTTTTGACTTTGAGAAAACATCTTTAGAAATGAATTTTTGAAACGTTTCTTATTTTATAAAAATGTGTTATAGAAAACACATTACGAAGCTTTCGAAGGTCACGCCGCAAAATGTTAGTATTTTTCTCTCATATAAGTTACATATATCAAACCACGGGTTCGCTTAACATTAGTTGCACTGTTGAGGGAATATTGTCATTCACTTGCAATTTAACATTATGAGATAAAAAATGTGTTGTAGAAACAAACTCAAATATTCTGTGAGATTAAACACTTAAGGTAGCAAGGGACAGTTTCGGATAAAGTACCCGTCAATATTTTTGTAAAATTGAGAGTTGCTGTACTTGAAGGCTTATGAGTGTTGCTAAAATTCATGAAATGATTTTTAATGATTATCATTAGTTAGAGGGATGTCTTTTGTTGAAATTGGTATGCAATATGTATGCTCCATATGTTAAGTACATGAGAATCAGAACTTGCGGCTATGACTGTTATGTAGACTTTGCACAGTGAAATTGCAAGTTACAGACGGGAGCTAAACACGAAAAGTAGGTGGATGGGACATAGTAAACTCTACATTGGTAAGTTCCTGACATGTGATGGTGCAACATGCACACGGTACGGAATGTCAACCCTTTGCAGGGAATTAGCTGGGGGAGGTCTAAAAAGCTGAAAAATCATGAAAAATGGGCGAAATATGAGAGGGTCGAAATCTCAGAAAAATCAGTATGTAGAAAATTTTGCACGTTCTGACCAGTAATGTTCCTCAGAAATTGGTGATTGGCTTTATAAGGAGTGAATTAAAGGTACTTGTGCTGAATGGGAACAGAGGAAATTCTAGTTAAACAGTTCCGAAGACACACATCCCCTGGCTACAGTGAATTGTATAAAAAAAACCTGTCCCCTGCCATCTAAGCTGTAACTGTATTTCCGCAACCATTTTCCCCATTTCAACGGTCTTTGACTTCTTAGAATCAACAAAAGTTTCATGTAAACGTCTCCCAAAGACGTGTGTCTTGAGGAAGTAGTCATTTTTTTTCCTCGATAATTTCTCTTTGGTTCTATTGTTAATTTGCACCACGTGAACAGAATCGAGAGCCAAGGAATGCAATTTTTTTATCATTGTTCATTGCATATTCTTCTAGAATATAAACAAAGTTCATTCTAAAATAATGAATGTATGATAACAGTATCTTACTTGCAATTTGAATAAACAATTTAGGATGTGAAACTGTGTCTGTAATACAATGTTGTCAGTTTTGAGTAACCCTAAATAAATATGAAAATATATACGTAAGAGGAAAGTAAAGCAACTGTAATTATTTCGTGTCGTGTTGGTATGAAAGGACATCCCATGGACAATTAATATTTACTGTTAAATGCACCCGTCACGCACTGAACCTTTTGAAAACTTTTTAGACTGCGATCAAGTGACGAAATGTATGATTACTTTATATCCCCCAGCTGCCGAAGCGTAGGTGTTGTTCATTAAGATTAAGTCAAGAAACTTGTTTATCAAATGTTTTCGCTTTTATTTAACTGACAAATGGAAAAACAGCGTACTAGTATACAATCCGAATCTTTGACATCTTTGGTATCTTGTGAAAACAAGTAAGAACTTCATTAACGCCATCTACATTAAATGCCAGGATGATTAAATTTTTTTGTTATTTGTTATTTTTGTTTTGTTATTCAGTTCTTCGCGGCTTGAATAGAATTCATATTTCTAATGAATTGTACTTTTTTCGAGTTTGCCATGCAATTTCGTAAATCTTTTCCCTTTTTATTGTTCTCGTGTACACTCGGAACTTCTCTGTTTATGAGCGGAGTTATCTTCCTTGCGATAAACCGATTCAAGATGGATCGGTTCAAAACTTGCAACTTGTCGGTGAAAATTGTCCCAATTTACCCCATAAATGTATTTACACGGGCATGGCATGCAGATATTCAGTGAAAGGAATTATCGGGTTACGACATGAGGTCACCGTTTTTACTGGTAGATGTAGTTTGATAGTACATTTCAACAAATATTCATCGGCAGTGTCTCTCGGCTGGCAGACGAAGTTAGCAACCTTCTTGTATTATATATATAGAGGGTCTGATTTTTAAAAAATGTTTGTTTTAGGTAATTTTGTGCAATGAATGTATAAATTAGATTAGAAATATGTCATAAAAGGATAATTTAATTAAAAAAGAGTAAAGTCCCGGGGGTCTTTATACTTGGGAGGGGGGTCCTGTCATCAAGCACCTGTGAATCTTGCTAGATACTTGGTAAGTACTTTGGTATAACCTAAACTCTCAACCGAATTAAATCAAGTATCAAATCAAGAAGCTAGCGCAATCACCATTAAATAGCAGAAACGCAGGTTATCATATATATTTTTAAAAATAATATCCCAGAATGTTTTTTTCTAAGCAATATAACATAATATATTATTACAATGTACACCATATCATTCAAAATAAAGAAAGTTGTGTGATTTTGATATCTGAGAACGCTTATTTGTTGAACATCAATCTTTGTCACTTTGATTGTTCCGTCGCTCCACGAAATGAAATGGTCATCGAAGTAGTCTTGAGATATGTGGCATAAGATCTAATTGATAAAGCTAGTGTGTACAAATCACGTATCACCGAAACTATAACTATGGTATTACATAATCCAGGAAGACTGATGTCCACTTATATCAGTAAAACAGTAGTGTGTAAACAACAACCCTATGTTGGTTAATAACTGAAAGTATATTTCATCCCTCACCCTTTACTATCTTAAGCAAGTTGTACTTTATTTGTTTAAAAATTAGTGTATACCCCCCCCCCCCCCCCAACATTCTTTTCAACGATGTCTTATATATTTCCAGCATTAAAAAGCAACACAAAAAAACCCAACTATAAAACAAAACACAAAAAACTTTAAACTAACATATAGCATCCAAAGGCATAAGCATGTAACATCGAAAGGCATGAACATGTAGCATCCAAAGGCATGATCATATAGTATCCAAAGGCATGATCATGTAGTATCCAAAGGCACGATCATGTAGCATCCAAGGTGTTAGTATGTAGCATCCAAAGGCATGAGCATGTAGCATCCAAAGGCATAAGCATGTACATCCAAGGATATTAGTATGTAGCATCCAAGGACATTAGCATGTAGCA
Source organism: Magallana hongkongensis (assembly GCA_016163765.1). Taxonomy (NCBI): domain Eukaryota; kingdom Metazoa; phylum Mollusca; class Bivalvia; order Ostreida; family Ostreidae; genus Magallana; species Magallana hongkongensis. The sequence goes on along the minus strand of WFKH01007768.1, from coordinate 56,445,641 downwards.
TCCAAAGGCATTAGCAATGACCAATAATTGTTGTACTGAATGTAAGAACTGATATTCTAATAATGTAAAGTTCTTTTTCGTTATTGAATCTAGATTCACAGACTCTTGTTCATGACACATTCTTTTTTATGGCGAAAAACTGTAAAGATGAGGTTTCATACCCAAATAGCCAACACTTACAACTTAATACCTTACAATAACTCTCTGACATATTTGCGAAAAATTATCATATTTCTAGAGAATTTTACACTATAACACTACTTAACGTGACCTATTACTGTAGATATGTAACACTATGATATCAAAGGTTCTAGTGCACTGACGTAGCCATTGGCAGAGGGATGAAGAATCTCACTATTGGAATGAAATTGCTATATCTATCTAGCTGGCAGAGGACAGCTTCTTGACACGTTTCTCTAGTTTAGTTTGTTTTTCTTCGATACCATTCAGTAGAATTTCCTTGACTGCTATCATTTAGCGATGATGGATCTAAATGCCCCCGTATAAGCTTTAACATTGTATAATAATTGATACTTCCATATTTAACTAGTTTCAATGACTTTAAAGGTTTTATATCTCTTTAAACCATCTGATTCCCATCAGAAAATCCACGTGTTTTGGCTTTTCTATGTCAGAAAAATACAGGTCTAGTCTTCTTTCTATTCTCCATTTTCGTTCAATTTATCTCACTTTCTAGCTGTTACATTGCAGTTTAATCATTTAAAAGCAAGATCTTCTGTTTTCAACTGACTTCCGATTCTTATATACTTGGCTTCTATGTCATATACCTAATTTGACAAAAGAGATTCCTCTTACAACTGATCACCATTAGAATAATTTCATAATGAAACATTCAAAACCAAGTCAAAACAGTCAAAACCAACAATATGTAATACATGAATGCGAATTGAAAACGTTTATCGTACACAAGAATTTACAAGAATAAAGGAACAAAAATTAAATAGACATTTACAATAGGCAAAGACCGGCGAATAATTTTCTTTTCATAGACATTTTGTCACCAACAGATGTCTTTTGACTTCTTCCTCTCTTATATTATCGATGTGTCTTGCACAGATGTTTGATTAAGCTGCTTTCTACATAATCAATTCTTTATCTTAACCCAGTTTAACCACAAATAGATGACCTGCTGTTATATCATGTCTCAGAGGTCGATAGCGGTGAAAATCAGTGCATTTAGTTGACCTGGATATATATTCAATGAAAACAAGAAATTCAGACAACTTGAACCAGTATCTTTTCATACCTCTACAAGCTCACAAACATTAATGAATGCTTGGTGGTTTGTTTGTCAACCCCATGCATTTTCTAAGCCTAGCTTATATTAATTGATTTAAGAGCATGGTTACAATTTTCTCTAAGTTTTCAATTTATTCCCCATATTTTAGTAGTTAAAATGCCTAACAAAGGTATTTCTAAAGAAAAATATTCAAAATTTAAAAAGGCAGTTGTCAAAATTTAAGCGAGATACAGAGACCAGCCTTGTTTTTTATATTTTGTAAGCAAAGCTTGTGTCATGTTTTTGTTTATACATATAGGATGCTGGATAGAAAATACCATACTTAAAACAAAAAAACAACTGTTTAATTGTGCTCGTAATTCACTTGCAAATTAAATAATAAATTATGGTCGTAGCGAGTATATATTGGCTGAAAAAGTACATGTCGTATTTAAAGGATGTTACTTACGTCACAATAAAAAAAAGGTAAAATACGTTCGCATCAATCCAGTTTACGTTACATTTAAATTGTGTTAAATTTAATGCCTTCTCGAAACTAAACTGACCTTACTTTATACATTGAAAAGCAGAAAATTAATTTCTAAGAAATTGATGCGATAACTTCTCAACCTATACTCAATTAAACTCAGTTGAAATAGTTTACGCTTTAAGCGGTTTGTTACGGTTTATAACGCGTAAAACGATCCTACCCAATTTATGCTTGTATAAACTGGTAGCTTTTAAATTCATTCCTTAAATAAGAAATAATTAAAATTCAACAAATTAAGTTAAAAAAGTATATTACCTATGTACACAAAGGATAACACACACCTAATTGTTTACCTAACAAAGAATTATGGGCGCTGTATCTCGCTTGTTAGCCGACAGCTGATGTTCAAAATGTATTGAACATTAGAAATTTTGTACTAGTGGTTACTTTAAATCGATGTTTACGATAATACATGGAAAAATAAAATCTGAAACTTTTAAGCATAAACAGTGACTTTATACGTTTAAAATCAATATTTCAATTATATTTAAATGATTACATACATATAATATGAAAACAACTTTCGACAATGAGATATTTGTTTCATTAATTGGAAGTATACCTTTGTACTATGAAAACCCCCTGATGAATAATTATCAGAAATCAATTGCAGCATTCAGATTGATCATCAGTTTTACTATCATCTACGTTCAAATAAACATGAATGATCATGGACTAACTGCAAGCTACTGAACACATGTCTATGAAGTAGTTATCTACTAACAAGTGACCAGAACACTGTAATACATACAACACTTTGAATTCAATCTCTGCTGTATTTCGATTCTCTACAAGAGAATGGATTCCATTATTCGAGTGCGACTTGTTTTGAAGTAATAGAAAAAAAAAAAACGGCACTTGTCAAATCCCCTGAGAACATCTCATTAAATTCTTTTATTGATTTGTTTACAATATAAAAAGCGACCTTGGCTGTAAAAATAATCGTAAATAAAAGAAAAAATATCTTTTTTAGTTTATGAATAGAGGTATGTGGTATTTGCACATCTCAAAACATAAAAGGGTAACTAATGAAATAGAGAGATAATACGCTCATCTATATTGTTTATTCCAGGCATAGTAAATGTCAAATCTGATTTGTATCAAGAAAAAGAACTAGTTAGTGAATGTTCTTTTTGCCTTACACAAACGAACAACCGTAGATTAAGTTATTACACCAACAGCTTGTGCTGCTGTGAATGCAATATGATGCATGATGGAACAACATGAACATAAACATAGTGCATGATTTTTCGACGTCGACAACAAATAGGAAACAGAGGGATTATGTGTTTTTAATCCTGGCTACAACCTGTGAAATACTGAACTGAACTGAACTACGATTGACAAACAAGTTCTACAACTTATATTAATATCTCACGGTTGTTATTGCGAGGGGTCATTGACGTAGGAGGAAGCTGGAGTGCCTGGAGAAAACCCGTGTGTTCAAGCGGGTGACCACCATCCCCATTCACATACAACCACTGCGAAGTACTAGTAATTAAACCACACTTGTCGTCAGGAGATGCACGTGAGGTCATTGACTCAATTTTTATGATAAGTTATTTTATCATGTGCGAAGCCGAATAAGTTTCATTTTTTTAGACTCTAGAAAAAACAATGTATACCATTTCAACGGCCGTGGGTTTTTGAAACATGATCGTTCGAAAAGGTGGGAATGAAAAAATGAGTATGAACATACACTCTGTATTCAGAAAAGTATCTTAAATCCAAATTTAGTCTCCAAGATGTGAAATACTTTCAAATATTATATTTGCATGTTTTACAAACAGATGGAAAAATGTCTTTGAAATAGTGCAATATTTATGTTATCACAATTTATGGTATTGTCGTCCGAGAAGACATGTAATATATGTTATATAACATTCCTAAAAATCAAAATCAGCTTAAGAACATATTTACCTCATTAACAAGTGTATTTTTATTATTAATGCATCTTTCATATCTTACAAATCAATGTTTTGTAAAATGTCGATCGGTGCTTTCAATAAGTAGGTAATTTTTCAAATTAAACAATTAAAAAAAGTTCCTTTGAATAGCAGACGCTGTCCAGACATTTTTATTTTCGAGGAACTATTTACGTTTGCTTAGCTAAATTTTGAATCCGACGTAATTAATATGCAGATCGAATTATTGCACGCGAGGGTGATATAACAGTTTCGGGAGGGCAATATAACTATTTCCTGTGAAATATAACTGTTTTCGGTGTGATTCAAAAATGTTATATACATGTATATACTAGAATAAGGGATCTATATTTACTGTTCATGTAAATCAACGCAATTCATGTTCTTGTACAATCTGTGATTTAACATTTGTAAAAGGTTTATATTCAAAGAGTGTATCATTTTCCCTATATTGAATATGTACGGTTACGGAACAACTAAACGACGTTCAATATACCCTTCATGCTCTATACCATGTACACTTTATTCTATTTCGTAACGAAAGTTGCAATGGGTTCCTTTCCAATGTTTATATAATTGTTCATTAGCATACTAGTTTCAATTAGAAATTATTGGTCGTGGGTTACACCAAATAATCTATTGAGTTTGGTTTGTAATGTACTTGACATTTGCTGGCCCAATGCTTTTTCGTGCATTGATTTCTTACACTTCAGTATCGATTCTTAAGATTTGTTCTCAGTCCATTTTGACCGCAACTATCATAGCTCACTCGAAACCATGTGATTGGCTATTAAGAGCCAGAAGTGAACAGTTTATTAAGTGAAAAGTTGTAAATGATGGAAAATATCCCTCGTATAGGTGGGAATTTCACGTCTTACGAATTGCATAAACTAATATCTCGCCACTGGATAAAATACTCGGGTCTGTCCCATGCTTTACATTTGATTTTAGGAGTATTTGTAATCATAGTGGGACTTATTTCTGTAACAGCCAATGGATTCATTCTTTGGATGTTTTACAGGTAAGCTTGCAGTCCAAAAGTAACCTTTTTGACTGTAAAGAAAACTAAGAAAATGGATGCACTTATTTTGAATATAAATGTTAAGATAAACCGTGTTTAAGTTTTAATTGCAGTGATGAGACTTGAAGGAAATAAAAGATAAATGTAACTTATTCTAAGTTACAGTTTGAACAACGTTAATTTAATTTCAATATATCAACAACGTGCTTTTAATAAAGTCAATTTGATGAGCTCAAGATCAAACAAAATATTTCAGAATCTATTAAAAAGTTTTAACTGGTAGCACAGTTCATCATTTGCGATTTTTCATGAATTATACTCAAATCAATTATTCAAGGCCAACATTTGAAGGCCAACTTGATTAGATTAACATTCGACGCCGCTAATTTAACTACACAGACACTTGATTGTGCCCTACATTCTTAAACTATTCAGCTCACCTGTTTATCTTTGTTAAAAAATGATGGGAGAGATTTTTTGACTTTGAGAAAACATCTTTAGAAATGAATATTTGAGACGTTTCTTTTTTTATAGAAAACAAATTGCGAAGCTTTCGAAGGTCACACCGCAAGAAGTTTAGTATTTATGCTTATATTGAAGTCAAGTTACATAATGACAACAGACATACATTAAACCATCAAGCTAAATGTATCTGATTGTCCGCAATCTTTTTAGTTGTCAAAGGGGGGGATAATTTAGAGAAAAAAATGATAACAAGGTTGGATGTCGTAAGGAAATGCCGCCGGAAATAACTGATTCTCGATACAAATGTGTTCAAACAATGAACCCATGGTAATAATGGAGCCCAAAGAGGGAGGGGGTTTTTATATTGGCGTATGTAGGAAATTTTTCTTAAAAAAATGTATTTCTATAAGAACTACAATAAATTAGTTTGTGATATTATAATGCATGCATCCTGGTATAATGAAGATTCAAGTTTCTTTTTTTTTTTTTTACACAAACGTTATCTCCATGTTTTTTGTCACAAAATGCAATCCCCTTATTCATGTTGCTTAACCATCAATTTACTGACGTAGGTCATAACCAAAGACATTGCTCATTCAGCAGATGTGCCAGGATGTTTTTCCTCATTAAGAGAAGTTAATGAATACGGAACCAGTCGGATTATATGGACTACACAGTTCGTCTGTACTAATCGTCATTCTGCAGTCGTTTTCCAATATACTCATAAGCTTCAAATAACTTACGATAAGAAAATCGTGATTTTACAATTTGTCGCTGTTTTTGCCAATTTGACATTGGCGAAAACGGCGAATTCTTTTTTATAAATTCTCGTAGAATCCCTCTATCGACCCTAACGAACAACCGGAGAATGTGTTTGTTAAAGACCATATATATTTCAATACAATTAACAAAACATGTAGCATTTAACCACAGTTTTGGTGCATTGTTTTAACATATTGAGATTTGATTTCTTAGATACTGGAAACTTACGTATTATTGTACAGTAAAGTGCATCCATTTTCTCTAGAATTTAATTCTTTGATACAATTGAACGTGATTTATAACTGTAGACATGCATGAAAACAGTGTTTCACACTTCCAAATCAATGGGTTTTTTTTTAACTTTGCGCATGTTTATGTTACCAGAGAGACGAAGAGTCTAAAATGATTCTTTACTTTTAAATTTGTCATACTTGAAAAACGTTGTTTATTTGAAAAAAAAATACTTAAAGAAAATTATTTAAATTGAAGTTTGATTTGATTTTTTTTTCAGCATTGTTACAATAAATAAACCCTTGCAAGATTATCCTATTTAAAAAGTCATTTACATGCTTCTGTAATATTCATTGCTCAGAAGGTTCCCTTAAAAGTTTTGTACTCCTCTAAAAAAAATTTCCTCATCACTTCTCGTTTTCACTACAATTATCAATGTTTGTAATTTCAAATATTCACTTTTTAAATGTTATTTATGATTATTGATCAAATGAATTTCCTAATTATATTTTTTATATAGTTACAGATTGTTTTAAAGAGATTATTCATATTTATTATATTGAATTGCTTTAGTATAATGGTTTCGAAATTCAAATTAAATAAGACAACCAAAACCATTTATAACTTAAATATAAACTATTTCAAAGTACACAAGAATAATGATCAGATGACAAAGTATAAATGCATAAATATAGAAAAAACGAATCGTGGAGAACAAAGTTTACATGTTCTTAAAATTTAACAGCAAACCGTCTAAGAGACCTTACATACAAGGACCATAAAAAAAATACGAAGACTTTTGCTATAGTATCTTACTTAACGTCATATTATCACAAAATTTGATAGACATAATTAAGCAATAATTTCGATTAATTTGAACTAAAAATAAAAAAAAATATATATATGTATTTCTTTATATCTAAGAATTATTTAAAATTTAAAACTGCTAAAATGAGATCACGGAGCACGCCAAAATTTTGTAGTATGCAAACAACAAATAAACCATAAAATACCAAAAGTCATATTTCTACAAATTGGAAATAAAACCAAATAATATTTCATGTGTAAACCTCAAATTGCAATTGAGTATTGTGATGACATTCTATATACCAAATTATGACGGGATAAAATGTTTCTTTGAACAGATGTAAACATCATTTATTAAAGACAGATAGTCCTCGTTAAAATTGACTTAAAAAGATGACGTCGCCGGACGTCATGGAACAGGGAGAAGTGATAAAAATGATATAATACCGATGTAAACTGTGAAAATGTGCGATGATGAAAATAATACGTTAAAAAGCCATTCGTGCATTTGTGTTTTAATGTTATGCATTTTTGGGGTCGTAGAAACTGTGATTTGGACATCAAACGGCCCGTAATAAACCAGATTATTAGTAAGTATTTGGTCGAAGAATTAGTAACGTCATCTGCCGTTTAGGAGTTTCCCTACTGTGAACGGAGAAATACGCGGTAAATAAAAATAGAAACATCAGAGAACTGACCTGATTCTCGATCAATTGTGAGCAAATATTATAAGATATTTAAAATTCGTATAAAGTCATTTTAAAATGCAAGGGGAAAGGCACAAGATACCAAGTGTGAAATAAGGATAAGGTATATTAAAACTTCAAATAACAGCAAACTGTATGTTGGTGCATAAATTAATGTGTTACTTATAACTTTCATAAAAATATTATATTATATTATAGTTGCCTTTAGAATGAAGTAACAAGAAAAATATTTGACAGACAGCGACATTGTGTCCATATTTTTTGTCATCAGATCAAAGAACAATCTTGTATATCCCTGGTGTGAAAGTGCACTGCATTATAAGTTGTAATGCAACTCGGCATCAACATAATACATTACCTTCCAGTCTGTGGTATACTGTACCAGCCCATTTTGGAAGACAGGCAAGGTGTTGCTATTAAAGTTTTTAATGTTCTTTTATGATAGATCTTAAACCATTGGGGTGTTCTTTTTAATCATAGGTGTAATTGATAGTAATTGTAAACAACCATACGTCTGATGGACCTCTGCAGTCTACCAAGGTTTACAATAATACAACGAACCTGCTAATGACTTGTAATGTAGTGCCCAGTATTTCGATACAACAGTCGCTTTGTTTCCTCGCGAGTTTAATTGCCAGGGTGACATGTTGCAGATTACACAGTTAACGTTATTGCTTTTGAGGGTTGAGATTTTTATGCAGATTTATTCCTTTTGAATGACAATGCTAATTTAAAGATGTATTATCACATGCAAATTGGTTCTGACCCCAAGACCTACTTGAATAAACTTTATACACTAACAATTCATCAACGAATACTTGACAAACAGGTTGAGTGTTTGATGCTTCCAAATTAAATTTTAAAAATAATGAAAGAGAAGGAGAGAGATGGATAAAGATATGACTGTCTATAAACGGCGAAAGATGTCATCACATTCAAAAAAAAAAAATTTAAAAATCAGAAATAAAAAGATCAGGAACTTTTAGCACTGATAACATAAAATAAAAAAAAGGAGTTATGAGGAGTTTAATAATGAATCTGCAAATAATTAATTTCCAAAAAGTAAACACTTGACAGTACAAACATATTCTCTCTTAGAAAGCAAACATACAGGTGAATAGACCGACAAAAAGATTGTCTACATAAATACAGGTGATAAAAAATTGTTTTTTTTTTCAACAATAGAGAAAAGATGAAGAAAATAAATCCAACGTTTCCTTGGATTGGTCAATTGGGGGAAATCTAGTGAAATATCTAGAAAGCCTTTGAGAAAAGGGTCAATCAGAATACTGGCCACATTTTTTCTCTCAACAGATGTTAACCGGGAGAAATTTAATTTCTGTAGCCTTAATTACACAGAAGTGTTTGATTAAACCACAATGACACAGACATCGTGCAAGTCAATAGCATCTTTATAAATGCTTAAAAAATACTGCCAGTGTCACAGGCCTTTCAATTGATATCGATATACATGTATGTTTTGCTTTCTATCAAAATACTTAATTGAAGATTGATGAATTCCCTTAAAATTACCGTATTGCGAAAGCTTTTGAAATGAACACTACATTAAACAAAGCATTTGTAAGTCAAGAACCACGTGACACATGCTACGAATGAAATGTTTTCATTAATTGATTATGTGTATGGAGGAAAAGGATAGTAGATTATTATCATGAAATTAATTGCAGTGCTTTAGTTATATTTAATTGTTTACTACCCGCAAGAGGCTCAACAAATTTATGAGACCAAATTATGAAAAATTTTATAATATTTTTTTTGTAGAGGTATTTCGGTAAATGCTTAATCTAAGTATGCAATTATTTTGCACTCTAAATGCATTTCATATAAAGATAATTTATTGAAGAATTATTTTACACTTAATATTTGATCAATAGAGTACTAGTCCCATTGTACCACCATTATCACTGGCGTAGGGATTATAAACTTCATTACTAAAGTAAGGCCATACGTGCACATCACAACCGAAATTTCATTTTGCTTGCTAGCTGCCTAGTTGAAGAGAAGAAAATGTTTAAAGAATAAATGATTATTCACACATATGGTTACTTCTCTCAATAAACTCTACACAAATTCAGTCAATATTTATAGAGAATAGTTTCAAAAGTTAAAAAAAACACAACATTGATAGCAGACGACAGAGAACAAAAAGGAATACCAATACATCACTCGACAGACTCTGATGTCCCATAAAATGGAGATTATATGTCCCTGTGGACTCTTTGGCTTTCTAAACTAAATAAATCTAATGTAGGTAAATAAACTAAATAAATCTAATGTAGGTAAATGATCATGAAGTTCCCAATTTATAAAAGAAATATATTTGCTTTATATATTCTCATGTCGTAATCTTCCGAATCTTTAAAAGCTAATGCATAACTATTGTCGAAAATTACTCTAAAAATTCCAAAAAATCTTATTTCTTTGAAGTAACATTCACGTACCTAGTGAAAATAAATACCACTCGTCTTATCTTCTTCAAATGTTGCAATATCCGAAGGTAGCAGGAAAATTTGCCATGGAGCTCTTTTAGAAGCTTCAGTCGAACTCACGTGAAGAAAAAAAAAGAACAAACACAATAATTAGTTTCCCTTTTGCATTCAAAAGAGGTGTGTGCGAGTGTCTATGTGTGGATCGTCCAATAATAATTACATTATCTAGTGGTTAAATGTATGGTTAAGAAATGTTTCATTAAATAGTTTAAAAATTAATATTTATAATGGCTTTTGCCACGCATAATCACGCATTTTCTTTATAGTGCAGTTATTAAAAACACTTTTTTGTAGTAGTAGCGAGATTTATATCAAGTAGCCAACACGACGTGTAGAAAGTTGCTAAGAACATTCGTTGCCATGGCAACATTTACAGAGATAGAATTTGACATATGAAAGGTTCAAATGTTTTTCATTTAACCTTTGAAATGTTGATATTGAAAAGATCAAATATATTTTTTAACTTTACAACATACATATCATGTAAAAGAAAGTAACAATTTGAAAATTATTAATTTAAAAAAAAAAACCCACATAAAAACACCTCTTAGTCTTGATCAAGGCCATAATCAACTGCAAAGCATAATACTTAATCACAATAACAAAATTAACACAACACATGCAAAAGAACACATTATAAAGACGTACCAGCATACATACATGTAGGTCTATCAACCTCTATTTTACAGCAATGATTCAAATCTGTACACTAACAAACAGTCGAAAATGCAATACGGTAAACATCAAACACCAGAACATAAACAAATCCTAGACATCAATGAATAATGTACATATAACCAGAACACAATCAGTACCCGTGAATATATTCCCCATAGGAGTGCTATCTTCCCTTGACGTGCTAAAGCAATGTAACAGTGTAAAGTGGCATTGCCAAGGAAATTAATGTACCAAAGAAAATCATTGAGAATTTTTTACTTTTTGAGAACTCCAAAAAAAAAGGCCAATTTTGTCAAAGGCCAGTTTCTATTGATATTGTATGAGAATAAATGACATATAATCATGATCATGTGCAGCTATCAAAATGAATATTTCAAGAGTACATGCCGCAACATTTATAATTTCTCTTCTTCTTCTTTTTCTTCTTCTTCTTCTTATGTGAACATAACAGCCATAAGCTAATAATTTCTTTCTTACACAAGAAATTACAATGAATTAAAAAAAAAAAATCAATAATAAGCCTTTTAGGATTGGATAAACTGAAAATGATCAAAGAACTATATATGATATGAGTTAAATTTTGCCCCCATAATTAGCCACTTTTTAAAGTGTTTCGGGTACAATAAAATATTATGTTATTTCTTATAAGAGTTGTTATAAAATATATTTTTAACTTGTTTATTTGATTTATTTGCACTCACTGGTAGTATATGACGTCAGAAGTGACGCTATTTCTATAATTCAATCAAAATCAGTTCAAAATTGACATTTTTCTTATATTTTAACGAATTGGAAATATAGAGCGCATGCTTGAACAAGGAAAAATTTTTTGTCACTTATTAGTCTTGGCTAGATACATCTCTGATTAAAATATTTTGTTTGTTCAAGCATGCGCTCTATGTTTTCTGAAAGAAAAACTGCTTGAAAACAAGCTGTTTTATGCTAAAAATGCAAAAATGCCGGGAAAAGGATATCTTTACGATGTCATATTTCTAAATTGTGGGCACTTGAATCAAAATGAACATTATGTAAAAACATCACATATATATATGTACAAAGAAAACAAAGAATTACAGTAAAATGATTATGTTCATTTTAGGGGGCCATTTTAGGCCCTTATCATACATAGTCCTTTATTTGTCTTGTCTAAAAGTGATTTTTTTATTTTAAAAAATATTACATCATTTTTTTGTGTTCGTCCCATATCCTGTTTCTTTTATTTAACTTCGAGCTACAGTAAATTAGAGTTGTAGGAGACAGATTGAGGTGCTATTCGTTTAATCCTTGCGTCATCAAGTCAACCTTTTCTCATCCGTTAGATGTCAAATTAAGCTTTCAAGACCTTTATGTAACTGGCATTACACCAATTCGTTGACCAATTCGTAAAAGTTTCGGAACAGCAGCTGTATAATGTGCTAATGAAAAAAAACCCGATTGCTCATTGGTTACTTTCCATAAACCACTATGCGAACTTGTCCATAGCTTGACAAATGCTAAATATATGGATGGATTTCTTACACCCCAGTATTGATTTTATAGATCTCTTCTCACTCTATTCTCAACGCCACTATCTGCATACATGAAACCATGTGATTGTTTATTAAGCAAGGGTTGTACAGCTATTCTAGTGTATGGTTGTAGATGATGGAAAATATCCTCCATACAGATGTGAACTTCACGTCTTGTGAACTGCATAAACTAATAGCTCGCCATTGGTTAAATTATGAAGGGGTATCCCATGAATTTCATTTAGTACTCGGAGTGTTGGTGATTATTGTTGGAATTATTTCTTTTACATCAAATGGATTTATTCTTTGGATGTTTTACAGGTAAGCAATCTACCATGGGTTAAAGCCCTCACCAACATATATGGTTAAACTGAAAATGTTATTTTGAATAGCCAACAAGAGATGAAATAAAAGCAAAAAATGTGGTAACATGCAGACAATTGCTGTCAGCACGGATGAAAACAATTTCACTTTCGACGGTTTAATGCACCTAAGAGACTCACTCGCGATGTGTAGGAAACGTCTTATGTAATTCATGCTAGATTTGCATTATATTAGAAGAATTTGTACCTGATTATTCTTTCCTAACCAAAAGTCTTGATATTTAGGACTATCGCACTTTGTGTATTTGTCCTATTTTCTTTTATGTAATTTCTTTTTTTTTAACGAAAGGGGGGTGGGGGTATTTACCATTTTACATATTTAGATTTTAAATTGCAGAAAGTTTCGAGCTTTGTCTATAACGAGGAGGTGCATTACTGCACAAAGCTGAACTCCATTGACATCATTGATAGGTTTTAAACTATCTATACCTGTTTATAAAATTTAGAATTAGTCATTAATTTATCGACTTCTAGTAATATCAGATCGTTATAAACAAAACCTCCCTCGACGCAGCAGGTGTTTTTGACTGCCTCTTTATATTCGATATTGTGGGTTGGTTTTTTTTCGTTATGAAATGTTTATTAATTTTTCACCTCGTCGTAATTCTATATAATACTTCTCTTTCAAAACAAAATCCTCAAAGCAATATTCAACATATCAAAGATAACCTTGATAGCTTTTCTAAGTAAACAATTTCTGCAATTCTCTGCAATAATCTCTTGCCTACTCAAAACAAAACAAAACAAAACAATTATTGTGAAAACTTTTCGTCGACCACCACACAGTTTCATTAAAGCAGAGTCGATATTTGACCTCGATTAGTGATGTTTAACCTTATGTATAACTTATTATCAAATTCAAAAATAATCCAAAATTAATGTACATGTATAAGGCTAAGAGTGTTATTGCAGACATAGAAAAAAAGTAAAATAAAAACAGACAGGCAGAGAGACTGATGGAGAGATAAACATATAAACGGACCAAGAAAAACACAGCGGCAAACAAAATATGTCATGCATACTCTTCTCTTTCAGTTCTTTCTGAGAAATTGATTCTAAAAAAAGTTTATTTTTTCCATAGCACGATCTATATCTTAATATATTCAGAATAATTATCTTGAATAGGCATGACTTTAATATCTATCAAACAATAGAATGACATAAGGCAAAAGATCAGAAATAAAAATTGAATAAAAATTGAATTCTATTCAAATCAGAACCAAAGAGATCAATGGGGAGGTATGATTTCCCGGACTGATAACGAGTAAGCGTCTATCATAGGGATTGTCTAGCTTTACTATCGGACATTCATCAATACTACGGAAACATGACCTTATTTGCCTGTATCTTTGGATGTAATTTTATTTCTTTAAGGAGGATTGGTGGTCAACAAATTAACCATCAGATCTTCACTAAAATTCAGATATGATATGTTTAGTTATAAAGTATCGTTTTGTAAATAAAAAAAAATTCAAATAGTTTAGAAAAAAAATTTGAATATGTTGCTATATCTGTATACAGAGCTCTTCTTTTTAGGAGATTAATAAAGTCTAAAAATGGCAACAACCATTCAGCTCTCTTATCAGTGCGGTAACAATAATGGTCTTGCTTTTAAGACAACCAATTTGAGCCCAAGATCGACGAATTCTTTAACTACCGATGTTTCCTTACTGCTTATTACAGGTTTGTTAGACAATCCCAATCACTTTAGGCAAAACATTAAGTGACAGTTATGCACTGCCTTAACCAGGACTTTATTGACGAATGTAGCAATTATTGTCGAGACCGACCTATTTGCATTGCATTTTGAATGATTCGTAGCTTGTCTGAGAGAGAGAGAGAGAGAGAGAGAGAGAGAGAGAGAAACTGTGTGTATGCATACGCGAATGTATTCCTACATGCAGTATTGCTTTTAAGACATGCATGTTTCAGTGTGCCCAAAAGAATGCCATTTAGCAGATTACGTAATAAATGTTTCTTGAACATGCACCTGCTCGATTAAACCATTAAACCTTTAAGTTGCTGAATTTTGCGAGCGTTGCCTTAACGACTGTATACTTTGTCATCTGTTGTACCGTGGATTCAATATGGTTTTAATGCGCAGTCATATTCGCGTGACATTAGGATGAATTCTACGTTGTTGACTATATTGAGGCTATATTTGAAATATGATTTTTTATTATCATCAATCAAATATTAAATTCATTCAGTTAAATATATTGAATAATAACTGTTTAGTACATAACTCCCCACACAAAAAAGGATGATCTTGTCATCTTAAATGTGAATGTGATATCAGGAATCAGGATTTTTAGCAATAAGGCGCTTATTATAAATTTCACCCCTTCTATTAGTAACGAAAGGTGTGCAACACCACTGTTTTTCACTCCTACATGTACTTCTCGATTCAGTAAAACATCGAAAATTGATATGTCTATACTACTTAGCATGTATGTTCAATTTTTTACCACTTTCTTTAAATAAATCTGTGTGAATTTCGAATTTCTCCCCCATGATTTGATAACCATGACGTCATAAATATTGGCTATACAGAAGAACTCACTTTAAAAATAAAAATAACATTTTACCTAAGTTTATCTAGAGTATCTTGTTGGTATCTGGTTTATCTAGAGTATCTGGTAGAAAATTCGATTAATATTTAATAAAAAGAATTAAAAAAAAACTTCTAAAATTTAGGCTGAATGTCTTAATTTTTTTGGTTCAACTTATTCTTTAAAAAGTAAACATTCTACATGTATCCAAGAAACCTGTTGTGCATCATTTAATATCTAGGCATTTTTATGTTTAAGTCAATATAATAAGTTGAAGGCGTAATTAGTAACTAGGTAAAATTGAAACTCTTGACGTGATGAATAAAGAAGAATATCATTTATAAACCAACTTCCACGCGCAAGCCGGTAAGCATAACCGATTTCTATGTTTCAGTTAATTCCGAAATCGCAGATTGGGTAAAAGTGACGTCACATACAATAAGGAGGGGTGGTATTCTACGCAATAATGTTATATTAAGCAGCTTATTAAACAATTTTAAAGGCGACAAACGTACAAAGTACATGAATATTTGACAAAATAATCAAAATATCTATGTTGTTGTGTACTATCATAATTATGATGATGTCATAAGGTGTAAAAGTGAAACGTCTGAAATGGTAATACTAATAGAAAAAACATTACTGTACATGTAATTAAGATTTTTTAAGAGTCGTTTCATAGAATGGATGTCTTAGTACTTTCATATTGTAAAATTGTTCTATCCTTTATTATTCTTAAGTCTTTTACAGTGCAATCGAGAATTCTTTTCTATATTTTCTATACTAGTATTCAAACTGTAGAGCTTGGTTGTACGAAAAAAACAATTTACTAGGACATGGAATTGTCTTCTTAATGACCGAGATTTGGGTTTTTTGGGGTTTTTTTGGCATGTAAGGAAGTGTTAAGACATACTTTAGCATACCGGTACGATGGAAGGACAAGAAGAAAAAAAAAATCTTAATTTCTTTGAAAGAGAAATGTTCCTTTTATCCGATGTCATTAGAAACGATTATAGCTGCTGTAAAAGAAACTTAAAAATGTCTAACTTTCATTGGGTTATTGTTTAGTTATTGCTGAGTATCAGTTACATGTATTGTTTGTTTCCAATGATACCTCATTTTCAGTATTTTCTATTATTTCCTTTATTTTTGACGATGATCTTTCGTTCGATATTTTGTGATTTTTCAAACATCACATAAGTGAAACACCCATTATTGTGGTGTTCTATTAAATTTTATGATTGCAAAATATGATTTTGAATACTAGTATAACAGTTTACTATGTTTTCGGAAAATTTGCAACATGCTAAAAAACTAATCGGATACATGATAAGTGCATTTGGACAAAAGGAAGCCCTAAAAAATCGGACAACATTTAGACACCCAAGTGTAAATCTTTAGGATATTAATGTGCATGTTTTAAGTAGTAAAATAACACACCAGTTAATGTGAAACACAGGTTGATACCTAAAATAATCAGCATACAGCTGCTGAAAATAAACCAAACTGCCCCATTAACATGGAGTAATTATCTTGTCTCACTGCAGGTTTTGGCGTTTGTGTATACTGTGTATCCATTGAAAAAAAAATTCAAGGTCTGATAAGAAAGAGATACGGGGTTTTTTTTTAAGCTTGGCTTAATATTTCACAAGATGAAACTGTGCCATTTAGTCAAATGAATGCCAAGTAAAATGTGTGGGAAGTTGACTGAAAGGCATAAATATGCCTTACACTTACATTTAACTACATTTCAGTCACACAACTCTGGAAAACTTACTATATACACCAACTGACATCCGGGCACAGTAGTTATCACCTGCAGCCCGTTGGGTTATTGATATAAGGAGGTATGGGACACTTTCATCATGGTGTGACGCATCTTCTTTAAAAAATAAAAAATAAAATGATGGAAACTAAACATAATCTTATACATTTTTTCGATCACACTTTTAATGTCAAACAGCTTAGCATAACAGGTTAAAGCAACAAATCGACAGTTCGACAGTATGTCATAATTCACTGTTTGACAAAATAATATAAATCCTAAGATTTATATACTAGCCAAGAAAAATTATTCTACCTTTTAATCTACAAGAAATAAATTTTGCACTGTTTAAATCAAATCTCACTTAGTGCGTGTAATCACATAATGCGTGAAATTCTCAAAATGCGTGCAATGAAATGTATTGATATCGTTAAAAACTCTTTAAATATATTTATCATTTCTTTTTTTCTATATTATTGGTTTCTTGTAATGTTTTAGTGTTATAAGTTATGAATTTTACGGATATCAACTGTTTTGATGAAAGATTAATATTCTGTACAAAATGCCTTTGAAATAGATGTAAAATTTAGAATTATTAATCAGTTTAATTCCTTTACAGGAGAACATTTTTCCATAGTGACCTTTCTGAATTTGTCATTAAGAGGGCTTGATGCCAGGTCGTGGCCATTTTTAGACTGTATTGATCTCCTTTAGAAGAAGAGCTCTATATAAAAATGTAGGAAAATACCCAAATTTAAAACGTAAAATATATGGATTTTTTCTTTACTAAATAATTGTTTAAAGCTATACAAATCATGTCTTAAAATTTTAGATGATCTGATGGTTAATTTGTTGACCATCTAGCCTCCTTAATTCCCCATTTGAATGTATCCCATTGTCCGTTAATAATTGCCTAAAGATTAACTAGTACATATACACTCCCGTGTGAATGATAAATTATATAATCCTCTTTCTGTGTTTCACACTTTTATAGCTTTGATTAAGGATTCTGTACGTGGGAAGTGCCAAAACCTAAGAAAAGCCTTTAGTCATTGTTTCGTGCAGTTAAACGAAGTCCGTTGACTCTCGTGCACTCGTACTTAATTCTAAAGGAATTATACATGTGCGGTATTAAAGAGTCTTTTATTGCAAAAACATGGTTCATGGCTTTTCGCTGCCATACTAAATCTTGACCTTCCCTTTCTTGCATAATAAAACATGTTACCCATTTAGTGGATTTTGTGGTTAATTGTAAATTTCATGCAACATGTACTTGGTATATCGTTGTTTTTGAAGAAAGATGAATAATTGTGTTATTGTCATTTTCAATACAAAAAAGACATGATGCTATTTTTTTCTGCCCGGAATGAAAAGGTCTTTTAATTGAATGCTAATAAACGTACCATTTCCTTATGGCTTTATTCTCCAATTGGAATAAAATTAAATCAGTATTAAATATTTAATGAAAGCAAATATCCAATTGCATGATTGCAGTTTTATAGCAAGCACCTGTTTTTTTTTTAATTTCAGATACAGAAGCCTCCGAATTTCCTCCAATCTTCTGGTACTTAATCTCGCCATTACAGACACATTCCTTGCCCTCGGAAACCTTCCTTGGCTAGCCATATCAAGCTTTAGGGGGTTCTGGATTTTCGGATACATAGGTATTTACAGTGTAATATAAACATAATTACTTTTCATATAGGTAGCAATTTAGTGTATAAAAAAGGCTTCATAGATGTTGAGTATGATATTTATATGGAAATTTGTGATTTTATTATAAATGTTCATCCAATGAGTATGTCTTGTATTCATATTATTTCCTACCATGAAAAAAAATCTTAAGTTTGTTCAGAAGACTTTTTCGTAGAAAATGAATATGAGTCAGGTGTGTGAACAATACTACGCCAATGGAAACACCCAATAATATAGACGTCTCCATGAACAGATTAATATAGCTCCCAGACAAAGAAGATGTTTAGGGCTATTAATGGGAATGACATTCACCCAATGACTATACAACAGCTGCTTACGTAGATAGAAAACTATAATGATGACATCTGCTTATATTGGTAATTAATGAACGCGCAAAATATACCTATATAGATAACAATTCCAGATACATTTAAAAATAGGGGCTTTCTTATATGTCACCGCAAATAATTTTTACGACCCTTATCCGTTTGTTTTCTCATCTTTGATTTGTTAAATCATCATAAGTTGATAAAAATATAGCACAAGATATAAATCCTGCACTGAATTCCGTCGTTGAAATTTCGCGCACTATAATGATTGTTTGGATAATGCTAATAGCATTATAGTAGTAAATTGAACATAAACATTGGTTATCAATTAATGAATCTCTATTGAGGAAGCATTAAATTTACTGCGTATTTCATCAGAGTTATCCTTAATGAAAACAAAACCTCATTACAATTTCCGATAACATTTTTGCGCCATTTCGCCATGAACGCAAAGATGGTCGTGAAAGATACGCAACGAACATAATAAATATTTTTCTTCCAAAAAAATCCACAAACAAACAAACGAAAAAAAAACCAATCAGCAGATGTTTAAAAGGTAAAACTTCTTTCAAAAGTTTCTTTCTACCAATATTTTAAATTGTGATTTGTATAACTTAGAAGCCAATTTATGACATAAAGCACAAACCCGCCGAATTATCACCAAAATCTACAGCAAATGAGTAAGATTTTATATTCGATTAAGTTACGCAAATTAAAAGATGCTCCCTCACTGAGATAAAATTGTAAAAAATTTCAACAAAAATAATATCGCTTAATATAATATCAACCTTTAGGAATAATATAACAATAGATTTAGATTAAAAAAAAAATTAAATCTATTTTCTCTTTATAAATACCAAAAGTGATATCTTTGGTCACCCGAAAAATAAGCCACAAAAAAACCACTTTTTTTATTTGCTCATACATTGTATACATTTGATTCCAAATATTTCTTAGAGCATAGATATTTGCTACTGGTTGTATGCATTTTAAGAGGATTATATTCCTTTCAAACTTATACCGAGAGGTATATTAAGCAGGTATAGTTTTACAGTAAATAAAGCACTTGGTAATATTATAAAACCTTGGGCGGACTTCATTTGTCCCATATCGGCGTATAACGGCGAATTGGCAAATGAAGTAAACCGCCGTAAAACAAAAAAAAAATTGAAGGAACATGTTATTGACATAACCATGGTAACAGCTTATAATAACAAGTAAGAAAGAACACAGTTTTCTTTATCGGCGGCGCTAGAATTCCTACATACACAAACCGAAATAAGACAAACTAGACATCATTGAGATGGTGACCATCTCAAAGGGCCCCCCTTGAATTATGGAAAATAGGATAAAAGCATTTCGGAGGATTTTGCTTTGACATTGACCTATGACTTAAAAAT
Organism: Magallana hongkongensis; assembly: GCA_016163765.1. Lineage (NCBI taxonomy): Eukaryota > Metazoa > Mollusca > Bivalvia > Ostreida > Ostreidae > Magallana > Magallana hongkongensis. The sequence continues at coordinate 56,425,113 of WFKH01007768.1, read as the reverse complement.
TTTCAAGTTGGCATAGAACTTTAAGTCAAGCTCATTACCCCTAACCAACAGGTTTTTTGGGGTTTAACATGAGCAAAATTACGCCAATGGGAAATAATTTGTGGTCTAAAGCTGGATTTTACAGAAATCTGCTATGACCTTCACATTTGCCCTTGAAACTTGATTTAAGGTCGCTGCACACCCTTTACCCAAAAGCTCCGTTTATTTGAAGTATGAGCCAGATAGGGGTAAGGGGAGAGAATATATGCTCTGAAACTTTTTTTGCATGGTCTGATATGACCTTAACCCTTGACCTAGAAACATCATTCAAGGTCACTGCACACCCTTTGACCAAAGGCACTCTGTGGGTGAAGTATGAGCCAGATTGGACTAAGGAGAGAGAATATATGATCCGGACAAGGATTTTTCAGATAATTCTGTAATGACTTTAACCTTAGACCTAGAATCTTGGATCAAAGTCACTGCACACCCTCCAACCAAAGGCACTCTGTAGGTGAAGTATGAGCCAGATTGGGCCAAGGGGACAGAAGTTATGCCCCGGACAAGTGATCTCGGATGGACAGACGGACGGATGGACGGACGGACAGACAGACAGACTGATCACTAATAACTTTTAAACATGTAACAATGCAATTTCATTAAAAGTACCAGGAAATGCAAATTTTTTTTTAGTAATTTCTCCATAAAATTCAAAAATAATTTTATCTGCCATAATGATATAGTCTAGCTAATTTATGCATTCTTCAGCCTCTTTCTACTTCGCGTATGAGCAAAGTTGTATGTATAGAGGAATTAAACGTCATAACATTATGAATGAAGATTTGTTTAATCATTGCATTCAATCAATGAACATGCAGATTTATTATAAATATCTACATTTTTTCATCTCATCTCACATCACCTAACCTAGAGCTTTTCACCATACTTGAGAAAAAACGGCGTGGTCCGGTCTTTCCAAACCGGCGAGATCGGCGTACGCCGGCTAACCTTCCCCGGTCAAATGAAGCAACAAGCCGGTTTACCAAAGGTCAAGCGGCGCATTTGGCGTACGCCGGTTTGGCAAATGAATTCCTACCCTGCTGGCAATGTGCGTGTCCCCGCCAATTCAACCCTTTAGGTGTTTTTACTCGTCAGTTTCTTTTGGATGCCTCAGTACGTAAATTTGATTTCATCGTATGACAAATCAATAACAGAACTAATTTTCGTTATTGAAGTAATAAGGAATCTTTGAGTACTATAAGGTATGAGGTGATCATCATTATCGGGGCGTGATCAAATCCAATAAAGTCCGAAGGGCTTTATGATAGATCTGACCAAGCCCCGACTTAAATGATAACCTCATAAGATTACTTCTTATATTTATATAATTTTTTAGCAATTGTACAATAAGATATCAAATTATTTAAATTTTTATGTTAATTTCATTTTGTATAATTATACAAAACCCGCTGCGCCCCAACAGTACGTCATTTGCGTCACTGATGAAATCATTGAACTATACGTTACACATTCGATTCGTAGTGTTATCACAGACAAAATACTGGATATTTTAAATATTCAAAATTAAACACGCGTAAAAGGATTTATGTTCCTTAAAGTGAGAGAAATTTCACTAAAAAGTAAATGCAAAGTGTGTATAATAAATCTGAAAATATTTAGGTGCACAGAGAGAGAGAGAGAGAGAGAGAGAGAGAGAGAGAGAGAGAGAGAGAGA
>WFKH01007768.1:56396600-56423389 GCA_016163765.1 Magallana hongkongensis | reverse complement strand
AGAGAGAGAGAGAGAGAGAGAGAGAGAGAGAGAGAGAGAGAGAGAAAATATGTATCAAATGATGATAAATAGAATGAAATCATATTGTTATAAACAAAGCATAGGCCTGTCTTGTTTGTATACAATTGGAGAGAGTATCAACTGAGGATAAAAAGAATGATATAAAATTGTTATAAACAAAGCATAGGCCTGTCTTAATTATATGCAAATAAAGTGAGTATCAACTGAAAATAAAACGAATGAAATAAAATTGGTATAAACAAATAAGAGGCATGCCTTTTTTAATCCAGCTTGATTCAGCCTGTGTGACTCTATCGTTTAATTCACGTCTCGAAAAAATGACAAATAATGGACGGCTAGCATACTCAAAGTGTGTGTGGTGATAAAAGGATTTAAAACGGACGTGAATAAATTTCAGTAAATAGATACATAAAAACATGATGCAAATGAATTCAAACATTCGGATGCCATCAAATTTCTGTTTGGTTTATTGCAGGCTGCCAGGTCTATGGATTTGTGGGAGCAATGTCGGGCTTTATTTCAATCAACACTCTAACAGTGATAGCCATTGAGAGGTTCTTCGTCATTGTGATTCGAGAACCATATCGACACATACGAACATCAAATAAAACTGTTCTCATCAGCATCATGTTCATCTGGGTCTATTCTTTTTTGTGGGCCATCTGTCCACTAATCGGATGGGGCTCAATCATTCTGGAAGGTTCCATGACGTCATGCACTTTTGACTTCTTTTCTCGTGACGTGAACACGAAATCCTATGTCGCGTCCATTTTAGTGTTTTGCTTTACTGTTCAGTTGTTTCTGATCGTTTGCTCATACGTCAGAATCTACCTCAAGGTCCTACAACACGAGAAAGAGATTATCAATTGTTACAGTGACGGTAATAACACGTTACAAATCCAGAATCGAAAAGTGAGAAAGTTTCGCAGTGTTCATGTAAAAACAGCTAAAATTTCCCTTGTGATTATCTCTATTTTCTGTTTATCATGGACGCCTTATGCCGTGGTGGCCATCATCGGTAACTTTGGAGACGCTAGTGTTATTACACCTCTGGCTTCCACAATTCCAGGCGTGTTTGCCAAGCTTTCAACAGTTCTCAATCCTATGATCTATGCTTTGCTTCATCCAAAATTCAGAAACAAGCTTCCATTCCACAAGAAAAAAGTTCTCAAAACGAAAAGCAACTTTCAAGCTTTAATGAAATTAGACAATGAAAGTCCACCGCAGACTTCTTCCAGTTTATCGATACAATTCAACGCTAATACGCCAAAGGAATGTCATAAAGAGACTGTGGTTTAACAGCAGCGTGATAACAGCTTCGTTTTGTTGATAAACTGCCTTGTTCACATGTTAATTTGAAGGGAAGCAGCTGGTCTGTACGACACATTCAATTTGTTGAGTTTGTTTCGTTAAGTGTGCCTAATGCAAACATTTCCATGTGTCAATAATACTGTGATGTTGTTTTTTTTTACGAAAAAAAAATATTCATGTTATGTCAGTTAAATTGTGAATTATAAATTCACTTATTTTTGTAATAAATGTTATTACTCAATAAAAATTTGAAAACAGTGGGATTTAATTTTAAAAAAGATTGAAATATATCAAAGTCAGTATAGCAGGTAAAATAAATGTGAAACAGCGACCGTCGAATATTCAATATCTATATATTATATCAACTATAATGACATCAGGGGTGTGTTGTACCAGTACTTTGGATTTGGTGTAGTAAGTACCGCTAATTGATAAAATGGGCATGTTAACAAAAAATGAAAAAAATAAAAAGGATTGATAAAGTAAATTGAAGTACCAATAGAAAGAGAAATGTTCCCGATGATGTTAGTGATAATCTGCTGGATTCTGAAAAAAATATCATTCCTATTAATAAAGGCACGTCAATGTGGGCGGAGGCAGCTAAATACACCAAACGACACGAGCTTCTGAATGTAGCAGCCTCATGAACTACCAATAGAGTGCAAGTTCGTATTGTCATTACGCGATATTAGTTTGATATTATAGCATTTGATATTTATATCTCTTGAGAATTTTCTCGTATCTTCTTAAGAAATCTGATAGTGTTCTTTCAGGAATGCATATGCTCAAACTCAGATATATATCTATATAAACTTATGAGTATTTCATCGTAAGTCGGCTTGTTCATGACTATATGAATCTGTATAAAAATTAAGAGAGACTTGCTGACGCAGGCTATGCATTTTTCTGTGATGCTTGATTCCTTCATACCCGCCTAGAATGAAATGCAATACTAGTAGGTAGTATTCCTTTATCGATGAAAAAGTTCATAAATATGCAGAAATAGTAGCAAGTGATTATGCTTTCTAAGAACCATCATTAATTCATTTCGTATTGATTGATAATGACGGTCTGTCAAATTCTAAAAGCAGCTGATGACCATGACCAAATTACCATATAAATAAACCTAGTATAGGTACATGTAGCTTCAGCTTATCTGACGACAATCTTCTACAAACTACTATCTCCAAAAGGTCCAGAAACTCGAGATTAACTCGAAAAATTATACCATCTCTTTATTAAGACTATTATTACACCCACCCCAACAACCTCGCCTTTTTGCAATAAAATCAAGGTGAACGATTTTATTCTTTATAAGGTATTAATGTGCTGTTCTTGAGAGAATTCCACGTCTGCCGAGTAAAGGTGCAAAAAGCCTGACTCGATTGTTTACAGTACATTGTACATAAAAGATGAGGGAAGTACGTGTAGGTTTCTGTTTGTTATGACCTGATAACCCTATTGCGTAACCGCAGCACATGCTTTATTCATGTATTAGAGATGTGCCATACAATCTAAAATCATATGATATTTAGCATTGTCTGCAATATAACATTTGAAAATTAGAATTAAAAACGAAATAGAGGTAATAATTTCAGCTGTATATAAATATTGTCCTGCCTATGGGTCTAACCAATGTTTGTCCAATGCATGCATGTGCTACTTCTGGGGAAATACAGAACATTTAACGCCATAAAGTAACCCCTTTGGGTGTTTCGGTAACCTGAAATGATTCCATTCCGTAGTTCCCCGGGTTTGTTTGGCAATTAACCAAGTTTAACTCGTACATTTAATAGTCATGTATCTTACTGCTATAAAGTCCTCGCCTGCAGCATGTCTGGGAAAATTTTATTTCCTGTACGTACTTTGCACTTTCAAATGATTAAAAAAGTAATTGAGTACTTCTATGATCTTTTCTCCTGCTATGTAGTAATCACCGGAGCCGTTTTTAAATTGCTTGATTTGATCCATTTCAAAATTTTAAAGTGAAATTGAATGTTCCCAAAAGGACCACTATGTATCAATCACTTCACACGTAGTTGATACCCATTGGGAATTGGATATATTTATGATCTTCAAAAAACATTGCAAATTCACTGATGCTGCTATGTGCGTGCTTTGCAATATTCAAAATATTTCAAAAGAAAACATTTCAATTCATCCAAAAGTCACCAAATATCAAGTAAGATGCACGTAGTTTTGTTATTATTTAGTTATAAATGTAACTTAATGTCACAAGGTAATGCAATCGGTAAATGACTCTAAACGTAATATATCCCTGTGTGCAGTTAATAGTGATGATTCCAACGAATTAGGTAATGTTGTTTGTGATTTTGACTTAAGTGTTTTAATAATTTTGCTGACGGACGTTTACTATAATTGTTATTGTAAACGAACTAATAGCTGAAGATTTTTTCAAGAATTATATTGTTTAGATCCACGGGTAAGCCAAAAAGAACATAAATTGCATCGCTTAGCAACGATCATTCCATTCTTTCATCTTTTTACCTTGTAAATAATATGCAGCAAATTTTATTTCTTCTATAAAGGATCTCCTATTTGGTACAAAATATCGGTTTATATTAGAAACGAAATGATTTATATCGATATGTAATGTATAACATATTTCAGATGGCTTTAATTTCATGTACTTTTAAACAAACAAAATGAGAAAAAATATTCGTTAGTAATCTATACCAAACACAATAATATTTTGTAGAATATCAGTGTTAAATTACCCTTATACGGATTTTTTTTTAGATGAAAATATTTTAATTTTGTACATGTACAGTGTAACTCTCTTATTTTTATAATTAAGTGATTTATATGGTTTGAATTTGAGGAGAGAGTTTATGTTTAGACACCTTCAGATTTTTTAAGATTACCATGGGAGAAACTATTATTTAGGCCAGCTCGTTTTTAAAATAGCACTGTACCCTTATTTAAAGCAAAGCTTATTCCCTTTTTCCTTTTTTTTACGTTTACCCCAGTTTGCTGAATATCGTATTGGAAGGAAAGATGAGGGTAGGGGAGGAAACTTCTTCCTGTAATCAGTTTGAATGATGTACTGGTACTTGTAATTGAACTGCAGCATTGGCTGTCCCCTCTCCGTGCTCAATAACGGTAAATCATATTCATTAGTGTTAACAAATCATCATACTATCAACTAATTAAAAATCGAATCCCAAAATTTGTGATTTATAGTTTATTTTACATATTTTTTTAAAAGTGCGCTAAGTGTCTCGATAATAACCAATGTTTATGTATCGCCATAACGCACTTTGAAAAAAAAAAATATTCAAAGTGCGTTGACTTGGTCCCAAATTTAATGCATTTTGAATTTTTAACCGGGTTTTCCAACGGAAAATCCGGTTTTTTGAAAGGGCGGGCGGCTGCCAAAAGGGTACCCTTATTGTACGGGTAACTCCTCCTACAGTTTTCAAGATAGGAAGTTGTTGTTTTGCAGATCAATTGTACATATATCAGAGGTGTGTATATTGCTAGGATTTCGATTTCTGATAATCTGTGAAAAAAATACCAGCTGTTGAACTTAGTCATTTTTTGGCAAAATATTGCATATAGGGTACCCCTATTGTACGGATAACTCCTCTTACAGTTTGCAAGATAGAAAGTTGTTGTTTTGCAGATCATATATCAGAGGTGTGCACATTACTTGGATTTTGATTTCTGATAATTTATGAAAAAATACCAGCTGTTGAACTTAGTCATTTCCTCGCAGAATATTGCATATAGGGTACTCCAATTTCCTGGATACGGTAGGTAGTGTTTATCAATTCAGGGTTGACATAGATTATGGATACAGTTCACATTAAAGAAAACCCGGTTTGCTGTCACATTGAGTTTCAAAGTGGGTTGATTAAGACCCCAATTAAAAAAAAAAATTCAAAGCGCGTATTTTTTTCAAAGTGCGTTGCCACAAAGCTCGTAGGATATTCGTAGTATAGCAAGTAATATGCATTTGCTGCGAGGAAGGAAGACGGTTCCACTTTCTCTTCGATAAAACCCTAATACATGTAGATGCAATTTTTTAATCCATACACTATCATAGCTCAAATCGTGTCAGCTGCTTAGTGAACTTGAAAAGTTAACACATTTTTCGTTCCGAGTTTTATCAAAAAACTTCATATAAAGTGAAGATTAGCTAACAGATTAAAAATTGACATTAAACATATCCCGTGTTTTCACTGTACTTGTAGAATTAAATTTCAGACATAACGAAAATTCTACAATCCGATTATCAACTTAAATACCCGCGAGTTAGTTTAGTTTGACCTACAACACGTCATAGTTACTGTAAGGTAATATTGTGACTGAATTTACTGGGTGGGTGTAAATACATATTTCACAATGTGACAAGAATTTTGAACTTACATCCACCCAGTAATTTCACAATCTACAATTTGACAGTAAGTAGTAAGTCTTAGAATTTCGTGTCGTCCGGTGGTAACGCATTGTGTAGTTCACAGGCAGCTGACGATATATTTTTTTCTCATAATAAAAATCTATACCCTCTACCTAATAACACACAAGTTACACATCGCAGCCATCTTGGATTTATTTAAAACTGTCATATCAACTGGAATATTTGCTTGAAACTCACTGGAAAAATTATTTTGCGATTCTCTCCGTCTTCCGATCGGTCCTTCAACCACCTGTCACTAATACAAATCGTCCCTCAATACCTTAGATATGCGAGAAATATCTAAAGGGAGGAAGGAAGTTGTCATCTTTAGGTAAATGAGATTTCCTTGCACCGTGTGTTTGTGTCAATATTTCAAAATATATGCATTTATAAACATGTTTATATAAATTTTGTGTAATATTATAATTGACCGTATATATATTATCCACTTTCATCATTTTAACTTGTTTGTTCACGGGCACTGGAAGTTATTGTAAATATATTGTATATGCATGTATAAAAAAGGAAAGGTAGGACACTCTTTTTGAGGCAAAATCGGGTTTGGCGAATTCTGGGCGTTCCTCAAACGAAATTTCGCGATGAATCGTTCAAATATACTTTACTTACAATATACCGGTATGTATAGATTCGTTCCGCTTCAATGCTGTTTCATTGAAGAAAAAGGTGTTTTTATACATCAAAGTGCCTAAGAATTTCGCTAGACTGGTTTACATCCGGTTTAATCGCAGTGAATTAAAAGGTAAGTTCTGATTGGTCAACATAATGAATGTTTTTATCAATATTTGTTTGGTTTTTTTTTATTAATCTTAGTTATTATTTGTCCATTTCATTGTTAAAAGGCTAAAATATCTATATGCAGAACCCCTTTCAAACAAGTATCACGTTTGAATATGCCGCTTAAAGTTTCTTTAAGTATTTGCCATCTTTTTGACGGTATCGGGAAAAAACGTACCCAAGAGAAAACGTACCCAGGAGGAAACGTACCCAATTCCTACGGTACTTTTTCTCCAAGAGAAAACGTACCCAGTTACGTTTTCTCCAAAAGAAAACGTACCCTATAAAAATCATAACAGAATGTTTCATAGTTTTAAATACTATTTTAATGCATAAAGATAGAGGAATATATGATATTTTTTTTAATAAATAATATCATATAATAATAGAGATCCCGTAAAGGATTATATATTTATCGGTTGAATATTTATAGAACTTGATGAATTATATGAATTTTATAAATAATATCATATAATAATATAGATCCCGTAAGGTAATTCTTTTATATGTATCGGTTGAATATTTAAAGGACTTGGACAATAATGTTTAAACTTTAATGTTTAGAAAGAGAATACAGACAAGGTACGACATTTTTGAGTCTTTTATTTTAAATTTGCTTACATTCTTGTTAAATAGTTGATAAATCTATTATGTTTGTTAGAAGTAGTTTTATATAAGTATTAGTTATTTCAGTGTTACCAGGCTTTTGAGACTTTCAAAGTTTGGTCAAGCTTTTAAAAACGCATCAATAAACCATTCTAGACACAAAAATTGGAGAAATAAAATTTAAAACATTTTTGCTTTTGCTAATAAAAATATTATTTATGATATCTCAAGGGTACGTTTTCTCTTGAAGAAAACGTAACTGGATACGTTTTCTCCAAGAGAAAACGTACCCTAGGAATTAAGTACGTTTTCTCTTGGGTACATTTTCTCCTGGGAACTTTTTCTCCAGCATTCTTTTTAACGAACATATATATTTATTTTATCATTGACCATTGATTCAATAATGTCAACTTCCGTCCTCCCTTAGCCTTTAGCCTTTCGTCGCATATCATGCCAATTGAAGGGTGATTTTTATTAATGACAGGTGTAATGCACTGTTTTGGTTGAATCGGTCGTAAGCTTAGATGTTGAAGGACCGATCGGAAGACGAAGACGATCGCAAAATAATTTTACCGATGAGATTCAGGCAAAAATTCCACCTGATGTGACAGCTTTAAATAAATCAAAGACGGCGGCGATGTGTAGCTTGTGTATTATTAGGTAGATGCACAGGCACCTGACGGTATATATTTTTCTCATAATAAAAATAAATACCCTACATGTATATCTAATAATACACAAGGTACCCATCGCCGCCATCTTGGATTTATTTCAAACTGTCACATCAGCTGGAAATTTTGCTTGAAACTCATCGGTAAAATTATTTTGCGATCCTCTCCGTTTCCGATCGGTCATTCAACATTAAAGCTTACAACAAATTCAACAAAAACGGTGCATTACAACTGTCATTAATAAAAATCACCCCTCAATCTGCATCTACTGCCTTGGATCTGCGATTGAAGTCTAAAGGGTGGACGGAAGTTGTCACCTATATGTAAATGAGATTTCCCTGCACCGTGTGTTTGTTTCAAAATTTCAAAATATATGCATTTATAAACATGTTTATATAAACTTTGTGTACTAAAAGATGAAATTGACTGTTTATTGTATCCCTTTTTTATTAATTTTAACTTGTATGTTGATCGAATTCAAAATTGACGCCTTTTGAATATTCGTATCAGTGCTATATTTGGAAGGAATTACCAAAAATTATGACGCAATTATGTCAACTTCCGTCCACCCTTTAGCGTTCTGCCGCAACTCTAAGGCAGTAGATGCAGATTGAGGGGAGATTTTTATTAATGACAGTTGTAATGCACCGCTTTTGTTGAATTGGTTGTAAGCTTAGATGTTGAATGACCGATCGGGAGACGAAGAGGATCGCAAAATAATTTTACCGATGAGTTTCAAGCAAAATTTCCAGCTGATGTGACAGTTTGAAATAAATCCAAGATGGCGGCGATGGGTACCTTGTGTATTATTAGATATAGGGTATTTATTTTTATTATGAGAAAAATATATAACGTCAGGTGCCTGTGGGTAGAGGGTATATATCTTTACTATGAGAAAAATATATAACGTCAGGTGCCTATGGCATAGTTGTTGCTAAAACGCGGAACGGAACGGAAAACGGAAAATCTTATGTATTGTTATTTACCTTATATCATATGTATGTACAATGTACAACCGCTAAGATAAACGTAAACAAAAGTGCATTGCTAAAAATACTATAGTACTATGTATTCTTAAACGGTAGAATATTTAGACAACAAACGCCGATATAAGAAGAATGAAATATGACATCACATCTGTCATGCAAAATTTAGAAGTTGTCATGTTGTAAATTTTGTATTTACTGCCACCCGGTAAATTCAAAAATTACAACATTACACATCTACAACGTTATTGATCCAATAAAATGATGCTGTTTTCGATGAAATGTTATTATAAATAATGGGACAGGTTAGCAAACAGATGATGCAGCAAGGCTTTATAAAGATGATCATAGATGTCGTCAGTCGTGTTTTTTTTATCTTAATGATACTATACACGTATATCGTTTATATTATTTAAGATGGTATGGATCACTGAAAGTTCAATGTGTATATGAGTACATCATATTCGAAATAAAATAATATTCATAAAAACACACCAAACGCTTAAACTAACTGAGCTACATGTTAGGCGCTAGCAATACCACAGAAGAAAAAAAAAGTAAAAAGTTACAGCTAATTTACTCTTAACATTTCATCACAATGTGTGTACATTTTATTTTTTCCGTTTCGTACTCAACTAAAGCAAAATACTTACATTTGCAAATATGCTTCCATATATGAACCTATAGAACAACGAAAACGTTCAATTCTGTGTGAACTTTTTCATGACGTCACAATGATCATAGCACGCGCTTATCGCTTGTCGTTTGGATTATTGTAAACATAAAATCTCGGTAATTTTAAAAATTTTGAACAATTTGCCTTTTTCAAATGTAAATATAAGTAATAAACAGCAATGTTAAAAAGTTCACTGGGATATGAACTTAGTTGGTACGTGATCAAATCTTCTAAGAAGCCCTTTGGGCTTCACAGGATTTGATCACGTGACCAACCAAGTTCATATCCCGGTTGATAAACATTCATAAGGATATCAATTAAACAACCATGTGCTAATAATCATTCGTTAGATATGAACAAATGATACAAAGTAAATCGATCGCTTCTTTCCAGTCTATACCCTTTTTTAAGCGATAAACTTGATATTATATTTTCCATTTTCCGTTCCGTTCCGCGTTTTAGCAGCACCCATATGGCATACATAGGGATGACGTACATGTAATGTCAAAGCTAGCCAAAACAAACTATTGGCTCGTTGCATTAATGTAGAATAAAGTGCATATATTTATATTTTTTAAAGAATTTAATGTTACTCACTTCATTATTTAATAATCTAGACTCCCTTTAACTTTCTGACTTTGAGCTGTGGAGGTTCTTTATCGTGCCAGCACCTACCATGACGGTACACCCTTAAATTCCTATAATTATTCGCCACCCGGGAATACCAACGTTTTAACCATGTGTTTACCAGTAAAATTACGACCTTTGTTTATTCCGGTAAGATTCGTCATACTATGATTAGAATATTTACATGTATTCCAAAGTGTCTCGGGGACAGTTTCTCAAAACCTAGTTTGGGTACAACCTTGGAGTTTGAACATCACGTCATCCCTAGACTTCGTCTTCAACAGCCAAAACCAAATACACCAATATAGGATAAAATGGACCTTGGTTGTTTGCCAGTTTTATAACTATTGATGATCCATTAAAATTATCGCTCTTTCTTTCAAGTCACCAGCGGTAATGTCTCAACTCTGCCTTCTAGATCTGATAGGAAAAAGGTCAGTTAAAACATTACGTTGAAACTTTTCTTGAGTTGCTACGTAGTTTACTGTAAATTTTGTATTTACACATTACGTTGTGTATATTTTCACAGACAACACAAACGTCTGGATGATTCAGACTATAATATTGCTGGTCATTTGGTTCATAAAATAAAACATTTTTCAAAATACCCAACCTTCTTTCAATATTTTCTGTTTTTCCCCTATGGAAGAGGGCTATAGGTATACGTACCAGCTCTTCCTTTCAACAAACCTTTAAGTTAATCCTTTCCGTCCTAAGATGCTTGTTTGTTTTTGCCAATTGCGGTTGAAATTGAACAAGTACAGGGTGTTCCAGAATATCTGATACCATTTAAAATTCATATAAATCAAACATTAATTATTATGAATAAACAGAATATAGAATATATTAAGCTTTACAAGCTAACGACGATAACAACCGCGTTGACAGATCAGAAAAGCTCTCTTCAGCCTTTGTCTCATGTTAGCTATAAGTACATGTTACTCCCTCGCTATGCACCTCAATTATTCAAACATACAATGTATTCTATCAACAAGAGAGTCAATTCCCACAACACCTGAGTGTCCTCATGTATCATAACGTGATCTGTGGGCCCACCGCTGTCACAAAATTGCACTGTACCACAACCAATTTTTCTGCGTCCGAAATCTAGGATAATAGAAGTGGTAATGCCGATTGCTTGGTCAATTATGCTCATCATCTTTCATCCGACATGATTCCAGGAACTTGTGAAGAGTTAGAGTAAATTACATCGATTGCGTACTATGACGGCCAAATTTACTCTGACAAGACGGATATCAACAAGCTGCTAATTTGGGATGGACCAGCTTCTCCGTCCGAAATCATTAGTTTTAATATGTGTCAAGTTATGTGAATTACTTGCATCTAATTTTTAAGATAGCGAATCGATATTTTTATCAACTGGAAGAAAAAAATAATTGTAAAAAATATATGTGTATAAAATTGATATACGAGTACTATATAGTACATGTATATTTGCATGCATGAAATTTTGTCATCTTTGTGACTGTATATTTTATTCTCATAATAATACGTGTATAATTCAACAGTAAAAGTTTGTTATATTTTGGAATTACTAAGTATATATCAGTTTTCTCGCTAACAGGAACATCTAATTAATGAAAAATGTGATAGAAAAAAGAAGGAAGAAAACTCGATCAACACATTGAGGCTGTTATGTAACAATGTAGGGGCAAAAACAACTCTGAATTTAAATAAATTCAATTTTAAAATAAAGCACCTCAAAACAGGTATCATGATACAATATACATATCGAACGTTGGCCAGGTAAAAGGCATACATATGGATGTATGGCGGTAATGTAAGGTATTGGTGAATGCATTTGGTCTAGGAAAATCTTGTCCATCGATGATGAACGGCTAAAAGATGAAGTGATACACTTCAGATATTTTGTTTAAAATGAAAAACATGTTCCGCTTAAATTGTGAACATTTTGATTTATAGTGAGTTAAAGATTATCAGGATGATAAGTACTACGATTTGATTTCTTCACATTCTGAATGTCATATCAATTTCTATTAAAAACTACACCTTTATCGTTAGAGTTGGGTTAACCATCTTCTCAGTATTGACCTCAATTGCAAGATATAATTATTTTGGGCCCAAGAAATCAAAGAAATTAGGTTAATCATATTTGAATTCATTCTCATAATAGTCGGATGCAGTGACACAGAAGATTCTCCATTATGTGGAATGAAGACAATAAAGATCAATCAAAGGATGGACCATAATAAGGTGACAGAAAATGTAGCACATCGTTACAAATCTATCTTCATTACTTTATCATGGTCGATTTTGTGAGTCGGATGTCGTTTTTATCCGGATTGAAGAAATTGGAAACGGAAGACAATCGAATCCGCACAGATATTGAGGGGCCGGAAACTTGCGACGATTGACTTTGCGCATTTGTATATTTTTAACTCAGGTGACCTATTGCTATCTGTTTTTGTCTGTCGTCGTGCGTTGTGCGTCTGTCGTGCGTTAACAATTTTACATTTTTAACTTCTTGAAAACTACAAGGCCAATTGTTACCATTTTTGGTGTGAAGCATCTCTATGGTAAGAGGAATCAAAATTATGAAATTAATGGCTCTACCACCCCTGGGGCGCCACAGGCGGTGCCAAATATGCAAAAAAAAAGCCAGATTTTCACAAATCTTCTTTTCTACTCCCACACATGTGAGGAAAAAACTGAATGCATGGTTATTATGTCCATGAAGCCCTTTACCAAAATTGTGAAATTCATGGTCCCTGGGTCAGGGGTTCAGGCTCTAGGATGGGGCCAATATGGCTATATAGTAAAAATGATCTTAGAAAATCTTCTTCTCTACTTTCATATATATTTGTTAAAAACTAAATGCATGGTTATGATGTCCATGAAGCCCTTTACCAAAATTGTGAAATTCATGGCCCCTGGGTCAGGGGTTCAGGCTCTAGGATGGGGCCAATATAGCCATATAGTGAACATGTATTAAATCTTAGAAAATCTTCTTCTTTACTCTCACACATGTGGGGAAAAACTGAATGCAGGGTTATGATGTCCACGAACTCCTCAACCTAAATTGTGAAATTCATGGCCCCTGGGTCAGGGGTTCAGGCCAGGCCGTAGAGGGGGGGGGGGGCAATATGGCCATATAGTGTTAATGCATATAATGTTTAAAAATCTTCTTCTCTACTCTTACACATCTGTAAGAAAAACTGACTTCATAATTATGTTAACCAGGAAGTCCTCTACTAAAATTGTAAATTTCATGTCCCCAGGAGTATGATTTTTGACTCTAGGGCTGGGCCAAAATGGATGTATAGTGTTAATGCATATAATGTTTAAAAATTATCTCCTCTACTCCCACTCACCTGTAAGGAAAACTGAATTCATAATTTTGTAGACCAGGAAGTCCTCTACCAAATTATAAATTTCATATCCCCCGAGGTAGGGGTTCAGATTCTAGGGCGGGGCAAAAAATAGTCATATAGTGTTAATGCATTTAATGTTTAAAAAAATCGTCTTCTTTACTTCTGCTGATACTGAATAAAAACTGACTGCATATAAAGAACATAAAGCCATCTATCAACATTTTAAGTTTTATGTGTCCCAATAAAGGGATTTGAATCTAGGGCGGGGCCAAAACACTCATATAGTGTATAAGGTAGGGGTTCTTAATGCAGGGTGTGGCCAAAATGGTCATTTAGTGTTAATGTGTATGTTTAAAAAACGTCTACTGACACAGAATAAAACTGACTGCATATTTAGAAAAAAAACATTAAGCTGTCATCTTTAATAATATTTTATGTCACCTACATGTAATGAAGGGTTATGGCGGGGGGGGGGGGGGAGTATATATTTGTCTAATTATTTAATTCTGCTCAGGAATTTCAATGAAAGAAATGAGTAAATTCACATATTTAGAAAAGGGAAAGAATGAAGCTGTCTATCAAAGTTAAGATATTGTGAAAGCATTTGGAAAGAGTTGGGGGGGGGGGGGTTGGTAACAGTTAATGGAGTTATCTTCCCCTGCTTCTTTATAATGGAGTTATCTTCCTTTGCTTGTTCATATTTAGTAATTAATCATTGAATATAATGTAATTAAAAAGTTGTATGATCAAAAGTTATGCAATTCTTTTTATCATTTGAAACAAAAACAGTTTTTAACTTTCTAAATAAACAAATAGACTTGTTAATAGTAAAGTAATAATTGGCTAACCAAAATCACTGGTAAGCAGTACATGTAAAATGATTTTGGTTTAAATGCCAGATGGTGCTTTAATATCTATGAAGGCTTAAAAGCTGGAATAGAAGAAGTGAGTAACACACGATAGCTTTTAAAGCTGGTTTTTTGTTTTTTTGTTTTTTTGTTTAAATGCCCACAGGAAGAGTTTCTGTCTGCCCCTGGGGATGGGGGAAGGGAGGTTGTTTTAAATAAAACATGTATACTAGCCACCTTTTTTTAGTTTATCTATGAAAACATATACACATAAAACCTATCTTGAAAGTTAAAAATATGGAAAAATTATTTTCTATCTGTGTCTTGCACCTTTTCAATATCAGGTCATTCACCCTATTATGATCTTTAAAGTTTTTCGCTAAAATTATAGGTTTCATAGTCTTTTTTGAAAGATTTCAGGCAGGGAGGTGGTCGTCATTACAATATTGTAATTTTTGTACTCCAGAATGAAACTTAATTAAATGCATATATGAGACTCCTCGACAAGTTTGTGTATGGGCTATGGTACTCAGGTGACCGTTAAGGCCTATTGGCCTCTTGTTGATGTTTCGAGTACATGTGACTGTTGTTGCATTAATATGATGATGGCTATATTTTTGTAATCTGCTTCATTGAAATAATTCATGTACATGTAGATTTACATGTAGCCGGTCATACGAAGTATATAATAGCTGACCCAAGTTATCGTTTCCCTCAATTTTTGACGATTTTTGTCAAAACTACACATACCTGTCAAAGAAGTACAATTGAAATCGATGAAAGAGAAAAACACCAAAGTTTCTTTATTGACAAATCAACTATTTCAACCAAGAGAAATTCACAGGAACGAAAAAGGAGGTATCTTCCCTGAAACACTATCATTTTTCACTTGGAAAAATTCACAGGGACGAAAACAGATTTCTTAAGGATTTTTATAATGGGAAATCTGACATTTTTTTCCATGCGGAAGTCACTTAGAACATCTCGCCCAATATTTAACGTTATCTGTCAAGCTTTCGGATAAGTCTGCGCCCCCCTCCCACTTTCAATTTGCTTCCTACGCCTATATATCTTTTGCAATGTCAATCACAACTTCTTGGGTCAATCCGATAAGCGGAAAAACAACCTCGAATAGATTACATGTACGTAAGCGTCCATGACAATTCCCCTTTTTATAAGACTCCATTTTGTATAAAATTTAATCCGATGATGTTTAAAAGAACATTCGAGGTGTTTTTCCGAGCTCTGGCGGAAAGGCCTGTGCGAAGTTGCGATTGCTGTAATTCAAAAATCCAAAGACTTTATTTTTAACCGTGTATTTAAGGCTGTCAAGCGAGGAGAGGGGGGGGGGGGGGGGGGGCATTTGCAGTTGAAATCAGGAGATAAAGCATTTTCATCAAACACTGTTTTGTTCCAATAAAATTAACAAACATCAAAGTAGACAAACAATGCTGATTTATTTGTAACAATGTTATACAATTTTAGATATTCATGAATACTATTGTAGAATTCAGGCAAACAATTAAAAAAAAACAGCAACAAAAGTATAAAGCGACTTTCATTTGACTAGATAATCAGAGGCAGGCAGTTCTAGATATTCTGCTTCTATTGACATTGTACAACCTCGGCTCCGAAATTCCATTCCATCTATCGTACATGTTGTAAGCTTACTACAAAGCCGAAAAACTTGTCAAAACTTCACATTGCAGAACTACAAAAGCTTGCGTATGGACCTTCAATACGGATATGAACCTTTTGTTCCATTTCCATCCAACCTTGATCCATTTACGGAACTTGCAATGTCTCAGAATTGGAACACAGTGTCAATAATGTGTCCATAGGTATTGTTCAGGAATTGTATGGGTGGGATCGTATATCTCGCATCACTTTCTGTAGAACCTCCGACCCCGGGGGAAGACTCTCGCGAGTAATGGCGGCCAGCACGACACTGGGACCCGCCCCTTTCCCGTCCCCACGGCGCGGCGTGACCGATCCAAACACAGACTTCTCCAGGATGGAGTTCTGTAGTTTTTCGTGTTCCAGTTCCAGCAAGTTATCCAGGACTATGCTGAATTCCCGGTCTATTTCCCAGATCTCGGTGTTTCCAGACATTGTTGTTGTGTTTTCTACTAACTTGAAGTCTTGATCGTAGGTATTGCCGATATGTGAATGAAAACTATTGGAATGAACCGCTCTTTTATACGTTTGAGGGCATTTTTAAAATGCCGGGGCATAGACAAACAAGGTGGCGTACCTATTTTGCAAATATTTATTGCTTTATTTACGTACAATGCCACTCGGACCGAGTGAACACTCGTGATATTTTTCTTGTTTAAATGTCTTTGAAATGCGAATTTTAAACAAGTACAAATATCCTCTTGTCACCATTATACCTACTAAACTAAACAGCAGCCTGAGACAAACATCCCAGTATTAAATCAAACCCTTCTTACGCTTGGGATCGTCATATATATTACTGTGTGTATATTGGGACATTTCATCTATGGCTTGTAACTGTCTTGAACTTGCGTCAGGATCAAATATCTGTCAATATATACAGAATATAGTATGAGTTAAGTCTCTATCAAACAAACGACCGATTTATTGAAAACTTTTAAAACGCACCCCTTGACAATTCACAAAAGTACGTAATGAAAAAGGCAGAAATGCAATATAGTTGTTATTTCGACTTCTGTTTTGATTCAGTAAGTTTGTCGTATTTACCAGAAGAACAACACTTCTGCAAAAATTAAAAAAAAACATAATAAAAAGTTGCTAATGCTTGATTTGATGTCTTATCTTACAGAGAAGTCCATTTTATTATCAAAAGTAATACGCCAAAAATGATTGTATTAGGCTCAGAGTATTTTTGTTTACTTCACAAAACGTCGAGCCCTTGTTACTGAGTGTATTTATTAGTAAATGAACTTGCATCAACTGATTATTTTCTCCCTTATTTCTTAATAAATCAGTCTATGTACTTAAAGCCACTGACAAAGCAGGATCACAATTTAAGTATTTTTATTATACTCTGTCCCGAGTTTTTGCTTCCATCAATTTTCGCTTGATATTTCGATAATCAAAAAAACATTTGTGCTCAAACTACGTTCATCCACTATTATGAAAAATGTCCAGATTATCTGTTTTGAAACGCCCCCTCTACCGCTTCAGGTTTCAATACACAACCCAAAATAGAAAGTCTACGGGGATTTTGCATTGTATCAGTCATGAAATAGCCCGGATGATAACGTTGAAAAATTGTAAGAGGTATTCCGAGTGAGTTCCGAATGGTGAAAAGATGTAAACATTTCCCATTATAAATCTCCGTAAGAAATTTGTTTTCGTTCTGTGAACTTTTATGAGTGAAAATTGGTAATGTGTCAAAGAAGATATCTTGGATATTTTCCCTTTTATTAATTTCAACTGTATTTCTTTATATAATATGATATATATAATAAAATATCCTTTTATTAATTTCAACTGTATTTCTTTCACAGGTATGTGTATTTTAATTAAAAATCATCAAAAAGTGAAGGAAGCAATAACTTGGGACAGACTATAAATAAATCTGCATGAATATTTTACGCATCCTTTGAACTTTTTAAACCTGAGTTCAAGCGCATTATTAAATCAGTTTTTAGACCATGAAGTAGCAACATTTCATAAAACACCATAGATAATGTTTACATTGTTAAAAATGTCGTATTTTATAATTTTGAGGGCTGCTATGCGTTGGTTATTTCGTAATAGATCGAATCTAAAACTACCATAATTATACCGATTGCACGGACTACACGGATTGACGTCAGACTTAATTTTTAAAAAATGAATGTCAAACTCCCATCATTTGTCAAACCTCCAATATGATTCCGTCTATGAGGAACAAATCAGCCGAGGTGTGCCTAGTAAATCATGCCATATACATGGAAGAATATACATTTTTTATTGCAAAAAACTGATTGACAATTACTATGATTTACGTATTTTTACTCATTTCTTTTGATAATTGAAGAGATATAGCATAAAAATTTAAGTGATTTCTTTTGTATTTCAAACGAGCTATAAAAATAGGGATAGTTGCAGAAAAAAAGTTAATAACCCACAAACACGGGTCGTGTATTTTTACATTGCTTTTTACATTCATACTTTAATGAACCAAAGAAAGCGTTTTATATATGCTTTGGCTAACCGCGTATTCATGAATGTGGAGTTTTAAAAAAACCTTATTTAACCTGTCTTAAACGCATTATTTAGCAGTGTCCAGTTCATAAAGTTACAACTATTATTCAAATACTTATAATAAATCATATGTGCAATGATAAATTGTTTTATTTTATACTTTTAATATTTT
Organism: Magallana hongkongensis; assembly: GCA_016163765.1. Lineage (NCBI taxonomy): Eukaryota > Metazoa > Mollusca > Bivalvia > Ostreida > Ostreidae > Magallana > Magallana hongkongensis. The sequence goes on along the minus strand of WFKH01007768.1, from coordinate 56,404,721 downwards.
TACTGTGCTTTGGTTATTTCTCGATCGATCAAAAATTACATAAGCTACAATGAAAGCACATCTTTCCGAGTCAAGGGTTTCTAATCCGCGCAGCTCTACGTGATCAAGCGGTTAATAGTCAACGGTATCTGATCATGATTCGCTCCGTATTTAATTTATGGACATATAGAAATTTTATTTATAGGCCGTTTCATCTTTGCAACGTGCAGCAATAACGATAATTACGTCCACCTTCTCACTTTACATATAAACAACAAAAAGCTCTCTTTTGCGGTGCATACGGGAAAACAAAGGTTGCAACGACTGCAGAAAAAAATCTATTGATTTTTTACTACCACAAGGGAAACTGTTGAATTTCAAATGACATTTGATTTAGGAAATTCTCGGCTTCATGGACAATTCGTTCCCGTAATGATATTTTGAATGTCACTGAAAGATGGAACAAATTGGAAAAGGTTAAAGCCTAATTTTCTGTCAAAAACTATGACAAGGAAAATTTAGTTCATAATTTTCAACTGCAACGAAAAATTAACAATATGCGTGTACGAATAGACACCAAGAGAAGAACGAGTTCAGTAATTGCCAAATGCTGTTAAAGGTAGAAATAAAATACATTTGTCTCGATCTTGTCTTTGATAGGAAAGGTTACCTATTGTGATGTTATTGTCTGCACTGAAGGGCAAAAGCACCACTGAAAAGCTATACAAAATTAATGTATAAAAATACGAAGCAGCAAAATGTTCACAGTGGTTACAGAAACCTTGTGCAGTAGCTATACATGTCAAACTTTGCGTAAAAAAACTAGTATGAAGAGTTGTCTTTTGTTGCATGATAAATGCCGTATGCAATTCGATCTCAGTTGAGAAGGAGTCAATATTATTCATCCTCTTGCTAATTATAACTTTTCAAATCTTTCCTCATATAAAAACTTGCCGTTTTTAAGATTTGAATTCACTTTCTGGACGACACCAAAACTTGGATCCGCTATTTATCAGTCGATGATGAGTTTGTCTAATAGTAAAGAAAAGGTCTGTTTATCAGAAAACCTGCATACATACTAAAGGAGGTATTTAAAAGGAATTAAATATAATAGTAAAGGAAAATAATTTTATGTCTTATTTTATTGACACGGAGAAAACTATTTAAATGGCCCACGAACTGTACGTATAGTTTACCATTATTATTTGAGAGTCGAAAATATTATACAATGTCTTGGCCATATTTTACATTTTGTAGGCCAGTGTTACGTCAAAATTTTTATTATTTTACATATATCAGCATATGTTTGTTAAATGATCTATTTAGCTTCTAGCGTTTTAAGTTACCATAAAAATCCGAATTGCAATAAAAACGACACTTACTATTATATATACGTATATAGTAATACCAGGAAAATCTTACAATATAAAGTTTAGAATGGCAAATTTTACCAGAGGAAGACTTCTTCCTATAAATGTTTAATAACATTAGCTGTAAAGTAAGCAATTGACATTGTGGAATACCAAATAAAACTCAGATTGTATGTATGAATTATCGGCATTAGAATTACTGAGGGTTGTTAACGCCTGTTCTACGCGTAATGATGAGATGATCCGACTCAATTCAAGTACGAAGTTCCAACCCTACAAGCAAATGGTTAATAATATTAACGCATTGAATATCAGACATTAAGAGGGCTGAATGGTGTTGGCTATTTTTAGACTATATAAATCTCCTTGGAAAGATGAAATCTAAATGAAGAATTTCTGAAAATGGAAAATATAGTTTATAGCTATAGAAATCATATCTAAAAATTCAAGGGAGATCTGATTGGTAATATGTTGACCACTCAGTCTCCTTATGTTATCATATAGAAGCTTTCCAAGCGCTAATTGACTAGAAGTCGTGATTTGTATAAAAAAAATTCAGGAGAATCATGATCCGATGCAGAACTGGCTTTAGAATTGAAGCCAACGGGTAAATTCCGGATCCCAGACCGGATATGTTCCGTCACTTACACATGATAATGAGTAGCAATTTATTGCGGACAAAAATTTACCATGCGCTAATTGTGGACTTATTTCTCTGGGTTTCCAAATATAGTCCGTATTAACATAATTCTATGGGCAATTGACTATTTATCTTAGAGATGACGGGAAAAAACCAACAACACTCCGAGTCTCTAGTTCACTCTTCGAGGTTGATAAGGACCTTCAAAACATTTTTCTGATGAAAGTAAAGTGACATCAGTTTTAGTAAAATGTCTTTTTTCTATCAGAATAATGTTTACACTGGCGATGTTTTAGGAAATTAAAGATGGCGTAAAAGGTATATAAGCAATGTGCGCAATAAAATTTATAAATTGGAAGTTGTTTTTGTTTTTTTTTTTATTATAGTTCTCCGGGCCGTCAACCAGTAATTATAATAACAACATCAAAACTCATTTTAATTTTTCTTACGTGTTTGAATATCGCATCAGGTTCATTTTCTCATTTGGTACAATCATTTTGGATGACAAAAGGTATTTCATAGTTTTTTAAAAATGACAAAATGGTTGTCCAAGGCAATAAAACAAATGGTCTGCCTTTATGTAAAATCCATCTGTCTAAATGAGAGAGTTGTGTTTCTTATCTCAAGAAAAAAATTAGTATAATCATTCCTTGGGCTTAACATTCAACAATCGAAAAAAGAGTTACCTCTCCTATGAGTAAATTGTTCCATCGTGTTCGCTGGTAAGTTCATGTAATATCATGCATTTTAATGCAAATTAGCTAATTAAAATAAATATTAAAATAAGACGAGACTTGTGAAATAAAGGTTCAAACTAAGTTTACCATCGATAAAGTATGTCCTCAAATGTTGAGTCAGTATAGTCGGAAAAGTATTAGGTTATATAAGTGAATATTTGTAAATTTTGTAAATTATAAAGACCGATCAGACGTTTATCAAATTTCTGTTGAAATAAAATTTTATTAAGGATTTGTGCGCCAATCACATAAATTGTCTTACTGTTCCATGTTGCTTCAAATGAAATTTGTCCGTGTAGTCATCCGCATGTCATTGCACACTGCAGTTTTCTTTTAAAAGGATTTTCATTTTCTTTCAAAACGCAATCCTTGTGACGTCATCATTTTGCAAATTGGAATATGTTCTTATACATATATGTAAACAATTTTACTGATAAGATTCCTTTATGTGAGTATTAAATAAGACTTTTTGATTCTCAGAATTACATGTACTTACTTTTATTTAAAGCTGCTTGGTCCGATTTTTTAGTCATAAGAGTATCATATAATTTTCCATATAAACGAATTATCTTGGAGAGCTATAAACTTTCACCTATTTACACCAGCAGAATCGGTCTCCTTTCAAAGATAGCATTATTCAAAGTAAATAAAAATAATTTCAGTATGGGAACAAAAAATGCATCATATGTTTAGAAAAGGGCACCGTTTGGTTGCGTCCCCCGATTGATTGGATTTATTCAACCCGCATATTATGCATCGATTGTAAACAAAACAAACTTCAGAAAGATTAATAGAAAAAATGTACACAGGTTTATTTTTTATTTGACAAAACGTTTTTTAAATCTTATTTCCTTTATTTATAGCGAATGTCAAAGTCGTAACACAATCATACCTACCTCGACGTCGGGGCTAAATATAACGCGGTGCCCTTGTATGACTGTACTGTTTTGTTTTGTAAACAAATTTTGTATATCATTTTCCCATTGAAATATGGCTAATTTGTACGGGAAAACGACTGCAATGCCTATTATTATATACTAACTAAGCATAAAATATAAATGATAACGAGTAAAAAGGAATTATAACGCAAAGCAAAAATTTGTAATATCGCCTTTCCAATATGCGCAATAACGCCTTTTATTTTATTTCGTTACATGAAATGATACCGTTATCAGTATGGTTGAGTTTAGATGTTACAGGTACGAAGTTAAGAAATACTTCATAAACATGCAACAGTAATTAGCAAAGATGTCCAAAAATGTATAGGGTAATGTAATTGCCAATTATTTCTTTAGAAAATCAAATTTTACCATATTTGCATTTTAAACCTTTTAAAAAATGTCGTGAGGAGTTTACTCGCAACATTAGTTTTTATCTTTCTTTTACATATTCCGTCTAAAAACTGTTTATGCTCATCTGGTTAACAACCAACAATAAACGTTATTTTTTCAGCACAACTTATTGTGCAGCTGTCATACTTGAATGGTTCATTCATACTGTTTATTGTAATTTTGAAAAAAAAAATAATCATCGGAAAATCTTTGACTTTCTAATGATATAAACTTTAAAAATTTAAAATTCACACAACAGATTGATATCTCAATTCTTCTAAGTGTAAACAAATTACTTCGAATTGGTTGTATACAGAAACCCCACATTTTAGACGCTTTATAAATAAAAGGTAATTTGTTACAGCAGCCACTAATGGTCTTAAGATATGCTGAGATTAGTATTTACTTTTTTAAATTGGTTTTTCAAAGATTTTTTCTCAGATCCCATGTATACAAAATTAAGTTTCGTTTTAAAATTTAAATGTTATTCGTAGCATAGGGCATATCCTGAGCGAATTAAATCTTTCAATCAATTTCAAGTAGTTTTGTCATCTAACCCTGCGTACAACAAACCCAAGATATAACAACAAAAGTAAATCATTTATTATCGAGAGTTTTTAAAGTCAAAACTCGTTTAAAATCGATTCTAAACGATGTATTTTCTTTTATAACTTTGTTCTCAGAACATTTGAGCTCAATTATACTTCAATAGGAATAATTTACAACGAAAGTACATATATCACAGAGAACTTATTTATAAGTACGTTCTCACACGATTACATATCACAGTTAACTCCGTTTTCTCACCGTTCGATGTTAAGATTCTGAAGAAGGTTTTTTCTTTTAGATCTAAACCCGTCAGAACATTGCAAAAGGAAAGCACGAGTATAAAAGTGTAGATGCAAAGTGAAGACAGAGAACAATAAGTAATAAAACATGTACATCTACGATCATTTATATATATATGCTTATCCCTATCTATTGTCAATTCCGAAGAGTTACGTTCCGTTATTATCCGGATTTTCTTGTTCTTGACTGCGGTTGTGGGGATGCTGATGTTTGTCCGCCCATTTCACCTGACAACGCGGACTATCACATCCGGGCGACTTTATGTTAGATTTGGCAGGTCTGAGTCCTTTATGTAGAGATTCTGAGTAAGTCTGCTTGGTATCAGTCATTTCCCTTAACACGAGCTGATAAGTTTCAGATCCAGAGGGTATATGTCCTCGAGTTATATTCCAAGAGTTTTTGGATAGAACACGACTTGGTTGGGATGCTGTGAAAGAGTTTCTAATTTCCTTTATATCTGGAGCACCAGTTTGTGAGCTTAAATTTCCACTTTCCTTTGATGAACTTTTCTGATCAAGTGGTCCCATAATTTAAGCTGTCTAAGACTGATAGCTCACAATTATTTATCAAATGTAAATTTCTCTAACTCAAAGAACTTGGATTTCGGTTCACACTTCCATTCGTTCAAGAGAAGGCACAAACTGTTTCCGTGTTGATGGAAACCTATAGCTAAATGGAGCAGAATAATGCACTGTTCTTTATATATGACCTCCCAGACTACTGTCAAAACAAGACCACAAACTACTTCATGTAGACACTTTTCATTGTCAACAAAGGACTGGGGAGTTTGATCGTCCTTCGTCGCTACTTGCCATGTTGTAGAATAATGGCGTAAGAGGGTTCCTCTGGCACAATGGCGCAGCACATCTTGTTTGTTCAACTTTACCTAACCATGGCTCGCCGTGAAGGCTCTGTTTTCTCGTCTTCTTTGTATTCCCGTGTCATCGCCAGAAATCTATGGGATCAATAAAGTACACTGACTCTTAATGAACAAATAAGATTATTTTTATTAACGTGTAAATCTGCATACAATGACATGGTCCATATTTTAATGAAGGTAGTCCCCCCGAGACCCAACTGTTGTTGGGATTTGTTTGATATTTACTTTTGTCAAATTTGTTTTTAATAAAAACAGCCCGCACTGAAAAGAAAATTATTCAATTTTTAAACGCAGTTTGAATTCTGTTTGAAATAATGAAGATTCGGAAGGAGTGAAGGAAGGCTTAGTACTTACTCTTGATCAATACAGAGCTGTTTCAATTATAAAGATATTCATTCTCCAACTTTGAAATTTCAAAACGCAATGCATGTGTTCTGTTTTTGAATAATTTTTCAAATAACGAAACAACCACTAATTATTAGTTGAAAAAGTTCGTGAAACATATTTTAGTCACCAAATACTACAGACGATCAACGGTAAGAAGTTTAGCTTTACCTTAGCTTTGATATTCAATAAAGATCATCAAACGGCAACCCAACGTTAACCTGATAACATTTAGTAAAAAGTACAAATTCGAGGAATCTTAATTAAAGAACAAAATATAAATGAAAATTTCATTTACCAATCCTTGACACATATAAGTACATTATAAATATCAACCTGAACCATTATTCGGACGGCCACATGTACAGGTAAAATAAAACAACATAAAATGTTGTCTTTTCGGTTCATTACTGATCATATCGACTGTCTATTGAACGGCATATCAGAATGATGTAACGTTATAGAACCACTTGATTCTCATTGGTCTGTTCTTTAGCCCTTTAACGTCTAGTTCAGTGATCTCCCTTTGCACCACGATTATGCAGTTACATGTACATGGAAAAGGTAAAAAAATCATGTAAGTCAAGACCATGGAATTTTACGTATGAGCGACAGGAGGTGTAGCTGCAGATCTGTAGCTCTACAACAAAATTCGGGTTGACAGACCGTAGGGCTACAGTTCCATGTATACAATAAACTTGCAATTTACAGGGCACAACAATGCGCTAGTTTCGATCTTTCAACCCGAATTTTTACGTAAAGGCTACAGATCTGCAGCTAGAGACGGTGACAAACGTGCAAAACATCCAATTATTCCTACAATGTATGTGGCATGAGGTCCATGTGTCTGTAGTTACATGGTACCCCCGTAGATTTTATAAATGTTAAATGGCAAAAATCTTCAATCTATATGTAGCATTCTGTGGGGTTCACTTGAACTACATTTGTGTCGGTGTGTCATAAACGAGTGAAGTTGATTTCAGAGAGTCTTTTGACAAATCTACATTACCTGCAACTACTCTTGCAATCTAAAAATTCTAATTGATATTGAAATGTCAAGGTAAGAGCATTTCACTGATACATGGCCACTCAAGTAAACTCCCAGGTTCCCAAGTATATTTGAAACATTTGTTTAATCCATGCCATTAGAATATAGTAGTTTAGAAGACTTAAAACATGTATCGCTTCATGCTTTTGTAACAATGTAGCGATAGCAGGGATAAATTTGAATCCAGATGCATATGAGATCAAAGATGCTTGCATAATGTAATGCATTTTCACGTATTTTACATGTAAGTTAAGTCAGTGCAATATCGAAGGACTTTGTTTCAAGGTCGAAATAAATATACAATATGTACATTAATGTTTTCCAGTAAAAGATAATAATTTTTTTATCATCTACATGCACTTTGAATAAAATCTATTCCATTTAAGGTCTGACTCAAGTACAGTAGGACGCCTCATAATTTCAAGTGCATAGTTATATATTTTTCCTTAAAGTGGTTCAAAATGGCATTTGCATTTGTATTTACCGAGGGAAGTGTTAAAAAATGTATCAGCGTGTAAAGGCTTCGCACCAATTATGATAATCAATAGTTTTTCATTTAGGTCATGATCCAGTTTTTAAATAATCATCTCATAATACACGAATAAAGGTGCATGCAACCGTTATTAATGCTAACCTGAGACATAAATCTTAAAAAATTAATGGGGTGGAAATTTCTAATTTTTTCCTTTCCTTTTTACACTTTTATCCTTTTTTGAAGCTTAAACTAAAGAAGAGTTATAAAGTGACGCATCATTATGGTGTACCTTTAAGGTAAGAAAAAATTTTAGTACATGTGATAAACTTAAAATCAAAAGTTTGTAATCACCGTGTCCTTCATGAATCGTTTCGTGATGTGGAGAGAGAGAGAGAGAGAGAGAGAGAGAGAGAGAGAGAGAGAGAGAG